>CP137671.1:28016978-28288195 GCA_037976565.1 Mesocentrotus franciscanus
TTAATATATATTCAAAATACTACCTGCGTTATACTGGTGAGAACATATCAGTTGCAAATGTGTATAATGTGCTAATTATATCATGTGCAAACTTATGCAATGGATGAGAAATAACATTACGGATTTCTGAGATGCTTTGTGTGCCCTTGAATGGAACTCAGCGCGTTGTGGATTCTGATGCACGCCATCTGCGATGAACTGCGATGAAATTGGATTGAGACAGTTTTCATTATTCATTTCAGCACAAACTAAGAGTCATGAGCCTTCAGTAAACCAAATGTTCACAATTATTTCAAAATATTGAACACCCTCTTTTGACAGGCTTCCTTTTCTTGTTCTTCTCTTTTGCTATTTTCGGATGATTAATCTGATCTTAAAACACTTCTGAGCTTTGAATTCCCCTTTTTCAAAACATTGGCATCAAGAAAATGATTAACAATTCTTTAACATGCGTAATGCATTAAAAAACATAAAAGCAAGCTCGAGTAATTACAGCAATGTTGTAATACAAAAAATTGTTTACCTTAACATAATTTACAAGACTGACTTATTGTTGCTCGTAAGCTATTCGGACCCTCGTGTTAGGAGCTAGAATATATTTGTTCATTTTTGTGTAAAACCACTTGAAAACATGGAGAGGGTGATGAGGAAGTAGCACAATGAAAACAACATTGCCTTCATAATATGAAGGAACCTCATATAGATATAACAATAAAGGCATTACAAATGTCATGAAAACTATTTAAATATACAGTAATGATGAATGTTATTGTGTTTGAGAGCTGGCCTTCGGAATAAGCACAGGGCACAAGTATATACAAAGGTGTGAAGGTAATTACCCCAAAAACCATGGAGGGGGGGGGGGGGCGGGTGCAAGCCGCTGCATTTTAATAATATCTGTTATTTTATTTCCATATTCAGAATATACATGTATGATAGAAAAAATAGTTGTTGCTATATCGAAAATTGAAAATGTTATAGTCATCAGTAATAATTCATTCAACATGTTCAATTGCCAAAGCACCAAACGATGGCAAAGGTGGGGTATATAAACTGGTAGTGATGTTAGTGTAAGTGTATATTTTAAAACCCGTCCGTTTATAAAGTCGAACTTGTTTGAATGTCACGCATTAACCGGGATAGGACAAGAAAAGAAAACCCCGAGAGACACATATCATTTGGATACGATGCTATCGATTTATTCATCATAACAAAGATTAGTACAACCAAAACGTAGACAGGACATACGCGTTTAAGTTTTTATCAAATTCTGACCTTTAGTTTTTCTACATGTACATTACTTCTCAGTCTGCAGGCCTATATCTATTTCACACATATTGATACAACAATATTAATAATAGTTTAAAATTGTTACGTAACTCTTCTGCTATGAAATCGTCGATTAATCTTCAACCATCAGACGCGACCAATTGATACAATAAGTCTCACATTAAAAGATAATGATGTTTATGACGATAATAATAATGATGATCAAAAGTAAATGAAGAAGAGAAAAATTACTTAAACCAACATGTTATATCAAAACTCAACTGAAACTTTCCAACTAATCTCGCTACTATTGTATACACCAATTCATTCATCGCCATATTGTAAGAAAGCTTTACTTAGGTTAATATGCCTGATTTTGAATTTTTGAAGGTTAATACCCCCAAAACCTTAGGTGTGTATGAGTATGTAGGGGTTAAAGACTCTACATTTCGATATTCCCTACTATTGTATTTCCATATATAGAATATATGATACAAACAAGTTGCTTTATCGGAAATTTAAAATGTTATGGTCATCCATAATAATTCATTCAACATGTTCATGTTTCAGGGCACCAGACGATGTTAACGTTGGTATAAAATAAATGGTGGTGGTGGTGGTGGTGGTGTACGTGTACATTCTAAAACCCGTCCATTTATAAAGTCGAACTTGTTTGAATTACATGTTTTAACTGGGATAAGACACGAACAAAAACCCCGAGAGACACATATCATTTGGATACGATGTTATCAATATATTCATCCTAGCAAAACTCAGTACAACCGAAACGTAGACAGAACATACGCGTTTAAATTTTTACCAAATTCTGACCTTTAGTTTTTCTACATGTACATTGATTCTCAGTTGGTAGGCCTTTATCTATTTCACACATATTGATACAACAATATTTATAAAAAAGATGAAATCGTTACGTAACTCTTCTGCTATGACATCGTCCATTTATTTTTTCAATTAGACACAAAAGTCGACCAAATGATGCAATAAGCCTCACATCAAAAGGTAATGATAATGATGATGATGTGGACGAGGATGATCAAGAAGAAGAAGAAGAAGAAAAACAAATCACTTAAACCAACAAAAATCAAAATCAAACTCAATTTGTCCAGCTAATCTCGCTACCATCGTATACATCAATTCATCCATCGCCATTGTGTGAGTTAGGTTAATATGCTTGAAGCAAATTTTTAAACAAAATAACAAAACAAAATTTGTTTTCCACCAATGCCTAACGATCATCATTATCATCCCAATCCAATCATGATCATGATATAACATCTCAATTACGATACTGCCAACCATTTGAGGTTCAAGATTTAATATATATATATTTCCTTCTTATATCAAATGAACATTTATTTAATATATTATTTACGATAAGAGGAAGGAGGCGAACTTTCCTGACAACACGAGGCCTGTGATAATGTCACCATAACAATACAGATAACATTTTTTGAAGGTATATTCCCCAAACCTTAGGTGTGTGAGTATTTATTGGGGGGAAAACCGCTACGTTTTGATATTCCCTATTATTGTATTTCCATATTTAGAATATTTAAAATAGTTGTTGCTTTATCGGAAATTGTTATGGTCATCAGTTATAACTCGTTCAACATATTCATGTTCAGGGCACCAGACGATGTTAAAGATGGGGTATAAGAACTAGTGGTGGTGGTGGTGTATTATTTTAAAACCCGTCGTAAGTAGCTTTTCGACGAATGCGTACAAAAAGACGGAAAGAACTCTGGATGATTGTTCTCATATATTCAAATTGATCAAATATGAGTAGTTTGTGGATTCTGTTGAACAGATTCATATTTTTTTGCAAATGTTCTCTTTACCATATGAGGTTTTCAGCGGCCTACACGTATCTGCCGTTTTAATGTGGAAAATGTGACGACTTTGTACCTATTAAATCACCTGGATGGGCAACATTGTCCATGATGTCGTCGCCTTATATTTCCCGCAAAGGATAGAGTATATTTCAGTGCAACCCATTTTCTGGGATAAAAGAGAGAAAGAAGTCCATAGAGGAAGGATCTTTGTTAAGAAGCAGTTGTCGAAGCTTGAGCAAATACTTTTCCTGGAAAATTCCTAGCAGTGAGTAGCATTCCTTTTTGTTTCACATTGACAATTATGTACTTGATATTCATGGACGTACACGTTTATGGATTTCGATTCCACCATGGCCTTGAAAAGTTATCTTTCATTTCATTACTGAATTTTGAAGGGGTGGATTCAGTTGCTGATCCAGCATGATTGGGGCACTTTTTTAGAGTCACAATCATGTCTAAAACAACCAGGACAAGAGGAAACCCTGACAAGTGGTCAAATCGAGGCTGAGGGGTGACATGTTTGTGTGGGTGTCATTGCGCATGCATTGCAAAACCAAGTTTCTATTGGCTGGAAGGACGGGAAACCTTAACACCCACCCTCTAAGTATGGATACAGTTGAATAGGGACTCAATTGAAGGATATGAAACTAAATAATTCATTCGTTCTATGTATTATAAGTTAATTGAATAGCTCTCAATGTTAAAATGCTCAATTGGTTGTTGGATGTGAATAAAACAAAACCGAAAGCTTTTCTTAAAACTTACTTTTGTACATTTTCTCTAATGTCTCTTATTGTTCTGCATAACATATGTAACTCTTTGAAAGCAGATCCCAATGTTCAGCAACAGAATGAAATTGTAAAATTAACAACAGGTCCAAATTATGTTATCGTGAATTTATTCAGAATTCGGATATGTGAAAGGTGACAAAAAAATTGTGTCCATTATGAAATATATCATACAACATTTGCATTTTTCTTATCAAGGAATTTAAATTTGACACTATTCCACTAACTTCTTGAACATCAGTATGGTTTAAACGCGTTGTCCTGGCCACACCAGGATGTGGGTTGTATTATCATAATCTTTGTAATAGTGGGCATAGAAAATGTCATTCTGAATTGTCTGGTATACTTTCTGATTGGAAAATAGTAACACCGACAAACTATAAATTGAATAAAATTCGAAAGAACATTAATACTGCACTACCTCTCCCATACACATTACTTACATTGTGCCCAGAGTTGCATTTGTGTACAATATTGAGAACCAAACATGCATTGATATTATCATACACGGAATAACTTTAACAAGTACAAAGCTTTGGTAGGATACGCCTAATTTGCTTTACATACACCGCAATATAAGAATAATTTAAAGAGAATTAAAAGAAGGTTACAGAAGGTGAATGTTTACACACATTATCAATTCTCGGTTCAATCAATGATGTCTTAATATTGGAATTTACTAATAAATCGGCGATTATAATTAATGACGCAACCAGGTCGATTTAAACGCATTTCATCAATGTGGAGGCGGGTTCTAAATGTCTCTTCCTTTATTTACGGTCACGAAATGTCTTGAGTCCTTCCTACTTTTGCATCTCACTTATATAACCACTTATCGTTCAAACCCATTTAAAAAGTATCGAGTGTAAAGTTGTCAGTCTGAATTAAAACAGTATATCATGAAAAAGAAAGAAAAGATGAATTTATTATCTTGATCGATATTTGAATGGTACTTGTGATACGAACCCTCCCATGCTGAAACCAAAACTTGAGTTATCTCCAAGGTTGAGTATTGTTCAGCCGTGATTCATATTTTTATCCCGTGACTTGGCACATTCAGGCTGTGTAACATGTTTAAGCATTAAACAATTTCTTACCAAATAATTCTGACCATTCTGCCAATTCTTTACAAAAATAAATATCAAGAACATTAAAACAAGAAATTGTATGATATACAGATCTGTGGCTCGGAGATAGAATTCGGTATCAATTATTGCTATGATATAATTTGCAATAGATCAATACAGAGACCAAGGCAATTTCCCCTTCATCTCCTCATAAGAACAGGCATGGAATACATTTCTAGGTATTGCTAGTAGGTGTAATACAAAATATAAATATACGATATAGATTTGTGATATGACATAATACGTTAAATGTTACAAAGGATACAGTCATTACAAATATCAGAAGTTGCCATAAATATGTAACAGGTTTTTAGACGGGATTCGATGAAGGCCTTCTAGTTTTCTTTAAAGCAAGAACGATTCCTACACTGACCACACTATTAAAAAAAGAAGTACAAACTAAAACATTATCCTGTCTTTAGAACCCCGAGAGAATTCTCCAGCAGAACCTTTGTAATAAGGTTCATGAAGGAATAATACACCAATTTTCATTGACATTAATGCGCCGCACAGAATAAATAAAAAAGTGTAACTTCATTTTCGCTGTCATCCCTATCAAATGAATAAGAAACGAAGAAATAAGTAACGAATGCCAAGTTTGCCCCGAACCAAGGCATCAAGATACAATATCATTTACCCTTATTTATTTGCACATTGTTATCTATTCTATTTTCACGAAATAATTAAAAAAGAACACCTTTCCACAAATGTTTAGATTATTAAAAGAAACGTTTTGTCAATATTAAAACTTTTACATTGCTTAAAGAAACGTTAGTGATACTTGCAGAACCTTCAACTGTTCGAGATTCTTAGGATGAGTATCGTTTTTTTAACCACTGCTCAATATCAAGAGCCCTTTCAGAACCATTTCTTCTAAGAGCGCACTCCCATAAAATCCATTATTCATTATAATAAATTATATAAACTGCACATATGATTATATATCTTTCATATTGCCTATATTGATTATAACCCTTTTTTCATGACTGATGTCTACCTAATCCGTACGCTTAAACCCTTCTGTAAGAAAACACGAATGCTATAATGCTTACACCATGGGCTATGGTCGATACTACCAGTACTGCTATGAGCCACGTTTCCATAGATACCACTTTCTTGTAGCTTCCTTCAGATTTTGACAAGGTTGTTTCTATTGTTTCAATATTAGTGGTTATCGTGTTCAATTCTTGATTTTCTTCCAGATGGTGTATGTGTTTCTCAGTGTTTGTAACCTCAAAAGAGATGTTCTCACACCTTAAATTCTCATTAGAATTGTTTAATCCTTTAGTTCGGCCTAATGCTGACAAAGAAATGTTGTACTGTTTCCCTTCTACAAGATTAACATTTCCAATGCTATGCAATAACACTGTGTTATTTCTACTCTGTACACCGCAGAAGAAATAAAAGTGTCCCACATGGATAAGGGATAACTTGTTAGTAAGAACGAGTGGAATAAACTTGCTACCATTATTGTACCAAAACTTTATGGCGTCGGCTTTTTCTGTGGTGCAACATTCAAACACAGAACGCAGAGTTTGGTCTTGTATCGGAAGAAATGTACACGTCTTATTGACAGATCTCTTACTATTAGAAATAAGACACATGCTCGGCACAACTCGGTCATCATATACATTTTCAAGAGGAAGGTAAACGCTGAATTTGTTGGTTGAATTAAAATCGCCATCAATATTCATCTCCGGAAGCTCATACTCATACACAACCTGATTTCCTGCCAAAAGTTGTACTTGATCCCTAAGCTGACCTGCACCCACTCACAAGACATCTGTACTCTTTTAGTCTCTTGGTCAAACAAGGTTGAACAGATAGGTTTTGTTCCTTCAATTGTTAAATTGAAAAAGGCAATGATGCAAAGAGTTTGTGCTCCATTATTTTGGATTTTAACGGCGTGCTTTCCCGAATCACTCAGTTCAGTAAATGCAATGAACAAGTCGAAAGTATTCTCTCCGTCTCTTTTGTCAAACTATAACGTCCTTGATTAGCAGATGTTTTGTCGATATTGTCTAATAGCCGATTATCAAGAGAATTCCATTTTGCCCACACTAAAGATTGATTCTCAGTCAATGGATTTGTCAGAACAAATCTCACAGAAACATTTCGTCGGTTGACTGCTTTCAATGCTTCCTCTTGCTTGTCATCACACCATAAAAAATCACTATCACAAAATGTCATTTGGAAGACAGTTTGAAAAACGATAGAAATGATCGGAAAGATTTTCCATTTCAGCGGGAAATTTTTTCGAGACATGGTAGAGGAGTCCACACGATCTTAGCTTGATGTAGATAGACTGGCCTTTGCACTGAGTCTTCAGAACAGTTACCAAAAGAGGTTCACGATTATGCTATATGGAGTTTGGAAGAGCGTTGTCTGACGACTATATTCGGAACTGAAGTGGAGTGTGGAAATGAAGAAAATTAACCATGTATGGTTATATTTGAAAGTATTTGTATTGAGGGAAATTAAACGAAGGGTATGAATTGTTTTAATATCTATCACTGTAATTGGTGCGTAATACGTGATCAGAAAGGCAATTGGCTGATGGGAATGGAGGCTCTGCTATGGTTTAGAATGAATCTCTTTAATAATAGGGAGGAGCCAGTAAAATTATTGACTATCTGCTTGTGAGAGTGCGTACATCCTTTCAGGCTATTATGGCGATAACATGTCCTGTCCATCTCTCGTTTGGAAACTAACTTGGGCCAACAATAATTGGTTGGAAAGGAGGGGGCAACTACCAATTCCACATTTCCTGAAACATCACAGAGTACAGAAAAAGTACTTATCAATTACACTCAGCACTCCAAATCCTTTGAACTTCAAGTCTGCACTACTTAATGTCCAATCACTATTTTGACACCAGATGCATGGTGATTAGAGGTTTAACTTAAAAGTGCCCCTCCAATCAAAACGGATTTAAAATTGAAAAAGACATATAGAAGAGTTATTGACGGAGATTCCGAATATGACAATGATTTTTCTTAGAAATCATAAATAATTCTGGAATCTAGCTTTACCGCTCAGAAGAAAGCCCAGTTTCTGAGCTGTATTACGCATTATGATATGACGTAACTGCAGGAGAAAACATTGCAGGTACGCGCCACTCAGCGCATCAAAAGTATACAGAAAACATTTGTGTCTGGACAATTCTTTCCTCGGTTATGAAAGAATTTCATCGTAAAAGAAAAGGAGAAATGACTGAAGAAGACAATGAGATCGACGAAGAGGTTGCAAGTGATTTCAATGATCGATCGGACAGTGAAGGACTTCAGGAATATTTTAAGAAGTAACTTTCACTGCACTTGTCGTAAATAAGAAAATTTGGCAAACCGCTGCGTGGAGTTAGCGACCGTAATGATCATCATCAATTCATAATGTGAATTACTGGCATGAATTTAATGAGGATGTGAGATTACAGTCGCTAACTTCACGCACGCGCGCCCGCACTCCATCGTCGGTATGCACTTGTATTGTGCAGCGGTTTGCCGTGAAACCTGTGAGAAAGTGTATACCAATGTCTTCGTTTTTAGGACTGAGTATGTTATCTCCACGCCGGAGTCACGGGTCGAAAGTATGGTCACAGTTCTATACAAGCGCTGAAAATTGACCACAGTATCATTAAACCCTTGGCTATCAGTTCGAGCCAGAGCCCCGCGGGCCAGAGCTCGACGAGGCGCCTGAGGCAGAGGCAGAAGCAGACCGGTAGATCTAGACCTTATATAAATTGTCAACTGACTGAGACTGATGAAATATAGACCAGATCTAACGTTAGTCTAAACCACTCACCCAATGTACGAGGTGATAATAGATATAACCTCGTACTCCAGTTCAGGCGCACGTACGGTGAAATTGAAAGTGCATATCGGAGTGACAATGAGCGGTCTAAACTGAAACTCTCTAATTATAAGCCTAACAGTTAGTATTCTAAGTGGAAAATTACCCTCAATTTTTTCCTTTTCTCAGCTGCAGTCATCAGAGTCTTCTCCTCCTTTTCTGCATCCCAATCCTTCATTGGTGGCTTGATAATAGGAATAGCATCGGGCTTGAGCCGCCTTTTACGACAAAACCCAAATTGTGAATGCAGCCTTTCCTCAAAAGCATTCTCGGGGAAATGGTCGCTGCAGATGACCCCCGATCGAGATTCGACGTGACCGGGGCCACTCCACTCGGCACGAGTGATCTTCACCCTAGCTGTCCAAACCCTTCTTAAATGTTCATCTCTCGGGAAGTAATGTATACTTACTCCGACATTGTTTCTTTTGCTGCAACCAGCGACAACACAACGCGAAGGCATTTTCACGGAGAAATAAAAAAATATATCGTGAAAATAACAACAAACACGGCAGATCCCAGCATTAGAATTGAAAGAACGAAACTAAGCCGAAAGCGTAAAGCACGAATGCCAAAAAAATAATGATAAAAATAAACACCGTGGACTCTTTTCCCACTCGTTTGATAGTTTGTGTTCCAAAGGAAACTGACACCGGGCTGACAAGAACGCGGACGCAAAATAATGAAAGGACTGTGGTATGAGTCTAAGCAAAAATCGTCTGCTCGCGACTTCTCGTTGAAAGGAGGATGATTTAGGCATTAAAATGTAAAAAGGGGCAAACTATGATGTTAATTGAAAAAAAAGAGACATTTATCCGAAAAAACAATATGCAGCACTTGATCCCAGAACGTTTCTGGCCATTTCGTCATTCCTAATTATATATTACAATGAGATTGTAAGATCCTTAGTTGTAGGACAAATACAAGGAATTCCTGCAATGACGTCAAATGCGTCATCAAGCGACGTGACCGTATTTACTTTTGTTTACATTTTCTGCTATATATAGAGATTTTCTGATCTTAGGCAGGAATATTAATAAGTAGAGGTGTATTCATGTTTTGAAAGGCTAAGTTAGTTGGGTTGGAGGACCCCTTTAAACGTTATCTTTAAAACTCGATGTAAACACACTAAACACGTCCTCAATACACTAATACGCGTATATGCATACAGTTAACTCTATCGATACACTCAAGTCACATTTCATTCACAATACACGGAACGCATTTAATTCTATTGTACGCACAATGTCGTTTTTGCAGCTCATGAATACATCTAATGAACTAACTCATAAATCCATAACAAAGTATTAGATATATAGAACTTGATACTGTATAGTTGATAATCTCAAAATTTATGATAATATACATTACAAAAATGATTGGCAAGACAATATTGCTACACAAAGTTTTTCATTACAGCAATCTTGAGTTGAATAAGCATAGTCCTCCTTGGTAAAAACAATGTGGCACAAAGAGTTAATACACATATGGGCAAAAATGTCGTTTTTGCGGAAATCAGATCAATAACTTTGAGTTGCTATAACTTTTTATTGAAACAAAATATTAGACTCTCCTTCGCCCAGGATATTGTCCTTGTACATGGGCAAATTTCTGGAAGTTTAATATGAGATATTTCGAAAAATTACACAAATCATGTTTTTACTTAAATGTGCGATGTTAAATAATCCCAATTCGGTTGAAATTGGTATCACAATGTACATACATTATTTTTCTTTCATGTGATATCAAACCCATGGTGGGTCAGGGTTTTCTTAAAATATTATTAACAAAATACTTTTTTCGTCAAAAGGTGTTTTAGGGATGTTTGCTATATACAAATTGAAAAAACCCACCTCTGAAGTATTGTGTATTATGATAAAATCTTTCGAATAAACAAGGTGTGCTTAGTTTGTGTGTTAGTGGCAGGTAACTCAAAAACTGAGCATGATATTTGGCTTTGGCCCTCCGCTTAGAGCTCTCATTATAAAAATGCTCAATTGGTTGTTGGATGTGTATAAAACAAAACCGACAGTTTTTCTTAAACACTTACTATAAAATATAACAATGTATCAAGAAACGTCATCTTAAAGAAGCTCTTCTGCTTATAAAAAACTACATTAAATTTACTTTTGCTTTCGAAGTGAAGTGGGAAAAGCGAAACTCCTGCAAACGTATTATAAGCAGAAGACCAGAAGATAGCAAATAATTGACTTCTGGAATAAACATGGATATAATCTGTACATTATGCAGTTAACAACGAAATCGAAGAATAGCTGGAACGTAGTGGACAATATTAGCGAAGACATAACATATTTAAATCTTTTATAGCAGATCACAATGTTCAGCAACAGAATGAAATGGTAAAATAACAACCAGTCCAAATTATGCTCTCGTGATTTTATTCAGGGTTCAGATATGTGAAAGGTGACAAATTTATTACATATATCATACAACATGTTACTTGCATTTTCATATCAAGGAATTTAAATTTGACACTACTTCGCTAACTTATTGTACATCAGCAATGGTTTAGACATGCTTCCCTGACCATATCAGGATGTGGGTTATATAATCATCATCTTTGTAATAGTGGGCATAGAATATGCCAATCTCTATTGTCTGGTATACTTTTTGACCGGAAATAGTAACATCGAAAAACTCTGAATTCAATTAAATTCAAAACAAGATTAATTTTCTCCTGTCTTTTCCCAAATTTTGCACAATGCTGAAATAGTGTGCCGAATTGCATTTTGTACAATTGAGAAACAAACATAAATTGATATCACACATGCGACATAAGCATAATTAAAAGAAAATTAAATGAAGGGTTCAGGAGCTGAGTGTTTACATACATTCTAAATACCCGGCTTGGTTTAATTTAATAATGGTGTCTTAATATTGGAATTGACTGATACTTGAGGCGCTGGGTGAACATTCTCCTAAGTCTACACAAAATTAATTAAATATAAACTACTGCGACATTTTACAATCTTGTGAACAATAATTATACTCTTATCAATGATGTGGAATACATTTTTCAAATATTGTGAGTAGGACAAAGATAGATAGATGGACAGGAAGAGAGATAGACTAACTTATCAGTTTTACTTCGGACCCATTGAGTTTTGTTTAAAGTTTTAAACTTCGTAGTTAACTCAGAATGATGAGTGACCCGATGCTTTCATATACAGTAGGCCTATACTATCACAATTCATTTCATCAGTAGGGTTCGCGACGCTGTTACTATAAATCTGACTGTTATTCATGAGTGTCATAGAAAGATCTTGTAGATCCGAATCCTTCCGATAAAAGTCGTCACCAGGAACCCTTGTATCATCATAATCCGATTACAAAGCAGCAATTATTTTGGTTTTTCGGCTCATATCGGGTTTGGAGTAGAGCTCGTCAACATTGCTTGTGGGACCTGACCTGTTTGCCGACGAATCCTGCCTTTCATCCGTTCGTTCTACCGATAATGCATATGGTCTCTTATTCCTAATGACATTGTACGGATCGGAATGATCTGGTTGTCCACCACTTGGGCGAGGAGACAATTGAAAGATCATCGGAGATGCCATACCGGTATTAGAAGGAATATATTTGACATCATCCGAAGAACAGTATGTACTGTCTTTAGCGCTTGGGACTACTACAGTAGGTCGTACGCCACCAATCTGAAAGCTATCTGCAGTACTTGTAGAAATGCACCGGTCTTGCGCAGCTGCTGTTCTAAAGAAAGATCTTTAACTTCATGGCTATTTGTAGTATAATCTATGCATTTGTTGTCCACTGCATCAGAGTCTCCATGCAAGGAGAAGCTTGGAAGTCCACTCTGAATTTCCGACAAGAAGGCATGACAGCATTGCCCATACTATGTTGCTTCCTGGCTAAAGTTTCAGTCGGTACATCATTCATAGGCCGAGGTCGTGCAGACAAAATATTGGTCAGTTCAAGAGATTCTGTAACGTCTTCACCAGCTTCTGTGCTTGAAACCATTCCAACATTACGTGTTGGCTTTACGCGACGCCGGTAAAAACCGCGAACGATAATGAAGCACATACACTTTGTCAACGAAACTGCTATTGCTGATACTATGGTCAACGGAACAATAAGTGATGTAGACGTATTTTCACTTTCTTTAAAAGTTGAATCTGTTGGCATCATATTACTCGTAGTGACCTGATTTGTATTTGTATTTTTCCGAAATCGTTGATTCGGTAGTATTTCTTATAACATTGACATGGATAGTTTGACATGACCTGTCATCTGTTGAGTTACTTACTTGATTTCTGTCTGAAACCGATCTGGTATAAAATCCCACAAACTTCCAATGCTATAGAGTAGCAATGAGTATGAATTGTTTTTATTCTCCCCGCAGAGAAAAAAATGCGATCGGGAGCAGTTTCTTCCGTGGAATTGATTGGTAAATTGATTTTTATTGGCTTTAGCGACGTAAACATAGGCGATTAGAACTGATGCAACCCAGTAGATTTAATCGAATTTCGTCACTATGGAGGCGGGGTCTAAATTTCTATTCCTTTAGTTATTTTATGGTTATTAAAAGTCTTCGGTCTTTCCTTATACTGCATCTCACCGATATAACCATTAAATCAATCAAACACATTTCAAAACTATGGACTCGGTTTCTCCAAGGGTAAAGTATTGATCTGAATAAAGACATTATGTCCTTCAATAAAAATAAATGAAGGTGAATAAACTCACCTCGATATGTTTTTTAAATCGTCCTTCTAGTAAGCACCATCCCATGTTGATACTAAAATTTCTTTAAGTTGATTATTAACAGAAAAAAGAACAACTATACACATGCGAAGCATAATTGACAGCGTTATCGCTATTTTTTATTAAAAAGAAAACAATATTAAACCATCCTATCTTTGGCTTGACGCAATGGGAAGTGAATATATCCTAATGCAATCTTTCATATTCTGCTGTTGTCAGCAGTAAATAACTTCCCCTTTCATCCAAATGTCTATGATCATTTTGCTAATTACATACAATTGAATATATGAAGACAATTGAGACATGAAATTGAATGATACATATATGTGTAGCTCGGAGATAAAATTCGTTATCAATCATGATCAATTTTGTGACATGATATAATTTCCAATACACATGATACATAGACCAAGGCAATTTAATTGTATTTCTCCTTTCATCTCGTCCTATGAACAGGCATGGAATATATCTCTAGGTATATATAGTAGGTGTTATACCAAATATGAATAAACGGAATAAATACGCGATACAACGTAATACGTTAAGTGTTATGTTAGATACAGTCATTGCAAACTAACATACGTTGCCTTAAACCCCCTTCACATAAACCGATTTTTCTTACGAGTCCTTACGGATCGCCAACTCGTAGTCAATCGCAAGCATCCGTAAATAGCTCGTCACAATTCGCAACAACTCTCATACACTCTTAAGGACCCGTGAAAGGAGAGGCATGTCAACAATTTTGTACGATTGTCCACGGATTGATTTTTCCGTTAATAACTCGTAAATAGCTCTTAAAAATCCGTAAGTATCTTAAACCGCTCGCAACAACACGTAACCATCCGTAAACTGGTCGCAAAAATCCTTAAAAGACTCGCAATTTAAAAAACGATTTGTTACGGTTAGTCTACGATTTGCTTACGGATTATTTATTTGTAGCTACGAGTACTTTACGAAAATATACGTATACTTTACGTATTCTTACGAATTGTTTACGATTTGGGGAAAGAAATAAAAGCTGCAAAATCGTAAGAACTCGTAACTACTCGTAACTAACTCGTAACTATTTGTAACAATCCGTAAAAACAAATCGTGGGATTTTGACGAAAATACATCGCAATAACTCGTACTAATCTGTAATGAACCGTAAATAGCTCGTAATAACTCGTAACAACTCTTGAATCGGTCGTAAAACTGGCCAAATCGTAAGGATCTGTGACAAATCCGTGAGTTTGTGCGATCCGTAAGGACTCCTAAGAAAATTCCGTGTATGTGAAGGGGTATAAAATCCCGACAGGATTTTACAGTGGAGCCTGTCTAATAAGGTTCTTGAACGAAATTCTTAAATATCTTTGTGCGGCACATTATACGGAGAGAGTTTAAATTCATATTCGCTATCAATCTGATAAAATCATTAAAAGAAGAAACAACTGAATGAATCATGAATGTCAACTTGTCAAGTTAACCTAAACCACAGTATCAAGATACAAAATTATTCGCGCTCATTTCTTTGCACATGGTTATCATTCTACTTCGACATACATGTAATAAGTTTTACAATAAAGACATTTTCCCCAAATGTTTGGGTTCTTAAACATGTTAAAATAAACTTTTTTGTTGTCACTCTTTGCACTTCTTATAGAAAATTTAGATTCAACTGTTCAAGGTTTTTAGGAAGGGTATCGTTCTTTTAGAGCTACTGCGGAATATCAAGAACCCTTTCAGAACCATGTTTTCTAAGAGCGCACTCCCATAATATCCAATATTATATAATATGTACACTGCATATCAGGTACTATATTTACTATCTTTCATATTGCCTACATTAATATTATCACCTTCTTTCATGCCTTGTGTCTACCCAATCCATATACTTAAGCCCTTCTGTAAGAAAACACAAACGCTAAAATGCTTACACCATGGGCTATTGTCGATACTACCGGTACCGATATGAGGTACGTTTACATGGATACCGTTTTCTTATAGTTTCCTTCATATATTGACGAATTATTAGAATCATTTTCCATCCCCTGAGTAGAGACACAATGTTGGTAGATCAAGACTTGTAAAATCACCATTATGACTTTACAATATCGATCTTCTATTGAATTGTATAAAGGTCTTGTGTCTGCAACACTTACCAAAAATAGTGAACTTTCGTATTGTGGATGTTTTCGTAGATCAACACTTTCAATATTATGGACAATAATCTTTGAGTGATCTTACTTGGCACTGCAGAGGAAGAAGCAGATGAAAAACATGTATACATGTAGCCCAGCTCTGTCTTTAATTATCTTGGCTACCAAACGAATTCACGTACAAATCATCTTGATTTGGGGGTTCATAATTAAGATTGCGAATGCTCGCACTGTTACCGTAGATAGGACCATCAACGAGGACATCTGAGTCTACATCATTTTCTGCAACACGATTTGTCTGATTCATTGTTTTCATCACATTTCTCCAGTCGTCATCCGTAGGAGCTCTGTCACCTTGGTCATGCTGCTTGGTAACACCTCTTGATGCTGCAGAGTGATGGATCTTCTTGGTCTTTCGGCTCATGTCAGGTTTGGCATAAAGAGCCTCCACGTCTATCATCGGTTTGACCGCTACATCCACCAGAGCATCAGTTGGTTTCATAAATGATGGAGTCCCTTTTCCGATATTGTTTGGACTCTTACAGTCCTTGTGCCCACTAAATCGAAGATTCCGTTGAATGGGTGTCGATGACGACAGCAGATCTGCCATCTCAGTTTTCGGGATGGCGTCATTAACATCATCCGAACAACAATAAGTGGTCTCCAGAGATGGCTCAATTTCAACGACTGTACTTGGAGCGTGTGTCTTGCGGATCCCTTCCTTATTGCGATGAGTGCCTTTCGATTTTCCTTGTCCAGTTATTTCATGAAGTTTTAAAGAAGCAAACTTTGAATCACAAATGGTGATATGATGCAAAGTAGAGGCATCCTCTTTCTCTACCAATGTCGGAGAAGCAGGAAGGCGTGGTGGACCGCACCAACCAGAAAGCAGGGAATCACACTGTGTATCATTAACTGAAATTTCTGCTAGTGGCTGACTTGAGCCAGCCCCGTGGGAAGAGAGTATTCATCAGGTCGAGGAGACTGGGACGAAATAGTCGCCATTTCCAAGGTTTCTGTGCTATCTACACCTTCTGCAGTCGTTAAACCCCTTTGGAAACCAAATGTCTGACATTTTTTTCGAACTATGCCATGCAGTTTTGTAAAACATATGCCAATGACAAATCCCAGGGCTGATGCTACTCCCGCAGTCGCAGTCATGCAGATCCAAAGTTTTGTATTACCCTCGACATCATATGTCTCCAAATGTGTTCCTTTAGTTGTTGCCATGTCGGTAAATTGAGCACTAGGCCTAGTGGAAGTATAAGTAGAAGTCATTGTTATAGCTGTTACGATGACGGTCACAGTGAGGTTTCTGTATTGAAGATTTTCCGCTGAATGTACTTCCGTTGTGTGTTGTTGCTAGATTCTACAAGAAACGAAATGTTTCTAAACATGTAGTCCAATAACTCTATATTTTCTATGCCATGTACCATCACAGTTGAGTAATCACCCTCTTCTCCGTAAAAGAAAAAAATATGATGTATGTTAGACAATGTATAATTTTTTGTAAATTCGAGAGGTATCGATTCTCGACCAACATTGTACCACCAAGTGTGGGAAATATGCTCACTTGGGACACAACGCTCAAGTATTAATTGCTCAGGTTGCTCAATCCGAATCGTGTGTTGCATCGTTGATGGAAAATCACACGTCTTATTTACATTCAATTTTCTATAAAAAACTAAACATTTGAAGGGAAATTTATTTCCAGCCAGTAGGTTTTTCATTGTCACATAAACGCTGAATGTGTTTCTAATTTCTCTGTAGACATCACCCAAATAGTTTAATCCAGTCTCATCCTTGGATACTACATTTTCTCCAGCTGCAATCTCTGCGTAGTCTTCTTTATCAAGCTGAATCCAGCGACAAGACATCTCCACCCTACCCACTATATGGTAAAGAAGAGCATTACAAGTAGGGTCCGTGTTATAAATTCTTAAAATCAAATCAAACGCCGTACAAAGTGATCGAAACCCGTCGTAAATGTCAATAGTGTGAGTTCCTGAATCATTTTCTTGTGCGAAGTCTATAGAAATTTCAAACGTGTTTTCTTCGAATCCTTTAAGCAATTTAAAACGTTCATTGCTGGCATTGCGTATGAAATCATGACTGGAACTGTGGTATATCCCAATTAAAACATTGCGATCGGTTGTCCACCGAAGATCTTGCGTATTTAGCAATGACTGTGCGACACGAAATTTAACAGAAACACTTTGGTCGTTACTTCTGTAGACAGTAACACTTTGGTATTGGTCATTCACACAAACTTCCGTCGAAATAGACAGCTGACAGAAAGCATGCAGAATGAAGAGAGGTAGAAATGCTTTCATTGTGAGGATCAAATCCTTTTTCGAGGACATTCTAAATGTTCAGTTTGTGAACTAGGCTTGCAACGAGTAGGAACTCAGATGTACAGCCACGCCAACTCACGCTAATCCTCAAAGTATAGAGCAGATATACTAGTCATGATATATAAAGTACCAATATATCTTTTGGAAGGGACTTTAAGATCATAAAACTGCTTTTACCAACATATTACAAATCACCCAATCACAGCTTGACACTCCAATTACAAGGATCACTTTCATTTTATTGAAACATTATTTGTTTGACTGAGGCGTGAAGATCAGCAACTAAATCAGTACGTTTTGACATAAAACTAATTACACTCACAGTAACAAAATAAAACGGAATGCGTTTGTGCGGGTACTTGAGATTTAATAGAGGATGGAATCTTGTTACCCTGAATATCAACATCATGACAATAGCAACAACTACGACACAAACTTTCCCAACTGAATATAAAATACTTTTACTTTAAATGTTACACTGCTCCAATCCACCCCAAGGAAGGACCCGGGTATTACTTTCGAATCTTTTGATCAATTTATACAAGTATCTGCACCTGAAAACAACCCAAAGTACTCTCTGCATAGGGGCCACCAACAGACGAGAACTTGTGTACATCCCCCCACAGCCCGTAAAAAGGCGACAATGTTCCCTGCATTAAACAGGCGAACAGAGTTTACCTCCTCATTTGGAACTGTGAGCACAGGATATACGTATAACACCCCACTGCATCAAAGAAGGCAAACAGTTCCACTGCATAAAACAGGCGAACAGATGCCCACTTTACAGGCGGGTACATGTTATAAATAAACGACAGGACGGAATGCCTGTTATCATCAGGGCCCCAACCGGAAACCAATAAATATTGAGCTCTGCAAGATACAATGGCCAACTAAAATAATCCAATTCATATTCTCAAAAACACAACCCTCCCATGAGGTATTTTGGAGCAGTGTGTAATACACATAATTACCTTTATAGGTATATATCAACATATATACGCATACACATATATATATGCGAAGAGGCAAAAATAGGGGAGGAAAGGAACTTGGACAAAGAGTTGTCATAGTTAATCTATGACAACCCCATGATCGGGACCACCAACGACCCCGCACCAGCCCGGGACGGCCCATCGTCGCCTGCCTGGACAAGTTCGGCCGATATAAAAATTCGCGCGCCCTCTTTCGAACTTGCCATCCTAAGTGCGACGATAAGGCCGACCCGGCGTCAGTGCGGAGACGAGGAGGCCCCGATCCTTACCCCAGGATTGGGTGAAAACCTGCTAAAACCGCAAAGCGGGAAAATTAAAATCTCGCAGGAAAGCCCCAACCTGCCAAGCATTGCTTCGACATCAAGATTTACTTGACTGAGGTGGAAAACGATCATTATTAAAACCGTTATATTAATCACACACTTCCTGACCACTTAATATTAGTAAAACCTACTACCGAATACACTTGAAAAACGTAAGGAGGTGGAAAATCAAATTGGGGGTGGTGGAGGGTAAATTAATTTGCCACCGATTAATGTCTACATCCATCCTCTACAAAATCCACAAGGTGAATGAGAATTCTCTCACCAACACCGTGGGAACCCAATCCATCCCGGCTAATTGAATTCCATACATACATTCGAAACATACATCGCGCAAATTCCGTTTATAGCTGCGCGCACATGAAAGATACCGCGCGGCTGACAACAAAGGGGGTCGGGATGTTATTGTTTCCTCTCAAGATGCCGCTAAAACTCATCCCAAAAGAAACGCCGCCGCTGACGCGTGCTGTCACTGATGAATGTAAATCATTTATATCGCCCTACGTGCGATAAAATTCCTTACACTCACAGTAACAAAATGAAACGGAATGCGTTTGTGCGGGTACTTGAGATTTAATAGAGGATGGAATCTTGTTACCCTGAATATCAACATCATGACAATAGCAACAACTACGACACAAACTTTCCCAACTGAATATAAAATACTTTTACTTTAAATGTTACACTGCTCCAATCCACCCCAGGAAGGACCCGGGTATTACTTTCGAATCTTTTGATCAATTTATACAAGTATCTGCACCTGAAAACAACCCAAAGTACTCTCTGCATAGGGGCCACCAACAGACGAGAACTTGTGTACATCCCCCCACAGCCCGTAAAAAGGCGACAATGTTCCCTGCATTAAACAGGCGAACAGAGTTTACCTCCTCATTTGGAACTGTGAGCACAGGATATACGTATAACACCCCACTGCATCAAAGAAGGCAAACAGTTCCACTGCATAAAACAGGCGAACAGATGCCCACTTTACAGGCGGGTACATGTTATAAATAAACGACAGGACGGAATGCCTGTTATCATCGGGGCCCCAACCGGAAACCAATAAATATTGAGCTCTGCAAGATACAATGGCCAACTAAAATAATCCAATTCATATTCTCAAAAACACAACCCTCCCATGAGGTATTTTGGAGCAGTGTGTAATACACATAATTACCTTTATAGGTATATATCAACATATATACGCATACACATATATATATGCGAAGAGGCAAAAAATGACAATTTCCGCCACACGGGCACCGCCCGCCGCCACTGAGCGTATATATTATTTGCACGTACATTACGTATTCAATTCAAGACTTTCATCAGCGTCAATTATCTGAATTAACTTCAACATGAAATTTCTTTCCAACAACTTAACATGCAGGTATATTCACGTCTGCAAACCTTTTACTTGCACTATAGTGCCTAAGTATTCGCATATATTATTATTATTATCACGTATTCAATTCAAAATATTTATAAGCGTGAGCATTTACTGTACTAATGCAATAATCCAACCAAAACGTAATACGCTGAAAAGATTGCTTTCATTATCGATACTTTAAAAGGGGTGTAAATATTAATAATAACCGAATTTCGTATCATCAATTTTAAATTCAATTTCTACAGTCCAATCAACATTTAATCTAACTTCACTAATTAAGTTTTTATATTGTGCCATAATATAACAACCCCACCAGGTAGATGAGCTTAACATATTAATCTCAACCCATCACCTAATTGGCTAATTTCATTTAACTATATACCTTTTAGCGATTTGAGGCTTGAGCAAATAGGCCCATTAACAAAATTAATCGTGAACAATTATCTTTCGTTTTAACAATAACATGAATAAATTTTAAAACCGAAAACAGTATTAAGTGACAGACGCCGTTATGAACACGAGTGAGACCAAGCTCATGAAAACAGTCTACAAATAATTTAATAACAAATTAGAGTGAACCACAACAAAGAACTGGAATGCAGTCTTTCCAACGTTCGTCGACTCGCGAATAAGGCTTTGAAGGAACAAGTCATTTCCTGCCAAAAGATGTATTCCATCGGCATCACTAGGAAACAGCTCGTGTCGCTCGTGCGCGAAGCCCGAATAATCCAATGAACGACCCCGATTCTGCGGCATATATTCCTGGCATGCTTGTTAAATACTAGCCGCGTTCTAGAATTATGTGGCTGTTCGTCATTGTCGAAACCTGTGTAAGTCCTTCGTGGCAACACACTGGACCAAATGCTGCGGGCATCGGGGAGGAGCGCGAAGGCGGCTAACCAGTGTATCATATCAACCTACGACAGGAATAAAAGAAAAACTTCCGGCAGCTTATTGTTCACCACCATTCGACTTGTGTCATATCTAAAACCCTTCCCACTCACTATTGTCCATAAGCGCCCGCTTATTCACACTTTGAATAACGATGTTCATAATTATAATACCCGTGGGCGAAACTCTTTTCATTTTTTGGCCAGTAAAGACAAATTTATATCTAAAATCTGTAAGAAACAATTTTCCTGTTATTTATTTTGGAACTCTATTCCTCCTGAAATATCCTCATGCAAGTCTTTAACACTATTTAAAAGAAACTTGAAGCAGCATCTTATATCTAAATATCAATGATTCTTGTACCAGTAATTATATTATACAACATTACCTATAACTGTTTTCAAACTTACGATTTTGTAATGATTATTTCCATTTGTATTACCTCCCATGAACGATGTCCCTGTCATGTTTCGTCATGTATGTTTCTTTTTAGTTTTGTCTGTATATGTAAATCTCTTAATTACTGTTTGGGAACTATGCCTCCACAAGGCCATTTGGCCTATTTTCATTTTCTTATATATTGCATACGTTGTTGACCTTAATCAGAGGTGAAACAATTTTATACGCAGCCAGAAAAAAAAAAAAAAAAAAAAAAAAAAAAGATTGGTAAATTTAGAATATGATTTAGAGAAGGAAATTATAGATTTGGAGAAGGCATTGATATCAAAAACGGACAAAAATAGAGCTCTTGCTATATTAAATGAGAAGAAAGTTCAGTTAGAATCGTTAAGAAAAGAAAAAATGGAAGGAATAAAGATGAGGTCTAAAATTAAATGGATGGAATATGGCGAGAAACCATCGAAATATTTTTGAATTTAGAAAAAGAAATGCTGTGAATAAACGTATATGCAAATTGGTCACTACTGAAAACAAGGAGATAACATCGCAGGATGATATTATATCAGAAATTGTATTATTCTACTCTAAATTGTATGAAAATAATCCTGTTGTTGATGTAGACTTAAATACAATATTAAATGATCCAGCTATAAGTAAATTAACCACTTCAATGTCACAGAAACTCGAAGGAGAACTCTCCATTGATGAAGTCCATCAAGCACTTATAAATATGAAAATTAATAAATCACCTGGTCTAGATGGATACACCGTCGAATTTTTCAAACATTTTTGGAAAGAATTACACATATTTTTAGTGAGGTATTTGAACTCTGCATATTCATCCGGAATGTCCTATACACAGAAGTTAGGAGTCATCTCTTTAATTCCCAAAGGAAAAAAAAAAAAGATAGAAATTATTTGAAAAATTGGAGACCCATATCTTTATTGAACGTGGTGTATAAATTAGGTTCCGCTTGTATAGCAAACAGATTAAAGAACGTACTTCCTTTTCTTATACATGAAAATCAGAAAGGCTTTATGTCAGGGCGCTACATTGGAGAGAATATCCGTTTGTTATATGATTTATTATTGTATACTGATATCAATGACATTCCTGGTTTATTGCTGCTTATAGATTTTGAAAAAGCATTTGATTCTATTTCTCATGATTTTATTAGAAAAGTATTGCACTTTTTTAAGTTTGGTCCCTCTATTATAAAATGGGTTAATGTATTCTATGAAAATGCTCAATCATGTGTATTAATCAATGGACACCTGTCTCCAAGATTCTCAATAGAGCGAGGATGTCGTCAATGAGATCCCCTGTCAGCTCTTATCTTTCTATTATGTGCCGAAATACTTGGTCTTTTGTTTAGAAATTCCGATGCCATTGTTGGTTTGAGCTTACCTGATAGACAACTTAAAATAATTCAATATGCAGATGATACTCTTTTGACACTAAACGGGTCAGTAATAGAATTAAACAGTGCATTAAACATTTTAGATAAATATAATGCAATGTCTGGTTTAAAAGTTAATATACAGAAGACACATGAGATATGGATTGGAGGATATAAAAACAAGATGGTGTTCTTTTGAATAGAGATCTAAATTGGGTGTTTGATGATTATTTCAGATATTTAGGTATAGATTTTTGTACTGATTTGCACAAATTGGTAATTCACAATTATAATGATAAATTTAAAGAAATCAAAAGTCAAATGACATCGTGGTTAAGGCGATACTTAACTGTTCTTGGAAGAATCACTGTCGTCAAATCATTGTTGGTATCCAAATTAAACTACCTTATTTTGTCCCTCCCTAATCCTGGTGAAAATCTTTTGAAAGATATAAATGCTCACTTTTATAGATTTATATGGGGGGAGAAACCTGATAAAATAAGTAGAAATCAAATGTCACAAAGTTATTCAGACGGAGGGGTTAAAATGATAGATATATACACACATTGCCAATCATTAAAAATTTCCTGGATTAAGAGATTGGTAATTGGCTCAATAGATAGCAATATCCTCTGTCTTTTGCAATCTTTCTTGCCTGAACTGCAAGATTTAAAATTATATATGGGAAACAATTATTTTAGGGAACTGGCAGGAAAACAAAGAACCTTTTTTGGAAAGAAATGTTCATGGCTTATAGTACGCTCTTGTCCATGCATTAAGATAACATTTCTTGCCAACCCTTATGGAATAATGATTACATTAAAATAGGCAATAGCTCAGTATATAGTATAAAATTGTGTAAAAAGGGAGTTCGTTTTGTCAATGATATTTTAGAGACAAATGGTGATTTTTTCTCTCTGGAACATTTCCAAGAAAAGTATAATATTCAAATAAATTTTCTTTTTATCGTGGATTATGCGATGCAATTACACAAGGGTTTAAAAATTGTACTATTTTTAAGAAGGTGCCACAGCCCCTTTTCCCAGATACAATGGCATTTGTTATGAAACGTATTAAAGGATGTTCACATATTTATGCAATTTTATTAAAGAAAAGAAAAGGAGTATGTAAAAGTTTTCTTAAATGGAAATGCGTTTTCGACCTGAACGATAAGAGTTGGGAAACGTATTGTTCTATTGGATTTAATTGTACCATTGATGTGGGCTTACGATGGTTTCAGTTTAAAGTTTTGCAACGCATATTATATACGAACGATCTACTGTTTAAAATGAATTTAGTCCCCAAAAAGAATGTACATTTTGTAATGAACAGATTGAAACAGTTATACATCTGCTATGTGATTGTACGCATGTTAAGAATATTCGGGATAGGTTGGAGCACTGGATTTATACTGGAACCGGAAATAAATTAACATTTTCATTACGAGATAAATTATTTGGTTTAAGAGGTTCAAATAATTATGCATTGAATTGTATACTGATTGTGGTGCGACAGATGGTGTATACTTGCAAAATAAAGAAACAATTGCCCGATTTTGATAATATTAGAGTTTCGATTATAAATTATTTCAAAAACGAAAAGTATATTGCAGATTCAAATTGTAGAAATAATAAATTCACAAGAAAATGGTTTCAGTTCAAGAATTTGTTTACGTAAAATGATATTTTTCTGTATTTTTTCTTTCCATGAATGTCTGAAATGAATTATTGAAGATTTGTTAGCTTTCTGTTAACTCAACAGTTCAACAATACTTGTATCTTGAGAAGCCAATTTTATTTATGTTATAAATGTAAATTACCGTGAATATATATTTGTTAATTTGTTTCAAATGAAAATCAATAAAATCCCTGTGGAGGGAAAATATGGAAAAAAAAAAAAAAAAAAAAAAAAAATAGCATATGCTTATTTATATTGTATAAATTATCTTTGTATTGTTTTTATTGAAAATGGAAATAAATAAAACGAATTGAATTGAATTGAATTGAATAGTCGCTTTAATAGGGCTTAATTCAAATCACTGCCATGCCATTTATTCGTTCAAAATTAAAATGATATCTAACATTGTTGATCTTCGTCCGCCTTATGAAACATGTACCAATTAATTCATACTGGTTATACGAACGTAAAGAAGTGAATATGGATAAACCATCGTCATACTTAACTTTCCTCTCGGAGGTACCTTTGTAGATTCCGAGAAGACGTCCCAGTATGAACAATCCGCTACGCCGTATACTCTGTAGAACCAAGTCCAATTAAATTGAAACTTTTCCTCTATTAAAATCCGATGTGAAATCCACGTATAATAATTTTCCAGTACGAAGTTCCCTCAGGCTCAATAAAGCCCAACTAAATTAAATTAATTTGCCACCGATTAATGTCTACATCCATCCTCTACAAAATCCACAAGGTGAATGAGAATTCTCTCACCAACACCGTGGGAACCCAATCCATCCCGGCTAATTGAATTCCATACATACATTCGAAACATACATCGCGCAAATTCCGTTTATAGCTGCGCGCACATGAAAGATACCGCGCGGCTGACAACAAAGGGGTCGGGATGTTATTGTTTCCTCTCAAGATGCCGCTAAAACTCATCCCAAAAGAAACGCCGCCGCTGACGCGTGCTGTCACTGATGAATGTAAATCATTTATATCGCCCTACGTGCGATAAAATTCCTTATCTTACTTTCTATATATTTTTTGTATTGATACAGAATAGCCATAGTTTCAGTTGTAAAGTTCTTGAGAAATCAACTGTCAGATTTTAATCTTTAATCGGAAACTAGACTAAATTGACAAATCACAGCCTAACCAGCAATTTACAAGTGACCACTTTCCTTGTAATGTTATAAAGATCAATGACATATATTCCTATAGAGGCATGAAGCATAACAAAAAAACCACTTAAAAAGGTTTTTAAATTACCCATTATCTTGATTTCTTTGTAAAACGTGCATAGATGTGGACAAACTTTGGTTTCGATTGCAATATTCTATGAGTTTATGGTTGAGATCATTCATGGAAGATAATAATTTTATTAAACTTTTGTGCCTGTCATATTTATGTTACTTTTTATCGCGTATTTTCGCTTTACTATTTTATTAATCAATATACATGTATTAAGAGAGTTCCAGATTGAGTGGATAATGCCCGTCGGATCACTCCTGATATTTCACTTTAGCTTGGTTCGGTTTTCATATTCCGTTTAAAAACATTTATACATACATATGAACATAAAGATTATGATATTGATTTAAAGAAGAATTCGGCTAGATTGCTCTATTCAGAGCCATTAAGTTAATGGTTCTGTTTTTCCTAGATGTCAAACCCAGCCCTACTACAAACTGACCAATACTGACCGATTCCTGGTCATTAGGTAGTCTAATGTAATCTTTTGTTCCGTCTATTGTCTTGTGGTATCGGTTTGACCATGGACCCTACTATGGTTTGACTGAGGCATTATACACATCCCTTATTTACATCAACTCTCAACCATTCAATACATGTTAAAACAAGTATTACAATTTACATTATCACACTTCCAAAAGATGCTTAAATGTGAACAAGGATTAATATATTATCCTCACGATCATGATTATCATGCAAGGCTTAAATGACAACGAAACGGGTTCTCCAGGAGTGTAAGTGAAAACAATATCAGAAAGATACAACTAAGAAGCTACAAAAAGTTCACTTAAAGTGACTAACAAAAAATCAGCTTGTGATCTAATCTTTCTCAGTCGCGTCAAACTTTTTGTTGGTACATGTATTTGTTTGTTCGGTTAACAAAAAGCCTGTTGGATCGCTGTAAAAGTTCGATTAATTGGTTAGCATGTCTTTATTTTTCTCATCTTGAATCAAACGATATACATGATAGTATTTTTTCTTGGGTATTCAAACGGCGTTAGGAGCTTAACTTCTCTCCCCGCCCCGAAGTATTATTTTGTTTCGGTAATATGATTTAAGAAATCACGTTTGCCTTCCTCGGCTTGCTCGAGATAATTACTCCGTTTTGTCTGATACATGCTGCGCGCCTGAAAATACCTCCACTGACATTCTAGCCCTCAGATCCTTAATAGTAAATCAATTTGATTGCACATTATTTAAATTTGTTTACTTTGCTTTTTGAAAGGTGTTAATAAGCTTTATCTATTTTGACCGATCACGACCGACATATGGTCATGCCTACACAAATTAGAAATTAGTATTCATGAATCATTTGCTGTGTTTGCTGTCAATGACGACCAATCAGCATCAAGCAACATTGATTTCACGAATGCTCTAGAATCTAATCCAGGAACATATCAAGTGTAACTATTTTTCATAAATGAATTTGTATCTTAAATATTAATCACATTCTATTGATGAATACATATCAGTTGCACAAGTGTACAATGTGTTATAAAGATCCCGCGCAAACCTGTGTAATGGATGCGAAATACCATTGTGAGTTTCTAGGTGCTTTTATGCACTCTTGAATTGAACTCTGAGCGAAGTGGATTCGGATGCACGCCATCTGCGATGACATTGGGTTAAGACAGTTTTCATTGGTCAGCACAAACTCAGAGTAACAAGCCTTCTATACAAACTTCCGTGAACTCTATCAGTATGGCACAAGTTCAAAAGTATTTTGTCATTTTGATCTCTTACTTTTCAACAGGTTTTCCTTTTTCTGTTTTTTCTCTTTCACTACGATCGGATGATAAATTGATCTTAAAACGGCTTTGATATTTGAGTTCAGCTTTTTCAAAACATTTGCATCGAGAAAATGATGAATGCTTCTTTTACATGATTAATGAATGCATTCGCTAGACGAAAACATTTCTCTTTAAGAAACATGAAAACAAACTCGAGTATTTATAGCAATGTTGTGATACGAATTTATATGGCGTAAACTAATCTGTAAGACTGCAACTTATTTTTGCCCGTAAGTTATTCGGATCCATGTAAAACCTCTTTCGCGCTGTTTTATTATTTAAGTCTGGTAAATGTTAGGAGCGAGAATTGTTTAATTCATGTTCATGAACATCCAATTGAAAACATGTAGCGGGTAATGAGAAAGAAGCACACTGAAATAGACACTGTCTTCGTAATATGAAGGAATAAAGGCATTACAAATGTAATGAAAATGATGGGAATATACAGCGATGATGCACGTTATTGCGTTGGTGTATAGTGTTTAGCTGGTTTAAAGTATATTAAAATGTGTGGAGGTATTTACCCCGAGACCGTGGAGGGCGCTACATTTTAATAATCCCTATTATTGTATTTCCATATTCAGAATATAAGATAGAATTAATAGTTGTCGCTATATCGGAAATTGAAAAAGTAATGGTCATCAGTAATAATTTATTCAAGTGTTCAATCGCCAGGGCACCAAACGATGTTAAAGGTGATGTATGCAAACTGGTAGTGGTGGTGGTGGTGGTGTACGTTTTCATTTTCAAACCCGTCCACTTGCTTATATATTTTTTTTATATTTGTTTTTATTAATTTCATGCATTAATCAGGATAAGGGTAATTACTAAAGATACGAAGAAAAAAAACACACACACGGAAAGACATGTCATTTGGATACGTTTATTGTTATCCATTTATTCATCTTAGCAAAGCTCAGTACAACCGAAACAGAAACAGGAAATAAGCTTGTATGTTATTTAAAAAAAATTTAGTATCATCATCTTTAGTCTTTCTACATGTACATCACTTCTCAGTTGGTAGGCCTAAACCTATTTCACACATATTGATAAACAAGATTAATAACAGTTTGAAATTGTTACATAACTATTCTGCTATGACATCGTCCATTTATCTACCATCATTATACACAACCAAATTATAAGCCTCACATTAAAAGACGGTGATAATTATGATAATGGTTATGATGACGGTGTTGATGATGATGATGATCAAGTAGCAAAAGAAGAAGAAGAAACAAATCACCTTAATCAACAGGTTATATCGAAACCCAACTCAACTTGTACAGCTACTCTCGTTACCATCGTATACATCAATTCATCCACCGCCATTTTTGGAGAAGGGATTACATAGGTAAAAGTGCTTTAAGCAATCTTTCTCACAAATTAACTATTCTCACAAATACCTAATGATCATCTTCATCATCCCAATCCCAGTAATGGTCTTGATAACTTCTTAATTATGATACCACCCACCAGCCAATATTCATAATTCAAGATTAAATAAATGTTTATTTCCTTCTGATATCAAATGAACAAAAAGTGAATATATTATTTACAAAAGAGAAAGGAGGCGAACTTTTCTGACGCTACGAGGCTTGTGATAAGGTCGCCATTACTATACACATATACATAAATAATCTATATACTATATTATTATTAAGAGAGAAAGAGAGAGAAGGAAATAACGAAATAAAAAATAGAAAAGTCAAACAAGCAATATAGAAAATACATCTATACAAATATATGCTATACGAATTATACTGTACATATATTGTACAGTGAAACCCGTCTAAAAAGACAACCCAAGGGAGACAAGAAAAGCTGTCTGTATAGGCAGGTGGTCTTAATGTACAGGTTCCTTTAGTACATGTTTCAATGAGAAACCATTTTCAAGTGGACCAAACATGTGATCTTTGTAGAATGGTGGTCTTTCTATATATACAGGTATCTTCATAGTATAAAAATAATATAAAGAGAATTACAAAAAAACAGGAACAGAACGTGAATGTTTACACACATTCTAAATAATTTGTTTAATCAATCGTGTCTGAATATTGGAATTTACTTATACTTAACCATAGGCGATTAGAATTAATGATGCAACCCGGTATATTTAAACGCATTTCGTCACTGTGGAGGCGGGATCTAACCATCCTTAGTTACGGTCATGAAATGTCTTGAGTCTTTCCTACTTGTGCATCTCACTGATATAACTACTCAATGAAACCCATATAAAACCTATCGAGTGTGAAGTGTCAATCTGAATTAAGTATATCCTTCGACAAAAAAAAAGGAAAGAAAGGATGAATTTATTATCTTGATTGATATTTGAATGGTACTTGTGATCAGAACCCTCCCATGCTGAAACCAAAACCAAGGTTGAGTATTGTCCAAGCGTGATTCATAATCGAATGCGTTGTTGCTATCTTTTATCTATAAAATAGAAAACTTTCAAACCATATTTTTATCCCGTGACTTGGCCCAATTCAGCTTGTGTAACATGTTTAAGCAATAAACAATTTTCAACCAAATAATTCTGATAATTTTGTCATTTCTGTACAAATAAATGAAAACAGTTATTACTCCGCGTTACAATCCCACGGCGACCAGTACGGCCTGTAAAGATAGGGATACGCCCGAGGGTGACCCTGCGGCCACCGCAGATTCTCTGCGGCCGCCGCAAGTATCTCTTGATTTCGGGGGCGTACGGCCGTCGTATCTTAGCCGTAGAGCAAATGTGACCTTGGCATCATAACTGTTTTTATTTCTTGGTTCACCGTAGCGATTAGACACGTCGTAGCCATGCCGTAAAGCGGTTCCACGGCGACCATACGTCGGGCGTACAGTGGCCTTGCGTTTGCCGTGCAGCTGCTGCGGACCCCAAATAAATTGAGGTGGCCGCAGCAATTCCACGGGCGCTCCAGGTCAGCCTTAAGGCGGCCCTACGGAGCCCGTACGGTGGCCTTGCCGGCGCCTTGGTATTTGTCAAAAACCTACGGCCGCCGCAGGGACGCCCAAGGCGGCCGTGCGTCATTACTTTAAATGGCCGTAAGGCAGACGCAGGTTTTCTCTCTACACAAATTCAAGATACGCCGTGCGGCTACCCTAACATATGTGACCGCTACCGTATGTGACAGTGGGAATGCTGCGGCGGCCTTATAATTGCTATTGGCCGTAGATATTTTAGACCGCACAGCCGCCGCGGCAAATGTGACCTAGGCATTAGTGGAACATTTGTAATAAGGCTATTGAAGGAATTACCCGCCGACTTTCCTAAATATCTTTGCGCGGCACAAAATAAGGAGAGAGTTTAAATTTGTATTCGCTAGCAATCTGATAGAATTAAAAACAAAAACAAGAAAACGATGGAATAATGCACGAATGTCAAGTTTGCCTCGAACCAAGGCTTCAACATACAAAATTATTCACTTTAGTTTATTTGCACATCGTTATCAATTATATTTTCTCATAATATATATATATATATATATATTTAACCACCTTTCCCTAAATGTCTGGGTTATTAAACATATTAAAAGAATCCCTTTTTGTCGCTACTAAACTCTTTGCATTGCATAAAGAAACTTTAGTGATACTTGTGGAACCTTCAACTGTTCGAGGTTTTTAAGAGGATTATCGGTCTTTTTAGAACCACTGCGCAATATCAAGAACCCTATCAGAACAATTGTTTCGAAGAGCGCATCATTTGTGTATGTATTACATACACTACACATAAGATACTATATTCATCATATTTCATGTTGCCTACATTAATAATATCTCCTTTGTTTCATGCCTGGTGTCTACCCAATCCGTACACCTAAGCCTTTCCGTAAGAAAACACAAATGCTAAAATGCTTACACCATGGGCTATTGTTGATACTACCAGAACTGATATGAGAAATGTTTCCATGGATATCATTTTCTCATAGCTTCCTTCAGTTATTGATGATGTGTTATCTTCCTCATTTGGTGAAGCATTCCCTGATAAATTTTCACAATTTATCAAGATATTGGAACTGTTTTCCCCTACAGATTTCGGTGGAACCGAAAAATTGCATTTAACGTCTTCTTGAATTCGTACATTGACAATGTCTTGAACTATTACATGACCATGATCTTTCTCTTCACCACCAATAAGCACAATTTGCTGGATATCGACCAAAGGAATCTCGTCTGAATAATTGAATGGGAGCAGATTACCACCAGTACCGTACCAAGATGACGCGACTTTTGAGTCTTTGAACTTGTAACCGTCTAAAACATCACTTTGATTTTGGTCTTTTTAAATCAGAAGTGATTGTATTGTAGGAAATGTACATGTTCCATTCTTATTCCCTTTGTCATTTGATAATGCACACTTGCTTGGCATGATCTGTTCGTTAAATATGTTTTCTAGAGCAACGTATGCAATCAATTTATGTGATAAATAAAAATCACGTTTGTAATTCATCCGAGGTGTCACATATTCGTATAACACCTGATGTCCTGCCACAAGCTGTGCTCGACCCCCTTTGTACACCTGCAACCACTGGCATGACATTTGTAATTTACCGCTTTGTCTATTGAAGAGCGCAGAACAGATTGGTGCCGTACCTCCAATGGTTAAATTCAGCATTACAATGGTACAAAGTGATTGCGAATCTTGGTGAATTTTGACGACGTGCTGTCCCGAATCGTTTTGCTCAGTGAACGCAATAACCATCTCGAACTGGGTCCCGTTGATCCGACTCAACGTATAACGACTAGTATCAAGAGATGCGGTGGTGATGCATTCCAAAGTACGATTCTGTAGTTTTTCACATACTAACTCTCCCCTTGTCCACACAAGCGACTGACTACCAATGTCATCTTTCAGGTTAAACCTAAGAGAAATATTCTGTCCATTCACTGCATGTTTTGAGTCTCTCTGTGGCTGGTTACACCATAAAGTATCAACTTGAGAATAAGTCAGTTGGATGAAACATTGCAAAATACAAAAGACCAAAAGAAATGTCCATTCAACAGCGATGCTTTCTTGAGATATGGCGATCATTTTGACGAACTGTTTTCCTTAATGAGTGAAGGCTATCAATTATTTTTTTTTCTAAAAGTAGTGGTATAAAGGTCCTTTAACATAAAAACAATTCAGAATGACCAAATGATGGAGCTGCTGTTCCAGGAGGTAAGGTGATAAGCGCGACATAAAATCCTATGTTTGATTAACATGATCAGCTTGGAAAGATGAAAGCAGAGACAACATACTCGTGTAAAAGAGGAGGGGTTTCACGAAGTCTTTTGTTATTACCGTCCTCCGAAGAACTGGCAATAGCCATTGGATAAAGAGCAGAGATAGACAATGACACTCATGAGGTAACCGAGGGAATGACCTCTCAAGAGGAGGAGCCATTGTTTAAAAAATGAACCCGACACAATATTTCCTTGATCATGTTGGTAAGTTAAGCGCTATTTCCTCCCCCCCCCCTTTTCGTTCATCTTTGAGAGCAATAGTAATCCACAAACAAGCAGGAAAATCTAATTACTAAAGTTGTTCTCATTTGTCTCGCTACCCTGACTTCTTTTTCGAACAATGTAGTAATGATTGGTAATTTCCCGTCATCTTTACAACCCGATGTGATTTGTTACTTTCTAACTTAAGCCTACAAAAGGCTAACACTTAAAGAGCGGGGTTTCGAAAACCAATAAAACAGTAGGAACGCGCTTAAAATCGTCCATATCGCCCTAAATTACTTTCGGTTACTTAGAATAATAATATGCCACATTCACTTATGTGCTTACTATTGTCAGACAACATATTAATTATTTATACTGTGGAATCGCATTTTGAAACCTGATTAGATTGGTAAAATAAAAGATTAGTAAAATTGACTCGAATGCACTCGAATGGATGCCTTCGATATCACCCATTGCACAATAAGTACTGTCTGGCCATGGTGTCTTGGAACTGGCAATGCATGCATTTCGCTCACTGGGGCAGTCAGTGTCATCTTTCGCAATTTCTCCTTGCGAAGGCACGTTTAGTTGTCCACCTAGCGGTCCAGAAACGGGCCCCATGGCACCCTGTCTAAGAAAAGCCCTCCTTCGTCTGTTGGGCGCTGGTTAAATAGAGCTCTCGGGGACCCGGAATCTGCATTTTGTAGGGGTGTTGGAGCTGTGAAGGTCATTGCTAGAGGTCCTACATTATCGTCATCCGATGCCGTTGAACCTCTCTGAGGACCATTCCCCATATTTCATCTAGCTGACAGCATACTTGTCTTTATCGGGGATATTTCACCTGTAATAACATTTCGTAATGCAAGCACCAGAGACGCACCCAAGCCCTAATGCTGCTATTGTAGCCACGGCTATCAAGATACCGCCTTAATTACCTGGAGAACCTATGTTTGGTACCGCCCTCGTCGCCTGAGTTTGGACACATATTTATTATTTGCAGACATTTTGGAAGAGTCCACAGCCAATAATGTCGATATCGAAGTCGTTATTGGAATTTAAAAAAATTAAGCCGGGTTGATATTCCCCATACGCACCGCTTTACGCATATGAAGTCGTACAAGTCACCACAATCACAATAATATAGTGGATGAGGTTCAGTAATACCTAAAACTTTAATTTTTTCAGTAGAGAGTAGCTTAGAAAATTTCTGCTCCACTTACTCACGATCAACTTCAAAACAAAAAAGAACATGGAGACAAAGTTGTAGAAAATGGTAAATGATTGATGGAATGATGAAGAGTTGGGCGAGAACTTACTTGGCGGAAACGACACACTCTACCAAAGCCAGGTGAAGAAATGAGCGAATCAAATCGATAAGTGTTTTCAAGGGCTTTCGTCAGCGACGCAAGTGGTTTTGTTCAATACAACCGCATTTTCACTCATTTTATCATTGATCGAATGGTAGCAAGCCTATCCGGAAATAATTTCAGGCATACACGAGATAGATGGTTTCCTTAAATGGGTATGATATATTAGTGGCGCCGCGTTCGATCTATCTTCACAAAAAAAAATCATTGTGTCCTTATGAAACCGAACGTGACGTCAAACTGTTTTCCTGTATGTATCTTGGTTGAGCTCAGTGCCATATCCGTGTGGTTTCACAATCATTTCTCTAGAATCTAATCCAGGAACATACACAAATCATGCCAGAAGAGTTATGCCTCATAACAATTTAAACGTTATTCCTCTCCTCATTTTCATCACAAAAATAATATCGATCTCTCATAATGCATTGTGTTTTCCAAACAGTCTTGTTGCGTTTTATTTCATGTAGATGTATCTCTGATTTCTGTTGCAAACATACGTGATTTGTTGGAATTATATTCAGTATTTAGTCATTAGAGGGACTCATACATTAATATATATGTTTGAAGCAAACTTTCTCACAAATACACAATTCTTAAAAATGCCTAACGATCATCTTTGAACGGTTACTGCTAAGACGTCTGAAAACCAGGTTAATATTTTTGACAAGACTCAGTTTGCATATCAGAATAATAGAGATGTAGAAGACGCAGTACTTGTAGGTAACATAAAATAACGGCACGGCAATTCATTTTTATTTAGGCACGGGGGCGTACCTCAGTCCAAGGATTGTTCTTCCGTAGGGCCATGCATACAGTTTTGTTGCGTTTCATTTCATGTACATGTATCTCAAATTTCTATTGCAAACAAACGTCATTTGTTAGAATTATATTCAGTATTTAGTCATTAGAGGGACTCATATATTAATATATATTCAAAATACTACCTGCGTTATACTGGTGAGAACATATTAGTTGCAAATGTGTATAATGTGCTAATTATATCATGTGCAAACTTATGAAATGGATGAGAAATAACATTACGGATTTCTGAGATGCTTTGTGTGCCCTTGAATGGAACTCAGCGCGTTGTGGATTCTGATGCACGCCATCTGCGATGAACTGCGATGAAATTGGATTGAGACAGTTTTCATTATTCATTTCAGCACAAACTAAGAGTCATGAGCCTTCAGTAAACCAAATGTTCACAATTATTTCAAAATGTTGAACACCCTCTTTGACAGGCTTCCTTTTTCTTGTTCTTTCTCTTTTGCTATTTTCGGATGATTAATCTGATCTTAAAACACTTCTGAGCTTTGAATTCCCCTTTTTCAAAACATTGGCATCAAGAAAATGATTAACGATTCTTTAACATGCGTAATGCATTCGCTAGACGAATGCATTTCTCATTAAGAAACATAAAAGCAAGCTCGAGTAATTACAGCAATGTTGTAATACAAAAGTTTATTTACCTTAACATAATTTACAAGACTGACTGATTGTTGCTCGTAAGCTATTCGGACCCTCGTGTTAGGAGCTAGAATACATTTGTTCATTTTTGTGTAAAACCACTTGAAAACATGGAGAGGGTGATGAGGAAGTAGCACAATGAAAACAACATTGCCTTTATAATATGAAGGAACCTCATATAGATATAACAATAAAGGCATTACAAATGTCATGAAAACTATTTAAATATACAGTAATGATGAATGTTATTGTGTTTGGGAGCTGGCCTTCGGAATAAGCACAGGGCACAAGTATATACAAAGGTGTGAAGGTAATTACCTCAAATTCATTCAACATGTTCAATTGCCAAAGCACCAAACGATGGCAAAAGTGGGGTATATAAACTGGTAGTGATGTTAGTCTAAGTGTATATTTTAAAACCCGTCCGTTTATAAAGTCGAACTTGTTTGAATGTCACGCATTAACCGGGATAGGACAAGAAAAGAAAACCCCGAGAGACACATATCATTTGGATACGATGATATCGATTTATTCATCATAACAAAGATTAGTACAACCAAACTTTCCAACTAATCTTGCTATTATTGTATACACCAATTCATTCATCGCCATATTGTAAGAAAGCTTGACTTAGGTTAATATGCCTGATTTTGAATTTCTGAAGGTTAATACCCCCAAAACCTTAGGTGTGTATGTATGAGTATGTAGGGGGGTAAATACTCTACATTTCGATATTCCCTACTATTGTATTTCCATATATAGAATATATCTTACTATTGTAATGTAACTGATATCATTACCACTTATACAAAAAAATGTTCTCAAAATTATGGACTCGGTTTCCTCAAGTGTAAAGTGTGAGTCTGAATTGAATACAGTATGTCCTTCAATCAAAGTTGATAAAGATAAATTAATTATCTTGATTGATATTTAAATAGTACTTGAAATAAGAGCCCTCCCATGCTGAAACCAAAACTTTAATTATCTCCAAGGTTGAGTATTGTGCAGTCGTGATTCATAATTGACTGCGTTATTGCTATCTTTTATCTTTCAAAACAACTTTTTGAACCATATTTTGATTCTTAACTTGGCACAATTAAAATGAAACCTAATCAAAATAGAATGCAATCTTTCATATTCAGCTTCTTTAACATGTTAAGTATTAATTAATCTCTTAGCAATATTTTTAAAAATAATTTTGATATTTCTGTACAAATAAATATTAAGACAATTAAGACAAGAAATGATATGACAAATATAGATTTATGACTCGGAGATAGAAATCTATTATATGCTAATATATAATTTTCAATACATATAATTCAGAGACTAATGGTAAATTAATCTGTATTTCCCCCTCATCTCCTCATATGAAGAGGTTTGGGATTTATATCTAGGTATTGCTAGTAGGTGTCATACAGCATTACGAATAAACACAATAGATATAGGATACGATATTAAACTTTGAATATTACAAAGAATACAGTAATTACGAAATATCACACGTTGCCACGTATACATTTAACAGATTTTAGGCGGAATTCGATGAAGACCCTAACGATTCCGGCACTGACCAAACTCGTAGAAAAAACCTATACAAAAGAGAACATGTCCTGTCTTAGATCCCACAAGGATTCTTAAGTAGAACCTTTGTAATAAGGCTCTTGAAGGAGTTAATCGCCGACTTTCCTAAATATCTTTGTGCGGCACAAAATAAGGAGAGAGTTCAATTTCATATTCGCTAGCAATCTGATAGAATAAATAAGAAAACGAAGGAATAATTCACGAATGTCAAGTTTGCCCCGAACCAAGGCATCAAGATACAAAATTATTCACCCTCATTTATTAACACATCGTTATCAATTCTATTTTCTCATAATAGGAAAAAAACCCACCTTTCCCAAAATGTTTGGGTTCTTAAACATATTAAAAGAATCGTTTTTTGTCGATATTAATCTCTTTGCATTGCTTCAAGAAACCTTAGTGATACTTGCAGAACCTTCAACTTCTCCAGGCTTTTAAAAGGAGTATCTTTCTTTTTAGAACCACTGTGCAATATCAAGAATCCTTTCAGAGTATTTTTTTAAAGAGTGCATCTCATATACATTATTATAATTGTAATACAAATACTGCAGATAAGATACTATATTCATTATCTTTCATTTTGCTTACATTAATAATATCACCTTCTTTCATGCCTGATGTCTACCCAATCCGTACACTTAAGCTCTTATGTAAGAAAACACAAATGCTATAATGCTTACACCATGGGCTATCGTTGATACTACCAGTACTACCAGTTTCCATGGATACCACTTTCTTATAGCTTCCTTCGGATATTGATGAGGTATTAGAAGCAATTCCAGTCCCCTGAGTAGAGACACAATTTCGGTAGATCACAGTTTCTGCAGAGGTGCCATCCTGATTATTTGACCTCAGATCAAGACTTGTAAAATTCACCATTATAAATTTATACTGTTGATGTTCTCTTGAATTATATAAAGGTCTTGTGTCTCCAACACTTACCAATATATAGTCACAATAATTAAATTTATGCATGCTATGTAGGATCACATTTGAGTGATCATCCTCTTCTCCGTGAAAGAGAAAGATATATTAATTGATAGACAAGGTATACATTTTTGTAAATTCATGAGGTAGCAATTTTCCTGCAACACTGTACCACCATGTGGTATTAAAAACAAATTCCCTTGGGACGCAACGCTCATATACGTATGATATATATATATATATATATATATATCATATAAGCAGTAGGAGAAATAAAGATAGATAGATAGGGAAAGAGAAAGATTAACTTATCACTTTTACTTCGGATCTATTAGTATTTATACACATTTAAATATTGTAGTTAACTCAGAATGATGAGTGACCCGATGCATTCACAAACAGTATTCCATTACAGTTCATTTCATCAGGGGTGTTCGCGACGCTGTTACTATAAATCTGACTGTTATTCACAACTGAATGAGAGCGTTCCGAAAAAGTCGTCACCAGGATCCCTTGGATCATCATAATCCGATTCGAAAGCAGCTATTCTCTTGGTTTTCCGACTCATATCGGGTTTAGCATAGAGCTCGTCAACATTTTTTGTGGGACCTGACCTGTTTGCCGACGAATCCTGCCTTCCATCCTTTCGTTCTACCGATAATGCATACGGTCTCTTATGCCTAATTCCATTGTACGGATCGGAATGATCTGTATGTCCGTCACTAGGGCGAGGTGACGATCGAAAGGACATCTGGGATGCTATCCCGGTGTTAGAAGGAGTAGCTTTGGCATCATCCAAAGAACAGTATGTACTGTCTTGAAACGGTGCACTTGGGACGAGTACAGTAGGTGGTGCACTTTCAATCTGAATGCTATCTGCAGTACCTGTAGAAGAACGCTCTGTCTTGTGCAGACGCTGGTCGAAATGCCGATCCTTCACCTCATCATGCTCATGAATGTTTCTAGGATGGGCAATGGATCTGTTGTCCGTTTGTCCAAAGCCACCGTGCAAGTAGCTCAAAAGTCCACGTTGACTTTCCTGACACGCATGTATGATAGCATTACCCGTTCCATGCTGTTCCTCCACTAACGTGTCAGGTGATATGTCTCTCCTGGATTGAGACCGTGCAGAAATATTGCTCAGTTCAAGAGATTCCGTGGCGTCATCACCAGCCGGTCGGCTTGAATTAATTTCAACGTTGAGTTTTTGCTTCATGCGACGCCGGTAAAAACCTCGAATATTGATAAAGCACATACTAATTGTCAACGAAAATGCTATTGCTGATACTATGGCCAAAGAAATCTTCAGTGATGTAGACGTATTATCACTTTCCTTATTAACGGTTGAAGCTGTTAGCGTCACATTACTCGTAGTGACCTGAGTTGGATTTGTCTGTTCCGAAATCAGTGATATGGAAGTATTTCTTGCAACATTCACACTGATAGTTTGACATTTATTTCCATATGTTGAGTTGCTTAACGGATTTCTGCCTGAAACCGATGTGGTATAAGAACTGCATATTCCCACATCCAAACCTCCCATGCTATAGAGTAGCATTGAGTTTGATATATTTTTCTCTTCCCCGCAGAGAAAAAGAAAGCGATCGGGAGCAGTTATCAATATGTCTTCCGTGAAATTGATGGGTATAAATTTATCATCCACTATGTACCACCATGTAAAGAGGATAATTTTGTTCGCTGTGCAACATTGAAATGTTACATTCTCGGTTTTGTCATTTTTAATCGTGTATCGTTTTGTAGGCGGGAACTTGCAAGTTTTTACCTCAATTCGTTTGTGATTCAGAATTACACATTTGTCTGGCAAGGTTCTTCCATCAAATATGTCTAGGGTATCAAAGTAAATACTGAATTTGCTGGTCAGATTGAATCGACCTTCAATGTTCATGTTTAAAGTCTCATGGGAATGAATCACATGGTTTCCCGCATCTACAAGGTGTGCTTGCTCCCCTTCTATCACCTGCACCCATTGACAAGTCATCTGTATTTTCTTTCTTTCCTTGTGGAATATAGTCAAACAAGTAGGTTCTGTAGATTCAATAGTAAAATTCAGTTTCACAACTGTGCAGATGTATTGTGCACCATTATAAACGTTGATGACATGTTTCCCCATATCATTACTTTCAATGAAAGAAATAAATAGAGTTAGAGTGCCATTAGTATCCTCAATCAAATCATAACGTGTGACATCAAAAGAAACGTTTCCTCCATTGAATTCCAGATTGCCATTGTGTCGCTTTTCCCATGTTGACTCTCCCTTGGTCCACACAAGTGATTGAGTGCTTCGTAGTGGAGTATCCAGAGGTAAACTCAGAGAAAAATTATGTCCGTTCACCACGTGAAATGATTTCCCAAGGTCCCGTAGTCCATTACACCTCAATCCATGATCCTCACAAAATGAGGACTGGCAAAAAGATTGCAAAAGCAGAAATAAATACAACGCATTTCTGAAGTCGGGGAAGCCTGTCCGAGACATCGTATCGAATCTGTTTTAAACGCTTTAATCGCAAAACTATGCTGTTTAATGAATAGCAAGTAGCAGGCATTAACTTAGTAGAGGGAACAAGTGTAGAAGGAATATTAAATACTGGTGATAATGCTACAATGAAATGAATTCAGCTAGATTTGTTAATATTTAGACCGGCCTCATGTTGATATGTCTCCTAAGTAGCTCTATCCATTCCATCTAAGGTCTTCATGACATATGCAGAATCGAGAGTGATTACTGACAGGATTTCGATTGGCTGTAGCATCGCAATCATAGGCGATTAGAATTAATGATGCCATCCAGTAGATGTAAACGCATTTCGTCACTGTGGAGGCGGGGTCTAAATGTCTCTTCCTTTACTTATGGTCATGAAATGTCTTGAGTCTCTCCTACTATTGCATTTCACTGATATAACCACTTATCAACCAAACCCATTAAAAAATATGGACACGGTTTCCTTCAGTGTAAAGTGTCAGTCTGGATAAAGACGGTATATTCTTTAATTAAAAAAAATACACACCCAAAATTAAAATTAATTACCCGATTGGTTTTTAAATGGTAATAAGAACCCTCCCATGCTGAAACCATAACTCCATATGTCTCCAAGGTTGAGTATTGTTCAGCCGCGATTCATAATCGACTGCCCTATTGCCATTTTTTAATATATTAAAATGAAAACTTTTAAATCATATTCTTATTTCGTGACTAGGCACAAGTATAATACGACAATCAAATTAGAATGTTATCTTTCATATTCAGGGTTAAAATGTTTAAGCATTAATTAATTTCTTACCAAATTATTCTGATCATTTCGTCATTTCTGTACAAATAGATATTAAGACCATTCAGACAAGAAATGATATGATAAATAGATCTATGACTCGGAGATAGAATTCGCTATCTATTATATGCTATGATATAATTTCCAATACACATAGTTTCACATAATTTCACATAATAGGTACAAAGAAACCCACCTTTCCCCAATTGTTTGGGTTCTTAAAAATGTTAAAAGAAACCCTAATTGCCGCTATTAAACTCTTTGCATTGCTTAAAGAAACTTTAGGGATACTTGCATAACCTTATACTCGAGGTTCGAGGTTTTTGAGAGGAGTATCGTTTTTTTAGAACCACTGCACAATATCAAGAACCCTCTCAGAGCAATTTTTTCGAAAAGCGCACCCCATAATTTTCATTATTATAATTATATTACATAAACTGCGCATAATATACCATATTCGTTATCTTTCATTTTGCCTACATCAATAATATCACCGTCTTTCATGCATGATGTCTACCCAATCTGTACACTTAAGCTCTTCTGTAAGAAAACACAAACTCTAAAATGCTTTCACCATGGGCTATTGTTGATACTACCAGTACTGATATGAGATACGTTTCCATGGATACCGGTTTCTTATAGCTTCCTTCATTATATTGATGATTTATTTGATGCATTTCCGTCCCCTGAGTAGAGACACTATTTTCGTAGATCACACTTTCTGTAGAGATACCATCCTGATTTGTTGACGTCAGATCAAGAATTGTAAAATTCGCCATGATGACTTTACACCGTTGATCTTCTCTTGATTTGCATAAAGCTCTTGTGTCTGCAACATGTGCAAACAACGTTACACCTTCGTATTGTGGATGTTTTCGTAGATCAACACTTGAAATATTATATGGACGATAAGCTTTGAGTGATCTTACTTGGCACTGCAGAGGAAGAAGCAGATGAAAAACATGTATACATGACTACATGTAGCCCTGCACTTCTTTAATTATATTGGTCACCAGACGAATTCACATATAAAGCGCTTCTCTAGCGGATTTATATTCAGGATTAAGAATGCTCACACTGTTACCGTAGACAGGACCATCAACAAGGACGGTGAAGGACCTCTGAGTCTAAATCATTTTCTGCGACACGATTTGTCTGATTAATTGCTTCCCTCATATTTCTCAAGTCTCCATCCATAGGAGCTCTGTCTCCTTGATCATGCTGCTTGGTAACACCTCTGGATGCTGGAGAGTGATGCATCTTACTGGTCATTCGGCTCATGTCAGGTTTGGCGTAAAGAGCCTCCACGTCTACCATCGGTTTGACCGATACATCTACCTGCGTATCAGTTGGTGTAACAGGAGATGGAGTTCCTTCATCGATACTGTATGGACTTTTACAACCCTTGTGACCATTGAATCGGAGGGTCCATGGCATGGGTGTCGATGATGACGGCAGATCTTCCATCTTAGAATGCGAGGTGGCGCCATCAATATCATCCAGAGAAAAATAAGTGCTTACCAGAGATGGCCCACTTCCAACGTCTGTACTTAGAGCGTGTGTCTTGTCTTTCCCTTTATCATTGTAATGAGTTCCGTGCGAGTTTTTGTGGATAAGTCCAGTCGTAACAAGATGTTGTGAAGTAGCAAAGTTTGCATTGCTGCAGTTGTGGATGTGATGTGAAGTAGAGTTGCCCTCTTTCTTTACCAATGACCGAGCGGCAGGAAGGCTTGATGGACTGCGCCGACCAAAATGCAGGGAATCAAATGCTGTGGATCATTAACTGACATATCTTATAATGGCTGATTTGAGACAGCCCCGTGGGGGAAAAGAAGATTCATCAGGTCGAGGTGACTGGGACGAAACAGTCGTAATTTCCAGAGGTTCTACGTTATCTTCATCTACTGCAGTCGTTGAACTCCTTTGAAGACCCATCGTCTTATATTTTTCTCGAAACATGCCATCCAGTTTTGTAAAAACGAATGCAAATGATGAATCCAGGTGCGGTAACTATTTCTGCGGTCATGAAGATCCAAACTTTTTTATTTGTTACCGTCGGCAATACATGTCTCCGAATGTGTTCAATCAGTTGTTGCCATGTCGGTTAATGGAGTACTAGGCCTAGTGAAATTAAAAGTAGAAATCATTGTAACAGCTGTTACGTTGACAGTGACAGTGAGGATTTTGCATTGCAGATTTTCCGTTGAATGTGCTTGCCGTTGTGTGTTGTTGCTAGATTCCACAAGAAATAAATTTAAATAGTCCATGCTATGCATTATCCCATTTGAGTGATTATCGTCCTCTCCGTAAAAGAAAAAGAAATGGTGAATATTAGTCAAAGAGTACTTTTGTGTAAAGTTGAGAGGTAGCAGTTCTCCATCAACACTGTCACTGTACCACCATGTGGTGGAAGTATTTTCACTTAAAACGCAACGCTAAAGTGTGAACTGCTCCTCTTGTTTGTTCCGAATCATGTTGCATCATTGATAGGAAATTGCAGGTCTTATTTACAAATTTCTTTCTATGAAAGGCCAAACATTTAGAGGGGTACTACATTGGATACTACACTTTCTCCAGCTACAATCTCTGCGTAGTCTCCTTTATCACCCTGGATCTAGCGACACGACAACTCTACCTTACCCGCTGTATGGTAAATAAGAGCAGTGCAAGTGGGGTCGGTATTATAAACTCTTAAATAGAAATCAAGCGCCGTACAAACTTGTCGAGACCCTTCGTACATGTAAATGTTGTGTCTGACTGTATCATTTTCTTTCGCGAATTCTATAGATATTTAAAACGTTTTATCTTCGAATCCTTCAACCAATTTATAACGTTTATGGCTCACAATGTTTTTAAAATCATGACTGGAAATATGGTATTTGCCAATTGAAACATTCAGATCGTTTGTCCACCGAAGATTTTGGTTATTTAACAATGACCTTGTGACATTAAATTTGAAGGAAATATTTTGATCGTTAATTCCTTTAAAAGTCTGATACTGGTACCAAATTTTTTCGTAGAAATAGACTGCTGACAGAAAGCCTGCAGAATGAAAAGGAGTAAAAAGGGTTTTATTGTAAGGATCCAATCCTTTTTCGAGGACATTCTAAATGTTCAGTTTGTGAACTAGTTTGCTTGCAAAGACTATGAACTTAGATGTACAGCCACGCCAACTCACGCCTGAAAGTATAGAACAGAGATACCCGTCATGATTTATTAAGTCGTCCATATTGTACAAACATATCGTTTGGAAGGGTCTTCAAGAGCATAAAGCTGTTTTCACCAACCTATTAAAAATCGCCCAATCACAGCTTGACAATCCAATTACAAGTGATCACTTTCATTATATGTGAATAATTATGTTGAGACATTATCTGTATGAGGCGTGAAGAGCAGCAAACAAAAATAATTAATTAATTTCTTAATTTCTTGTTATATTGAGTATAGCTACAAAAAAGTCATGGTTTCAGTTGTAACGCTCTTGAGGAAATCAAGTGTCAGATTTTGATATTTAATCGGAAACCAGGCCAAATTGCCAAATCACAGCCTAGCCAGACATTCACAAGTGACCACTTTCCTTTTATTTGTATAAATATCATTAAAAGATCATCTGCTTGATGCATGAAGACTAACAAACAAACCACTTAAGTAAGTTTTGAAATGACCCATTGTCTTGATTTCTTTATAATAATTGCTTAGATGTAGAATTACTTTGGTTTCAGTTGCAATACTCTATGAGCGTCGTGTTGAAATATTTAATTATTATCAGGTTCGATAACAATGGAAGATTATACAAATTTGATTAAAGTCTTTTGCCTGTCATTTTCTGTAACTTTTTATCGCGGTTTTTCGCTTTACTATACTAGTTATCAACATATGAAGTGAGTTCCAGACTGCGTGGATAATGCCATTCGGATCACTCCTTATGTCTCACTTTAGTCTGGTTTAGTTTTAATATCCGTATAAAGAGTCTAATATAAACATACATAAGAACATATAGATTATTATAACTATTTAAAAAGAATACTACTTAATAGCTCTATTCAGAGCCATTAATTTAATGGTTTTGTTATTCCTAGATCTCCACCCCAGCCCTATTACAAACCGACCAAAACTGACCGATTCCTGGCCATTAGGGGGCGTAATGCAATTTTTTTTTCCATTCGTTATTGGTTTGGTATCGGTCTCGTCGGTGTGACTGAGGTATTATGCACAGCCCCTTTATTCATATCATCTCCTCATCATTCAATAAATGTCAAAAGCAGTATCACAACTTGCATTATCACCCTGTCAAATGATGCTGAAATGTGAAAATGATCAACATAATAAAAAATCATGCAAGGATTGAAGAAAAGCGTAACCGTTTCTCCAGGGGCGTGAGTAAAAACAAAATCAGAAAGATACAACTTAGAAGCTACACAAAGTTCAAGCCAAAATACTAACAAAACTCAGCTTCATTTAAATCAGCTTATGCTCTTGTCTTACTCAATCGCGTCAAATTGATTGTTGATGCATATATTTGATTGCTCATTTACCAAAAAGCTTGTTGAGTTGCTTTAAAAGTGCGATTCATCGGTTTGCATGTCTTTAATTTTCTCTCATCTTGAATTATACGATATTCAGGATAGCATTTTTTTTGGACATTCAAACGGCGTTAGGAGCTAAACATTCCCCACCCCCTTTACAAAATAATTTATTTCGGTAATATGATTTAATAAATCATGTTGGCCCTCGTCGGCCTGCTCAAAATGATTTCTCCGCCTTGCCCAATACAAGCTGCGCGCCTGACAATAGATCCCCTGCCATTCCAGCCCCCAAATCCTTAATAAACTGTAAATTGATTAGATGCTCATTGTTTGAATGATTTACTTTTCTTATGGAAAGGTATTTATAAACTTTATTTATTTTGACCAATCCCGATCGACAAATGGATCATGCATACATAATATAGAAATTAAAATTAATGAATAATTTTGTTTTAATGACATTAATATTATTGCATATTCGTATTTTTGACGATCAAAATCAGTTTGCTCTTCCATGTCTCTCTCTCGAACCCGTCACGTGGCATTTTTAACACATTATAACCTAAAATATTGGCTATGTAACAGGGTAGGGTGAACGTGAGATTATTATTTTTTCTTGTAAAACGGTAAAAGTGCATCTTTTCAAGTTTAACATTTTACCCTTCAATAACTGCGATGGGAATGTAGTGTTAATCGTTGAGCAGCATATTGGGAGAGAAGTCAAACTCATGACGCAAAATAAAGTTGAATACAAAGACGCAAATATAAGAAAAAAATATATAATTTGAACATGTTAAATATACAAAATTGTGATTCAATTTTATTTGACATGATATTCGAGAAAGCAATTATATAAACAGATATGCAGGTTGAACGTTACACCTTTAAACTCAATTAAATTGTTTTTTTTATGATGAATGCTTCATCAGACTACACTAAAGAATGTGACAAGGCGTTTCCCCCCAAATCGCCGATTTCCAGTGCTTCGCCATTTTTACATAAATACAAACGCCTTTGTAATGAACCAGAAGTTATAATTTTTATTAGCCTCTCCTTCGGCACCTTGTTAACATTATACGAGTACTTCCCGAGACAACATACACACAATTGATTTCTTTTTTGTTGGTGGGAATGAAGACATTTCGTTTTCTATTATTTCCATAAGAACAATTGATTTAATATCACCGCGACTATGAATGAGGAAACATCGGGGAAAAAAATCACACCATGAAACCAGGAGTTATGAAAGGTTATTTATATGTGATTGTGTGATTTTTACCCATTAATCTTTTCATGGACCATTTATTTTTGTCCTTGGTCATGTTGATGCCAAAAAACATTGACCTAAATCACTGCATTTATACATAACTTTTTTGTTTCTTCAAACAGTGGGATGCACATCTATACACAGTGTCTATACATAATACATCTGGGCTTATAATCCTAAATCTTACACAGCCTACTTGTCAACTGACTACATGTAAAGCCTATGTTACTACTTGACAACTAGCTTAGTAAGGTTTTATGAATATCGGCCCTGATTAATAGGGGCTTGTATAAAGATACGTGACTATAATAAGTAGCGCTACAATTTGAGAGATTCTTGTTTATCATTCTCGTTTATTCACAATCATGATAATGGTTACAAAAACGTACTTGAAATAAGATGACATTGTGCAGATACTAATAACATTGTTACACACACTCACACACAACACACGCTCTCATCTCACACACGCGCACACGCAAATATACATCCGCACGCAGATAACAATATTTGGGAAAGTTTTGTAGCGTGATCTGTCTAAGTACACACTACACCTGAAAAGCTTGACGTAACAGACAAATAAAAGCTATCATAAAATAACAATCAATATGTTAATGAAGTTACTACAGAGATAAAAAGATTTCTCACTTATATAATCTGTTCTTATATTATTTGCACGCAGTGAGAACCTTGTATAATCCTTATAGATTTTTACCAAGGTTTAGTGATTTTGTTCAGCTAAACATTTGAGGGTAAATAGCAAATCTACCTCTTACATTGAAAACATAACAATGCCAGAAATGTATATCATTTAGACCGTTTGTCCTTATGTTAATTCTCAATCTGTGGTTCAAGCAAAAGTGTGTACTCGAAGTGCCATTTTTTCTACAGAGAAAATGCTTATGAGTAATTTTTACTTGACAGTTGAAGTTTAATAAAGAAGACACACAAAATAACAAAGGACAATGAGTCCTTCAGGAAAATGAATGAGCGGATGCGTTAATATACAGTTCTCCACCATCCTTCAATTCGTCAGTTGGATAAGCAATCATTTTACCACAGAAGTCAGTCTGGGTCAGGACCAGGGCTTCTGAGCCATGTTCTAGAACGAGAGTGTCTTGACCGGGGTCGTGGCCAGAGTAGCTAACGGGGTTGGGACCCGGAGGCCTGGGGTCGTCATAATTTGACTTCATAGAGGTCATTTTGTTGGTCTTTCGGCTCATGTCCGGTTTGGTGTACAATGCATCTACATCTGTGTCTACTCCTGGAACTCTCGCCACGCTCACTATCGATGAATTTTGTTGTGATCTGCCTGATTTAAACGAGGAAGAAGAAGTCGTTGATGCTCTCATACTGAAGTGATCCTTGGGAGATGGATGGGGATATGGGAAATACGATGCATGTGAAGGCCAGTGTTCCTTCGAGATATCTTGAGAGGTGCCTTTGACATCGTCCACTGAACAATACGTAGTGTCCGGGTATGGCGCACTAGCAAGATCATGTCTAATATGCTTATCAGGGTTTGTGTCAGAACCAGTGGTGGTGCGTCCGATGGCACCCTTATGATCTCCCCAATTCGAAATATAATTGGTAGGGCGATAAGCAGAACAACTGCTCTCAGGCTCTCCATGTTGGCGCTGCGAATATAGGTTTAGAGGTCCACCCTGGCTGTTGGAAATGGGAGCCTTTCCGACTTGGTTTCGTTTGTGCCTTCCCAGACCTATTGAACCCTGAAGAGCAGTAGCCCCTCGAAGTTCAGAATTCCGACGTCTTTCAAGGGTTTGTAGCTGTAAGTTCCCCATATCTTCAGACTGTGCACCAGTATCACCAATTGCTACCGTGGAATCCATTTGCATCGTATCATTTATCTCTTTTCCAATGTGGTGTCGATATTTTCTTAATACAATGTAGTAACAGTTGACAGCGCCAGTTGCAAGGCATACTATTATAGAAAGCACTAATATTATCCAAACCCAGGTCGGGACTTTATTTGCCATGGTATTATCTGCTTTATAAACTTCTGACGACAAAGCAGTTTGTATCGCTTCAGTATTGGTGGTCTTCGTGTTCAATTCTTGATTTTCTTTCTGATGGTGTGTGTGTTTCTCAATGTCTGTAACCTCAAAAGAGATGTTCTCACACCTTAAACTATCATTAGAATTGTCATCTCTTTGAGTTCGGCCTAATGCTGAAAAAGAAATGTTGATCTGTCTCCCTTCCGCAAGATTAACATTCTCAATGCTATGCAATAACACTATGTTATTTTCACCCTGTACACCGCAGAAGAAAGAAAAGTGTCCCATATGAATTAGGGATAACTTTTCGGTAAGAATGAGTGGAAGCCAATTGCTACCATTATTCTGTACCTTCAATTGTTAAATTGAAAAAGGCAATGATGCAAAGATAGTGTGCCCCAAGATGAATTTTAACGACATGCTTTCCCGAATCACTCAGTTCAGTAAATGCAATAAACAAGTCGATAGTATTCTCTCCCGTCTCTTTTGTCAAACTATAACGGCCTTGATTAGCAGATGTTCTGTCGATATTGTCTAATGGCCGATTTTCAAGAGTATTCCATTTTGCCCACACTAAAGATTGATTCTCAGTCAATGGATCTTTCATATTAAATCTCACAGAAACATTTCGTCCGTTGACTGCTTTCAATGCTTCTCCTTGCTTTTCACCGCATAATGATTCACCCTCACAAAATGTAGTTTGGAGGACAACTTGAAAAATGATAAAGATTATTGGAAACATTTTCCATTTCAGTGCGAAATGATTTCGAGACATAGTAGAGGAGTCCACACAACCTTAGATTGATGTAGATACGCTAGCCTTTGCACCAAGTCTTCAGGACAGTTACCAGAAGAGGTTCACGATTATGCTATATGGAGTTTGGAAGAGCGTTCTCCGACGACTAGATTCGAAGCTGTAGTGGAGTGTCAAAATGAAGAAAATTAACCATGTTTGGTTATATTCGAAATTATTTAAGGGAAATGAAACGAGGGGTATGAATTGTTTTAATATCTATCAATGTAATTGATGCGTAATACGTGATATGATCAGAGAGGCAATTGGCTGAAGGGAATGGAGGCTCTGCTATGGTTTAGAATGACTCTCGTTTATAATAGGGCGGAGCCAGTAAAATTAATGACCATCTGCTTCTGATAGTACGTAAATCACATGTCCTGTCCATCTCTCGTTTGGAAACTAACTTAGACTTACAATAATTTACAACAAAAGAAATGGTTTTGTGATGGGCGGAGTTTATAAATCGACATAAAGGTCATCTGCTGGTTTTCTCTAGTTTTGACAATTGACGAAGACAAACTTGGCATATCCTTCCCACATCATTTCGTCTTATCTTTGAAATGAACGAAGACACAGGAAATGAAACTAAAAGTTAATGATTAATTTGACAACCACTCATACATAATGACTCGAGTGTTCTCATCTTACGTAAAGAAATTTTACCTCGTGAGGAAAATTATTTTTCTTCTCAGTGATCAAAGAAACATATTGAAGATGACGTCCGATAGACTTTGAGCTGAGAATGGTCCCTACAGTGAATTATCTTTTCAACAAGACTCGCATTTGATTCTTCATATTCAATGATTTAGGAGATTGTTAAAGCGTTGAAAATAACCTTCATAACTCCTTTCTATTTAGCCGATATCCCACGGTGCGATTAATGTTACGCAAATCTGTGAAATAATATAAAACTTGCAATCTGATTAACGCAGCGAGATTGAATAATCTTATCCAAGATTCCTAAATGAATATTATATGATAAACAGAATCTTAAAGAGAAGGTTCATTGAAATTTGAAAAATAGGTAAATTATACCTCTACAGATGGCTGAGAACCTTAATAAAATGAGTAAAGTACTTTGTAAGCATTTTTGATACAATTTCCAGAACCCACTCACAAATTGAAATGACGGCAATACAACACATGCGATAGTGTGACGTCACGGTATGAACTACCTTACATCACACATTCGGGACCGGCAATGTTGGATGCCCATTGCAAATTTTAGATATGGGTTTAACGTTGTTTGTATATTTACCGCCAGTGGTGATATTTACTTTTGGCACTTTAAATGAGATACACTGAATAAATAATACTTTCTGCAAATGTTTGTTTGATTTTTATGTTATTTCCGTCACATTTGAGCATAAAATATCGGAATAATAATCACATATTTTGAGGGCATGTTAGCGTGTACGTGTCTGATCTGGAAGTGTGAAGGACATTTTGAATGCTGACCTAACGACTCTTCTGGAGCAAAATAGGCGACAAATTTACATAGCATTACGATTAGGTCGGTTAATTTATGATTTTTGGTAAATTAAGTCGGAGTACCAGATAAATGGGTAAAGGTGAAACCGAGAGGAGACCGAAATCAGTCCGGTTCGCAACTCACGGCTAGCTTGATCGCCGGGCTGGCTATGGCTATGGCAAGCCAGCTATCGTGCATGCACCGCAGGCAGGTTATATAGTACCGTACGTAAGCGTACCGTATACTGCATCGACATCGGCAAAATCTTCTACTTCTAGTTCGAGCTGAATTACGATCACTTTCAGGGTCTTGAGTGAGTTGATTTTTCGTCAATTTTAATCAACCTTTATAATTTTCGCTCGAAATTACAAGTTAAACAAATGTGATATCCTTACTCAGTGTAAGTTTACGATTGCAATGATACCAAATTGTAGTGTTTTTAGAAGAATGTAGTTTTAAAAGAATAATAACATGACAAGACCATTTCTTTGATTGATGTACCCACCTCTTAAGGTCTAAAGCTCTCTAATTCGACAATGAAAGAAACTCAGGATATCTTATCACAAAACCGAAATTGTCTAGAGCCTTTTTCAGAATAGATAACCTTGCCACCGAACTAATCAATCTTTTACTACCTTTCTTAATATGTATTTAAAAAAAAGAACTAACCAATAGTAACGACGTGACGGACATGTGCGCTATGGTTCTAGGACAATTACCCCCTGGGCAATCACCCCCCGGAAAATTACCCCCCGGAAAACTACCCCCCAAGGACAATTACCCCTGAAATTTACCCCCGGGAAATTCCCCCTAGGACAATTACCCCCAAGGACAATTACCCCCGGAAAATTATCCCCGGAAAATTATCCCCAAGGACAATTACCCCCAAGGACAATTACCCCGGAAAATTACCCCGGAGAATTACCCCCGAGGACAATTACCCCCAAGGACAATTACCCCCGAGGACAATTACCCCCGAGGACAACTACCCCCGAGGATAATTACCCCGAGGACAATTACCCCCAAGGACAATTACCCCCGGAAAACTACCCCTGAGGAATTACCCACCGAGGACAATTACCCGCCCCCATGGATAACTACGCCTGAGGACAACTACCCCCGAGGACAATCAGGATTCAATAGCAGAAGACGATTTGACACATTGAGAGATGCTGTGAAGGCTACGAGCCCATAAAATCCCGTGCATGAACCCACATTCGTTCAAATTCTTGCGCATGATGTTCCTCATTACTACACATTTTTCTTTAACTATAATGTATGCAACACCACTGTGGTTGCTGTTTTCTACGAAGGATTTCTCTTGAAGCAGCGTTATTTCAAATTTTTGTTAGACACAGTGCCCTCTTAAGAAATGAAAAGTTTCGCCCAATCTTAAATTCTTCACAAACTATTTATTTTGCATCACTCTGGCACTCGTCAAGAGCTATGTACACACGTATGGGCACATTTGTTTCATGATTTAGTGAACGAGCAAGAAAAAAAAGGACAAGACATTTCCAAAATGGTAAAACATAATGTTGTAATCAACACACTAGAAAAGATTTAAGGTATGCGGGCGCCTCACCGCAGAATGTACACGAATATAAAGTGATATATTCGGTCATGACCTTGATACACGAATATGAGGATATTCGGGCCTCTCGTTGCCTTGATTTATCATGTTTATAATTGTAATGAGTGTGGTAACAATGTAATGCCGAAATAAAAGATATATATTCGCAAAATATTGTCAGCGAGCGAGGAAGAAAGACATTTTATTATTTGTTTACATCTTATTTTCTCATGAAAAAAAATACTCTACCCGTTTCTGATATTTGTTTTTCACAAAATCAACGTTTGCCAAAAAATGTTGTAATGTAACTAACATTCTCTTGCGGCACCCCAGTTGAAAAAAATGCTGCTCTGGAATTACAAAATCATTGAGATGAATGTACCAAAGTGCGGATACTTATTTTCTTTTAATATGGCACCGTACATACCATATATTTAACTTGGAGGCAATTTTTATTTCAAAATAAATTACAGTACATACGGTTCATAGAATTACCATGACCACGTTTCAGGGAAAAATAAAGTAAAAATGCCTGCTTTAACCTTTTCTGAGATGGAGGTAGTGGATGTTTCTAGCTTTCATATGGCCTAGAGTTTGAAAAAGTTTCACCAATTAAAAATTAGAAAATTATGATTTGTTGAAGGTGCAAACACAAATATGCAACTCCGTGACGTGTCTTGTGAGCTCCCCGCCTATTTGCCCTGTGCTAGAAAACTTTAAAAAAATCTGTATTCTTCCTTAACAAATATTCTCACATACATTCACCCAAAATATAATTAAATATAATTATTGCAAATATGTTTATACACAACCCCTGTACGAAACAAATCTATGCCGTCATAAATAACTAAGAAAATGAAAGTTCATGACATTTTCTCTAAATAGCAATTTGAAGCGGAGCTCGCATTATACGTCACAGTGTTGCAAATTCCCTGGGTGTGATTGTCCTCGGGGTTATGGTGTTTCGAGGGGGTAATTGTCCTCGGGGAAGTTGTCCTTGGGTGTAGTTTTCCGGGGGTAGTTGTCCTTGGGGGTAATTGTCCTGGGGGTAGTTGTCCTCGGGGTAATTGTCCTCGGGAGGTAGTTGTCCTCGGGGTAGTTTTCTAGGGGTAGTTGTCCTCGGGGTAATTGTCCTCGGGGTAGTTGTCCTCGGGGTAATTCTCCGGGGTAATTTTCCGGGGTAATTGTCCTTGGGGGTAATTGTCCTCGGGGGTAATTCTCCGGGGGTAATTTTCCGGGGTAATTGTCCTTGGGGGTAATTGTCCTCGGGGGTAATTCTCCGGGGTAAATTTCAGGGGTAATTGTCCTTGGGGGGTAGTTTTCCGGGGGGTAATTTTCCGGGGGGTGATTGCCCAGGGGGTAATTGTCCTGATACGGTGCGCTATATAAGAAGCCACCATTATTATTATTATTATTCAAATATAATTTCTTTGTGAGAATGGTAACACAGATCATAAAAAAAGTGATTGTAATTTTATCTGTTGTGCCAAACGACCTATAAATTTTTGTAAGTACCAATCTACGATACATACATTTGGATGCAAATTCTACTCTCATATTGGGGGGAAGATTTTAATGATAAATCACTTCCTCAAAAGCTGCAAACAAAAACCAGAATAATGTATCATAATGCACAAAGGTTGCATACCCACAAATACATAATATGCCAATGATTTCAATTGATTTCTTGAATTTGTTTTTCGACCATTCCGTGCTGAGCTATAATAATAGAACATTAGCATTAACATTTTAACATCTTTCAACTCCCTTTTGTGCTTAATCTGTTAATGAAATTGCGATAATAATGCATAATACAAATAATAATAGCATAAAAAAGTCTTAAAACAATCAAATCTGTTCATGATACATGTAATAGCATTAAAATACAATCTTATTGTCTATGTGCTTTACATTATAACAGTGCTTTGAGAAGGCATAAGGCAGAGAAAATTAACTCTAGTAAAAGAAAAAAAATAAGATACAGAACGTTCTGAACACGAGAGCTCATGGACAAGTGTGACCCGGGTCATTCTTGTACAGATCGCCACCATTAGTCGATCCAGAAGAATGAGCGTTAGAGTTAATACCGTATGTGTGATCATTCTCCAAGACATGTGACTCTTGGCTATTCTTCTTGGCGAGGATGCATTGAAAAAAATCTTCCCCAGGGACCCTTGGGTCATCATAATCCGACTCGAGAGGTCTTCCTGTTGGTCTTTCGGCTCATGTCGGGTTTAGCGTACAGGGAGTCAGGGTTTGTTATAAGTCCCGCGTCAGTGTTATTAGTCAATGAATCGTCTGCCTTTGGATCGACTAATTGTGAAGCTGATTCCTTCATGTTAAAAGAATCGTAATAGCCCGTATGATCATCAGTTGTTGTAACGGAACCTGGGACACGAGTTAAATCTGAACACTTGATATTGGTAGCCATCAAATTCTCCTGGACATCATCAACTGTACAATACGTACTGTCAAGGTGTGATGATATATGAAGGACTGCACCCGCATTGTGCTGTCCGATGGTGTTCGCTTTATAGACAGTGTCCCATGCAGGCCTTCCGATAGTGTCTTTATCACAAGGATTGTTACGACGAACGTTACATTTCTTATCCAACGCTACCAAATTACGCCTTGAAGGCAGGGTTGGAGGCCTGTCTTGCTGGTCAGAACATAATGACAAAGCTCCTTGCTTGGTGCAATTTTCGTTCTTGTCTATTTGGCGCTGATGGGGTACAGACTTGGGTAGCTCAGGAACCCTCTTAGGTTGAAGAGGGTGTGTCAATAGGACAGTCATATCTACAGACTCTGCACATTCGTTAACCACTCCTGCCGTATTAGCCATGCCGATGTCTTGATTAATGTTTTCTCTTAAACGGTAACGCCTTTTTATGAGAAGGTTTTGGTGAAATTTGGCGCAACAACCACAAATGCTGAACATCAACGCCAATGCTGATAACCCCACTATTGAATAGAGCACTGTCGTATGTTTTTTAGTAGATGGGAACTGAAATGACACAGGTGTCGTTAACTGACTTTGGGTAAGTGTGACGTTCCAAGAAGTTTCTATGTCTTTCTCATTTGATGAAGCATTCACTGATACATTTTCACAATACACGATAATGTTGGAGCCATTTTCCCCTTTATAAAATTTGCATTTAACATCTTCTTGTATTTGTTCATTGAGAATATATTGAACTATTACATTGTAATGATCTTTCTCTTTCCCACCAACAAGGACAATTTGCTTGATGTTTACCAAAGAAAGCTCGTTAGAATAATTGCATGGGAGTAGATTACCACCGGTACCGTACCAAGATGATGCGACTTTTGAGTTTTTGGCCTTGCAACGGTAAAAAGAAGCACTTTGATTTTGATCTTTTCCAATGAAAAGTGATTTTATTAGGAAATGTACATGTTCCATTTCTGATCCCTTTGTCATTTGATATAGCACACCTACTCGGCATGACCTCTTCGTTAAATATGTTTTTTAGAGCAACGTATGCAATTAATTTATTTGATAAATCAAAATCACCTTTGTAGTTCATCCAAAGCGTTTCATATTCATATAGCACCTGATTTCCTGCCACAAGTTGTGCTCGATTCCCTTTGTTCACCTGCAACCACTGGCATGACATCTGTAATTTACCGCTATGTCTATTGAAGAGCGTAGAACAAATAGGTGCTGTACCTTCAATGGTTAAATTCAGGATAATAATGGTACATAGTGACTGTGACTCCTGGTGAATTTTGACGACGTGCTGTCCCGAATCGTTTTACTCAGTGAACGCAATGACCATCTCGAACTGGGTTCCGTTGATCTGACTCAACGTATAACGACTCGTATCAACAGATGTGTTGGTAATGCATTCCAATGTACGATTATGTAGTTTTTCACATACTAACTCTCCCCTTGTCCACACAAGCGACTGAGGACTACCAATTGTCTCTTTTAGGTTAAACCTAACATAAATATTCTGTCCATTCACTTCATGTTTTGAATCTTCCTGTTGCTGGTTACACCATAAAGTATCATCTTGAGAAAAAGTCAGTTGGATGAAACATTGCAAACTACAAAAGACCCAAAATAATGTCCGTACAAAAGCGATGCTCCCTTGAGACATGGCGATCATTTTGAATATTGTTATGTTGTTATGAGTAAAGGCTATTAATTGAAGTTTTTTTTATTATAAAGGTAGTGGTTATAAAGGTAGTGGTATAAAGGTCCGTTAAATTAAACAGAATTCAGAATGACTAGGGTATGGAGCTCTTGTTCGTCAGATAACATATTCTTTCTGTATTCGACGGAATTGTATTTTAAAACCAATAAACGAAATCTCCCCTGAAATTTTCTAGAATTAATCACGAGCTTACAAACCATTTTAGTAGAGTAATTCAGGAAAACAGTCAACATGGTCAACATAACTACTTTGACCATAATGATGGGTATTTCCAACTTTTACAGAGGTGGACTTTCTTATCACGATGTATAACCTGATTAGATTAGTAAAATAAAAGATAAGTAACAAAGATTAGTAAAATGTAAATAACAAATAGAGTATTATTACGAGATAACGCCAATATTACAGGCAAATTATATGAATGTGAAATTTGATATATTAACCTGTGCCATCATTGTTTTTTTGTCTGGATGGTATGTTCCAATGACCTTATAGATACCCCCAAATGAAAAAGCATGATCAAGCTTCCTCCATGTTTTAACAAGCCCTGCCGGAGTATATTGTCACTAGGAAAACACGACAGCATTAATAACAACCGTACTTCTTGTTAAAATAAAAGCGTATTCATATACAAATCACCGCCACTTGTTGATTCATCGGGAGGACTTGTTAGGCTGTTGTCGTAGACATGGTAATCTTGATCAGTGCTCAGGGCACGTGGATGTAGGCCATCCTCCGGAACGAGAATGCTTTGGAAGTAGTCATCTGAAGGAACCCTTGGGTCATCATAATCTGATTCCGCAGAAGCCATGTTCTTGGTTTTCCGGCTCATGTCGGGCTTCGCGTAGAGTGCATCCAAGTCTGGAATTAATGAGTTTGTAGCCATCAAGACGTCTCTCGATGTCTTCTCTTGACCCGATGACAGACTTGACTGGTTAATACTGTGAGATCCATGGCTATGTGCATTCGAAGGGATGCCTTCGACATCATCCATTGAACAGTAAGTACTGTCTGGCCATGGTGTCTTGGCAGTGGCCATGCATGCATTTCGGTCACTGGGGCCGTCAGTGTCATGTTTTACAATTTCTCCTTGCGAAGGCATGTTTAGTGGTCCATCTTGCGGTCGAGAAAATGGCTCCATGGCACCCTGTATAAGAAAAGGCTGTTCTTCGTCTGTTGGGCGCTGGTTAAGTGTAGCTCTCGGGGACCCTGGGTCTGCATTTTGTTGGGGTGTTTGAGCTGTGAAGGTCATTGCTAGAGCTACTGAATTATCGTCATCCGTTGCCGTTGAACCTCTCTGAGGACCATTCCCCATATCACTTCTGACAAGATACTGGTCTTTATCGGAGATCTTGTACCTGCAATAACATTTCGTAATGCAAGCACCAGCGACGCACCCAAGCGCAAGGGCTGCTATTGTAGCCACTGCTATCAAGATAGCTTGGTGTTTTGCCGTTTTACCGCATTGTTTACCTTGAGAACTTATGTTTGGTACCGTCCTCGTCGCCTGAGTTTGGACACATATTTGGTCGGTTACACTCTCTGGAGAGATTCCCTCCTGATTGTTTAACAACGAATCAAGTCTTGTAAATTTCACTGTGATGACTTCACATTGCTCATCTTCTCTTGATTTGTTGTAGAGAAGTTTTGGGTCTGCAACACGTAGCGATAGCGTTGAACTTTCGTATTTGGCGTGTTTTCTAACATCCAAACTTTCCATGTTAAGAATAGTAATCTCTGACAGTGCTTCGTTTGAACCGCAGAGGAAGAAGAGCATAAAATCAGCATCTCTTGCATTGCTTGCGTCCACATTTTCCCTATGAGTATATTCAATATGATGAGGTGTGACCACGGTGAATTCACACACTTCTCTCGCTTTTCGTTTCGCGTGAGAAACAATACACTTATAAGGTACCGTGATTTCATCAAGTATCTCATCAAGACCAACGTATACGCTGAATTGATGCGTCATATTAAAGGAACCGTCGAAATTCAGTTCCTGGATCTGATGTTCATACAGGATTTCGTTGTCTACTTCAAAATATGCTCGATCCCCTTCGTTCATTTGCAACCATTCACAAGACATCTGTAATTTTCTTTTTTCATTGTTGAGTTGTGTTGAACATATCGGTTCTGGAGTTTTGACTGTTAAATTCAGCTGGAGAGCTAGACAGAGTGGCTGGCTACCTCGGTTAACTGTGACAACATGATGTCCTGAATCATTCTGCTCCGTGTAACCAATAAACAATTCAAAAGTAATGTTGCTGACTTCAGTCAACCCTGAACGGCCATCTTCAGAATCTCCGTAACCGTTGTATTCTAAAGGTCGATCGTGTCGTACGCGTATTACCCATATTGATTCTCCCTTTCTCCACATTAATGTTTGAACGGGTAGGAATGGATCTTCCAAATAAAATCTCATGGAAATATTCTGTCCGCTCCAAACGTCCATCACTTCTTCTTGCACGGTGCCACACCAATACAGTTTGTCATCAGACAACGTGACGTGGAAAATAATAGGCAAAATAAGATACGATAAAATCATTCTCCTGGTGAAAAAGAAATTCTTTATAGACATTTTGAAAGAGTTCACAGCCAATATTGTCGATAACAAATTCGTTATTGCAATACAAATTTAACCGGTTTCATAAGTCTCCTACGTATAGGTCTACGCGTATGGAGTACGAGTCGTGTGGCGCACCGCAATAAGAACATATGAGAGGAGACTCAATGCTATCTACAAGTTTTATTTTTTCAGTAGAGAGTAGCGTAGAAAATTCTTGTCCAACTTACCCTGATGAATTTGAACAAAACGGAATATAGAGACAATGAGGTACACAACTGTAAATGATTGATGGAGTAAAGTTATTGTTGGAAACGACGCACCGTACTACCATGACGATAGGCAGATGGAAAAAAAATGTAGCGAATCAGATGATCAAGTATCTTAAAGGCGGAGCGTCGTCAAAGTCATAAGTGGTTTTGTTCACTACGACCGCCTTTTCGAACTCTTACATGGTATCTCATTTCATCATTGGTTTAATGAAACCAGAGCTATCCGGAAATGATTTCAGGGATAGATGAAGTCACGCGTTAAGAATAACAGACAAATGCGTTTTCCTTGACTGTGTATTAATATTATTGCTTGTGACACCGCGTTCAAGTTATCTTTATAGTGAATGATAATTATAAATGTCATTACTGTGAAACCGGAAGTGATATCAGACTGCTTTCCTCTATTGGTAATGTGTATACATGACAGAATCTCATTATTTATTTGCATTTTCTGAAAAAAACGTTTGGAACGATTTAGCATCTTGTCATGGTGGCTGAGCTACAACTGACACGTTGTATTAAGCGCAGTAGAGTAAATTAGGTGTGGTAAATAAAAGGACATATTATAATCATCATCGTCATCATCATTATTATTATTATTATTATTATTATTACAATTGCTTTCTTTGTTATTGTTATTTTTGTTATATTTGTTATGGTTATTATTATTACCATTATTATTATCACTTTAATTATCATATAAAGAAGAAAAATGACAAAATTAATGGGTGAATAGATTTTGAACCGGTGAGTGGTATGTTGTTTCTGTGCTGTCAAAGACAACCAATGATCATCATGCAAAATTGAAAGACTGCTCTAATCCTGGAACCTACAAGAAACATGCCAAGAGAGTGCTGCTTTCCTACAATTTAAAGGGGTATTAACCTCAAACTACATGTTAATTTCAGTTTGTAGCCTATTTAAAACATAATCTCAAAATATATAACTTCATACATTTGACGAAGGGAGGATGTAACTCTTCTTCAGAATCTTTCGTCTTTTGCGGCTCTGAGAATTTTCAGAACGTCCCCATTGTGTTTGCGCACGGCCCGTTCTGTAACGTACTGCGTGGATTCGACCGCTTTTGCGTACGTACGTTTCTCTGCTGTAAACTGTAAAATGATCACTGCGGATCGCATCGTTTTTCTTGACGTACTTGTACTTTTTGTCCAGAAATTCCTTCACCTTCAGAGCTGCTAACTATAGTTTGAATATTTCATTGAGATTGTGTTAGTCTGGAAACCGATGAAACGATTTCCCCTTGGTTTTCGAGGAACAATTATTACAACCAAACACTTGGCAGTACACCATGTTTGACGTATATTGCATATAATGCTCGCGCCGCGCGCAACATCAGTTCTCCTTGCGATACGTCACAACCCGGAAGTTTTGAAGGAAAATTACGACAAAATGGCAGCTTCCTTGGGGAGCAGACGACGTCGTAAATATGATGAAGTAGGGTCTGTTTATTGTACTTGCAAGACGAGATTATTTGGCCTACAGTAGTGCTTATTATATCAAATGAAAAGTTGTTTTACTCTCTATATAATGATAATGATTCATAGTGAAAGGTTCATCCCCCTTTAAACGTAATTCCTTTTCTCATTTTCATCACAAATTATATCAAGTTCTCGTAATGCAGTGCGGTTTCCCAACAGTTTTGTTTAATGTATCTCAAATTTAAGTTGCAAACGTATGTGATTTCTTGGAATTTTATTCAGTATTTATTCTCCAGAGGGACTCATAAATTGATATATATTCAAAATACTGCCTGCCTTCTATTTGGTGAAAACATATCCGCTGCACGAGTGTATAATGCAATTCTAACACCCCGTACAAACATGCATTGGATGAGAAATAATATTATTAGTTTCGAGGTGCTGGTATCATGTATTTGTCTTCCTGCATGTCACTCTGCCCGCAGCTGATTCAGATGTTCGCCATCTGCGGTGAGATTTAGGGTGACCGTTTCCATTGATTCGCACATCATGGTCACAAACCTGCCACACTGAATGGTCACAAGTTTCCATGCATTAATCATCGCCCTCGTAAACTTCATCAATAAACCAAAACTGTTTAAATGAATTCAATTATTTCGATCTGTCGCTTTTCAACGGGTTTTCTTTTCCCTTTTCTTTTTCTTTCTCTTTCGCTGCGATCAGATGATAATTTGGTATTAAATGAGTTCTGAGCTTTCCTAGTTTAAATTATTGGCATTGAGAAAGTGGTTTATATATTCTTTAGTGCATTCTGCAGATGAATAATAAGTGGTGACATGAAAGGGAGCTCTTCCATTCCTGAAAATGTTGTAATTCAAACTTCGAACATCATTTCAACCATAAGTAATTGCATCATCGTATCTGCTGGAAGCAGTTTTAAACGTTTTTAACTATTGTCGTACCAGAACTCTTTGTGTTTGGTGTTATTCTTTATCAAGTCTGGCAAATGTTTTGAGAATATTTTGTTCATTTTCATTTTACGTCGATATGAAAATATGAAGAAGTAGCACATAGAAATTAACGTTGCCTTGGTAATATGAAGGAGATCAATGGTAACAACAATCATTACCACGATGACATCGTGGTTGTCATATCCCATAGAAATGCACATTCCCTGATTTCACTGGTCAACGAAGAATTAAGTAAATAGATTTTATGGTTTCAAAGTAATAAATTACTTCTCAATCAAGGGAAAACAAACTACATCATATTTCGTTCAAAGAACTGGGGGGTGTTTCACTAAGCCCTAAAATCGATCTTAAAATCGATCCGATCGATTTTAAGGGCCTAAAATCGATTTCGATTTTAGGAGCTGTTTCATCAAATAAATAAAATCGATTTTAGCCTTAAAATCGATTTTAAGTTAGAGTGTGATCCAAATCAATTTTAAGATCGATTTTAGCCTTAAATTTATTTTAAGTTAGAGTGTGATCCATATATATCAGTTTTAAGATCAATTTTATTCTTATTAATTCGATTATTAATATGCTATGTTAAGCATTCATTGGCTGTACAGGCGTAAGTTTCGGCCAACTTCAATTTGATCATGCATCGGGAAATGGAGAATTCTGTTCAAAATTAATGGCAATTTTTAGGCAATGATTTCTTTTGGGGATGGGGGATGGGGGGAAGGGGGAACAAGTCTTTGTTGATAACCAAGTATTTTTTAAATTATCAAATTTAATACCAAGCATGATCAATACCAAAGGCTGCAGTTTAGGCGGCATTCCGGGTTTGGGGTTGGCACAAATGCCCGTTTTTTCAGGTACTTACATAAGTGTGGGGCCTGTTTTTCTTCTTAAACATTCCCTTTACATCTGATTAATATCCCTTTTATTTATTACAAGTGCACTTTTCCTTCATGCAATTTGTCCTGTTTTACTTTTTTAAAGTTAATCTTGTTACTGTTTTCTTCTCTCTTAGTAGTGCCCCTTTTCCATTCTGTTGTGTGCTCCTTTTCTATATTTTTCTTACCACATCTGCTTACAACTATGTGCCGTTATTCCATTCATATACTCTCTCTCTCATTAACATACAACGATACTGCCATCACAACACTTTGCTTTCCGCCCCTTTCAAAGTGATTGTTTTTTTTTTATGAACCCTCCCCCTCAAAAAATAAATAAAGTACAACAATTAATAAATAAACACTAACTTATAAGAAAAAGCATTGCTAGGATATTTCAATACTCACCATCAAACAAACACACCATCATTGAATCACATCATTGTCCTTTATCATCATTTCATAATTACCAGCATACGATCTCATCCATTCATTTGTTTGCCTCCCCATTTAACTTGTTAAATGAAAACCAATACATTCATTACATACAAAATAAAATTAACACAGATTTAAAAGCTTCAATGTCTAATCAATATGCTTATGCTTTAATGAATGAAATCTACATTTTGTAAATGAGCATAGCAAATGCATTCAAGGGATACAATAAGAACATTTGAAATGACACAAATGACAGTGCTATTAAAGTGACAGCCAGTTGTTTAAAGTATTGCAGCTGATATCTGCCAATATCTAGTCAATGTACCTTTTTGGATATTAAAAGAGTAATATTTGTCACAAGGATTGCTGTTACTCATATGGTTGTTAATCTAAAGGTGACATACATTGTCATGTAAGGTCATGCAGTCGGTGAGAATGTGTTTTTCTTGATACAATAGTTTGTCTATATGAAATTAATCATCAATACTTTCTATCAGCTTCGAAAAAAATTCTAAGGACAACATAAGTCAGAGTTAATATATTTCCTACAGGACAAATCTGTTTTCACTGCAATCACAAAGTTCTGTTATTTCTTTTGTATTCTTTATTGTGCAATTGCTACAATAGCACTTTAGGCATCAACAGGTAATTATCGATACATAGTCATGCCAGAAGTGCCTCTAGGAAGAGTTCCAAATAGGCCATCAAATTAATTCACTGCTACTCAGATGAATTGCTAATTTGAAATTTTCAATTTGATATTTTAAGATTTATTGCAATGAACAGAATTATCTGTGTAATGTGAGTTTGGTAACAATAACCTCCATGACAGAATCATAGCTTTTTAGATCAGCAGCAACACTTAAAATGAAATTTCTTGAAAGTGCAGGCCTAAATTGCAGAGCTAATTTAGTATGGATTATAATTTCGGTCTTATCCTCCAACTGTAACTAGTTCTTTTTTTTCTTCCGCAAGATTCTAAAATTCTGTTTAAAATACAGGAAATCTTGGAAGTATCATTGAAAATTTTAATTCCTTAAAAATATTATATGATTTTGATAATCAAACCAAAAATTTCATATTCTATGGCAAATTTTAGTAACTTGAATGGAGCAGTTCTAATAGCTTCAGAGGAATTAATTTGTAAATCTTATTTTACAAGAAGTGGTGGTTGTAAGAGAAAGCGACCAGTCCATGATACCGAGATCTGTATCTCATTGTGGTCCTCTTGCTTAAAGCTGGAAAAGGGAGCTTGTATCTGTAAGCTGGCTGATGTTCCATATGAAGCATAACGATGCAGGTAATTCAGGCTCTGCAGTCTAGAATCAGAATTTAAAGTAATAAATGAATCAATTAATAAATACCAGTGTAATTTTTCAATCTATCTACAACTCTTGTATTCATGATTATGTCAAATACTTTAATTGCAAAATAAATAATAAGAAGAATAAAAAATATTCTTTATAAATTTTGAGACAAAAGCAGTTTTAGTTACAAAAGATAAATAATTAAATTGTTGCTTTGGAAAAAAAAATCCTTTCATAACCATTTGTGTACGTTTTATACAACAGAATGGGTAAGATGGGTATTAAACTTCTTACAAGGATTATGAAAAATGTACTGACTTATGTCGTTTCATTTTTAACGACTGCTGTAGGGGTATGGTAACAATGACAGGCACAGAACAAACTGATAAGAACAATTATGGTAACTGATACTGCTTACCTTTTCAAATTGAAGAGATGGACAATAACTTAAGAATGAAATTCCAGATGTCATGAATTAGCAGTACATGTAGATGCCATAGCTCTTTATTTTGCAACCTAATATTTAAAACAGAGATACCGTATATAATATATTTCATGAAGAGCGCAAATATATTGCTCAGAAAAATAATTATCACTGTATCTAATGTGTTCAATAGAACATAAGTACATTTTCATCAGTGATGCTAATTGTTATTTAATGTATTTGGTCCCACACATTGTTACCAACCACATTGAAGGTATTAGACATTTGCAAAATGGACTATTGAGTTTAATCTTGAACCAAACAATGTTGTAAACAGAATTAATGAACATTCCCCTGTCGTGAATAGAAGAGAAAGAGATACCTTAACTGGTATATAACAAACAGAGCAGCTTACATCATAAACATGCTCATTACAGTTGGTTCAATCACATCTTTATAGTTATACATTAATTGCTGCCCTATTCTTTGTACAATATTTATCAGTCTGGCTGATGTAGTAATTTATCTATGATTTAGACCTGTCACGGTTGACTTCCCCTTACATGGAATTACCAGTTTGTGATTGTACATAGAAAATGTAATGAAATCCAGTACCTTAACCCTTTAATCATATATATCAATCAAGATTACAGACTCAACAACAAATTAGTAATTTATTTATATGTATAATGTAGGTCTAGAAGAACCCCAAAAAACCTTACCTTTGTTTATAAATATTGGTGTACAAATTTTACTAAGAAGATCACTTCACAAGGCCGCTTAGCACAGTAGGTTCTATAGCTGTCACCTAGACATTGAGCTTGGCCTTGAGTACATTCTGCATATCCAAACCCTTTCCTTGAGCCTTGAGGCCGAGCTAGGATGAGAACCAAGTCCAAGACTTTGAAGCCATGGGCAGGGCAGGAGAGAACTTTTGGACCAAAGGTCTATTCAGTGGATACGACTCGAAGTCCACTCCATCTCTGAGTCTGACTCTGTCAAAAGAAAAATGAAATTAAGAAAAAATAATTAATATAGATCTGTGTGCGTAGAATTTTAGAAAGAAAAATCTACTAGACTCTAGACCTCCTCTAGATCTACATAAAATTCTACATCTAGTCTAGTCTAGAATCCAACTTGTTACTGTTACTAAGTGTTAGGCACAGACAAGACCTAAACTCCTGTTATTGTTAATTTAGATCTTACAAAATACAGTAGATCTAATCTATTCTAGATCTAGATGTTACTTTCTATAGGTCCAGTAGAGACTAGGTCTACATCTACCCTAGATCTATCAAGACTCAAGTATCAATTTCATGTAGATCCTTGACTAAATAAATCTAGATAGGCCTAGACTAGAGTCTATTTATTATTAGATCTAGATCTAGGATCTATATAGGGTCTACATCTAGTAAATCAAGATCTAACTTAGGTCTAGATCTACTTAACTTAGATCTAGATCTAGATCTACTTAGACTAGTTAGAGTCTAGACCTACTTAGGTATAGAAAGTCTAACTCTCGAGTCCAACTTTCTTTTATAAAATGTTAACGTTAAAACAAAGATCCTGTAGGATGTAGACTAGATCTAGACCTAATAACCTATATCTAGATCTAGATTGTGATTATCAACAAAAACAAGACAAGGGATAGATCGAGGCCTAGGCCTATAGTACCAATTACCATCTAGATCTATCATCATCTAGCTCTAGATCTAGCCTAGGCCTAGACTCAAGAGCTACTTTAGTCTTTACCGGTGCGGCTAGGCTGACAGAATGCCAGAAATCGAAGAAGTCTAGAGCACTAGCCTAGAGCCTAAGTACTACAGAGTACAGTAGGCCTAGGCGCTAGGCCTACTCGAGTACTACTAGTACTAGTAGACTAGTATTAGTCTATATCTACTTAGTTAGTTTAAGAGGGTCTAGTCTCTACTCTCTAGACTAGATTCTAGATCTAGGCCCTAGACCTAGACCTAGTCTAGATTCTAAACCCAAATCTACAACTGGGCTAGACCTAGTCTAGAATCTAGTATAACTATTAGATCTATAATATAAGCACAAGACCCATCATTAACCATACAACATGATGATTCCTAAGGCCGTGTTGGACCTATAATTGTTATCAATTGCAAATAATGCAAGAATATTTCTACCTGTCCTGTCCTAACAAACGATCATCGGTAGACAATTTTAGTTGGACCTGCATGAATTTATATGAATGGGACTGAAATGAATTAACCGGTGCAATTCGTCCACTTTTAGCCCAGTTGGGGAGTGAAATTAACTGATATATCTTAAATATCGTTCTGTTAAATAAAAATGTATTCGCATAAAGATGAGAGGAATACTTTTCTTCTTCCAAAATAACAGAGTTTTTATCAACAGAATTAATATTTTCAGAGAAAAACGGAATTTACTTACTTTTCTAGGACCTCTCTTGCAGTAGTTTACCGATGCCATTTTGACTTTTTTGTAGTAGATTTACCCCAAATTGACTAGCCTTGATTAATGATGGGTCTTGTGCTTATATTATAGATCTAATAGTTATACTAGATTCTAGACTAAACTAAGTCTAGCCCAGTTGTACTTGTAGATTTGGGTTTAGAATCTAGATCTAGAAGAATCTAGAGTAGAGATTAGACCCTCTTAAACTTACTAAGTAGATCTAGACTAATACTAGTCTACTAGTACTAGTAGTACTCGAGTAGGCCTAGCGCCTAGGCCTACTGTACTCTGTAGTACTTAGGCTCTAGGCTAGTGCTCTAGACTTCTTCGATTTCTGGCATTCTGTCAGCCTAGCCGCATCGGTAAAGTAGCTCTTGAGTCTAAGCCTAGGCTAGATCTAGAGCTAGATGATGATAGATCTAGATAGTAGACTATCTAGATCTAGATGGTAATTTGTACTATAGGCCTAGGCCTAGATCTATCCCTTGTCTTGTTTTTGTTGATAATTACAATCTAGATCTAGATGTAGTCTACATCCTACAGGATCTTTGTTTTAATGTTAACATTTTATAAAAGAAAGTTGGACTCGAGAGTTATACGTCAGGCTAAGTAGACTCTAACTAGTCTAAGTAGATCTAGATCTAGATCTAAGTTAAGTAGATCTAGATCTAGATCTAAGTTAAGTAGATCTAGACCTAAGTTAGATCTTGATTTACTAGATCTAGCCTAGATGTAGACCCTATATAGATCCTAGATCTAGATCTAATAATTAATAGACTCTAGGCCTATCTAGATTTATTTAGTCAAGGATCTACATGAAATTGATACTTGAGTCTTGATAGATCTAGGGTAGATGTAGACCTAGTCTCTACTGGACCTATAGAAAGTAAATTCTAGATCTAGACTAGATTAGATCTACTGTATTTTGTAAGATCTAAATTAACAATAACAGGAGTTTAGGTCTTGTCTGTGCCTAACAGTAACAAGTTGGATTCTAGACTAGACTAGATGTAGAATTTTATGTAGGTCTAGAGGAGGTCTAGAGTCTAGTAGATTTTTCTTTCTAAAATTCTACGCACACATATTAAAACTATTAAGCTCTAGGCCTAGACTAGATCTATATTAATTATTTTTTCTTAATTTCATTTTTCTTTTGACAGAGTCAGACTCAGAGATGGAGTGGACCTCGAGTCGTATCCACCGAATAGACCTTTGGTCCAAAAGTTCTCTCCTGCCATGGCTTCAAAGTCTTGGACTTGGTTCTCATCCTAGCTCGGCCTCAAGGCTCAAGGAAAGGGTTTGGATATGCAGAATGTACTCAAGGCCAAGCTCAATGTCTAGGTGACAGCTATAGAACCTACTGTGCTAAGCGGCCTTGTGAAGTGATCTTCTTAGTAAAATTTGTACACCAATATTTATAAACAAAGGTAAGGTTTTTGGGGTTCTTCTAGACCTACATATAAATAAATTACTAATTTGTTGTTGAGTCTGTAATCTTGATTGATATATATGATTAAAGGGTTAAGGTACTGGATTTCATTACATTTTCTATGTACAATCACAAACTGGTAATTCCATGTAAGGGAAGTCAACCGTGACAGGTCTAAATCATAGATAAATTACTACATCAGCCAGATAAATATTGTACAAAGAATAGGGCAGCAATTAATGTATAACTATAAAGATGTGATTGAACCAACTGTAATGAGCATGTTTATGATGTAAGCTGCTCTGTTTGTTATATACCAGTTAAGGTATCTCTTTCTCTTCTATTCACGACAGGGGAATGTTCATTAATTCTGTTTACAACATTGTTTGGTTCAAGATTAAACTCAATAGTCCATTTTGCAAATGTCTAAAACCTTCAATGTGGTTGGTAACAATGTGTGGAACCAAATACATTTAAATAACAATTAGAATCACTGATGAAAATGTACTTATGTTCTGTTGAACACATTAGATACAGTGACAAATATTTTTCTGAGAAATATATTTGCGCTCTTCATGAAATATATTATATATGTATCTCTGTTTTACATATTAGGTTGCAAAATAAAGAGCTATGGCATCTACATGTACTGCTAATTCATGACATCTGGAATTTCATTCTTAAGTTATTGTCCATCTCTTCAAGTTGAAAAGGTAAGCAGTATCAGTTACCATAATTTATCTTATCAGTTTGTTCTGTGCCTGTCATTGTTACCATACCCCTACAGCAGTCGTTAAAAATGAAACGACATAAGTCAGTACATTTTCATAATCCTTGTAAGAAGTCTAATACCCATCTTACCCATTCTGTTGTATAAAACGTACACAAATGGTTATGAAAGGATATTTTTTCCAAAGCAACAATTTAATTATTTATCTTTTGTAACTAAAACTGCTTTTGTCTCAAAATTTATAAAGAATTTTTTTATTCTTCTTATTATTTATTTTGCAATCAAAGTATTTGACATAATCATTATCATGAATACAAAAGTTGTAGATAGATTGAAAAATTACACTGGTATTTATTAATTGATTCATTTATTACTTTAAATTCTGATTCTAGACTGCAGAGCCTGAATTACCTGCATCGTTATGCTTCATATGGAACATCAGCCAGCTTACAGATACAAGCTCCCTTTTCCAGCTTTAAGCAAGAGGACCACAATGAGATACAGATCTCGGTATCATGGACTGGTCGCTTTCTCTTACAACCACCACTTCTTGTAAAATAAGATTTACAAATTAATTCCTCTGAAGCTATTAGAACTGCTTCATTCAAGTTACTAAAATTTGCCATAGAATATGAGATTTTGGTTTGATTATCAAAATCATATAATATTTTAAAGGAATTAAAATTTTCAATGATACTTCCAAGATTTCCTGTATTTTAAACAGAATTTTAGAATCTTGCGGAAGAAAAAAAGAACTAGTTACAGTTGGAGGATAAGACCGAAATTATAATCCATACTAAATTAGCTCTGCAATTTAGGCCTGCACTTTCAAGAAATTTCATTTTAAGTGTTGCTGCTGATCTAAATAGCTATGATTCTGTCATGGAGGTTATTGTTACCAAACTCACATTACACAGATAATTCTGTTCATTGCAATAAATCTTAAAATATCAAATTGAAAATTTCAAAGTAGCAATTCATCTGAGTAGCAGTGAATCAATTTGATGGCCTATTTGGAACTCTTCCTAGAGGCACTTCTGGCATGACTATGTATCGATAATTACCTGTTGATGCCTAAAGTGCTATTGTAGCAATTGCACAATAAAGAATACGTAAGAAATAACAGAACTTTGTGATTGCAGTGAAAACAGATTTGTCCTGTAGGAAATATATTAACTCTGACTTATGTTGTCCTTAGAATTTTTTCAAAGCTGATAGAAAGTATTGATGATTAATTTCATATAGACAAACTATTGTATCAAGAAAAACACATTCTCACCGACTGCATGACCTTACATGACAATGTATGTCACCTTTAGATTAACAACCATATGAGTAACAGCAATCCTTGTGACAAATATTACTCTTTTTAATATCCAAAAGGTACATTGACTAGACATTGGCAGATATCAGCTGCAATACTTTAAACAACTGGCTGTCACTTTAATAGCACTTTCATTTGTGTCATTTCAAATGTTCTTATTGTATCCCTTGAATGTATTTGCTATGCTCATTTACAAAATGTAGATTTCATTCATTAAAGCATAAGCATATTGATTAGACATTGAAGCTTTTAAATCTGTGTTAATTTTATTTTGTATGTAATCAATGTATTGGTTTTCATTTAACAAGTTAAAGGGGGAGGCAAAAAAAACAAATGGATGAGATTGTATGCTGGTAATTATGAAATGATGATAAAGGACAATGATTTGATTCAATGATGGTGTGTTTGTTTGATGGTGAGTATTGAAATATCCTAGCAATGCTTTTTCTTATAAGTTAGTGTTTATTTATTAATTGTTGTACTTTATTTATTTTTTGAGGGGGAGGGTTCATGAAAGAACAAAACAATCACTTTGAAAGGGGCGGAAAGCAAAGTGTTGTGATGGGAGTATCGTATGTTAATGAGAGAGAGTATATGAATGGAATAACGGCACATAGTTGTAAGCAGATGTGGTAAGAAAAATATAGAAAAGGGAGCACACAACAGAATGGAAAAGGGGCACTACTAAGAGAGAAGAAAACAGTAACAAGAGGAACTTTAAAACAAAGTAAAACAGGACAAATTGCATGAAGGAAAAGTGCACTTGTAATAAATGAAAAGGGATATTAATCAGATGTAAAAGGGAATGTTTAAGAAGAAAAACAGGCCCCACACTTATGTAAGTACCTGAAAAACCGGGCAATTGTGCCAACCCCAAACCCAGAATGCAACCTAAACTGCAGCCTTTGGTATTGATCATGCTTGGTATTAAATTTGATAATTTAAAAAATACTTGGTTATCAACAAAGACTTGTTCCCTCCCCCATCCCCCAAAAATAAATCATTGCCTAAAAATTGCCATTAATTTTGAACAGAATTCTCCATTTCCCGATGCATGATCAAATTGATGTTGGCCGAAAGTTACGCCTGTACAGCCAATGAATGCTTGAAATAGCATATTAATAATCGAATGAATAATAATAAAATTGATCTTAAAACTGATATATATGTATATGGATCAATTTTAAGGCTAAAATCGATCTTAAAATTGATTTGGATCACACTCTAACTTAAAATCGATTTTATTTATTTGATGAAACAGCTCCTAAAATCGAAATCGATTTTAGGCCCTTAAAATCGATCGGATCGATTTTAAGATCGATTTTAGGGCTTAGTGAAACACCCCCCTGGAGAGTTCCCAGAGACATTCATGACATTTCTGTTAACAACATAATAATAATGATAATAATAATAATAATAATAATAACGTTGCTTATAAAGCGCTTACCACCGAAGTCTCTAAGCGCTATAACAACCAGAATAGACTGATAAACAATTACATATTAAACAAAACAAAAAGTGCAAATAAACCTACAAATTACAATACATATGAAATACACATCAATGTGAACAGAGTAAGTTAATCATTAAAAGCAATTTTGAATAAATGTGTCTTTAGACAAGTTTTGAATTGGTTAACAGTTTGACAGTTTTTTACATTTAAAGGTAGTTTGTTTCAAAGTTCAGCAGAAGCTTTGGAAAAAGAGCGATGAACATAAGAAAGAGTTGACACCGAAGTAGACATGAGGTTTAATTGAGAAGATGACCTTAGATTACATGAGGGTTTGTATTCGTGGATTGGTTCTTGCAGATAAATTGGTGCCAATTCATGAATGCATTTATAAGTTAAAGCCAAGATTTTGTACATTATGCGGTACGTCACCGGCAACCAATGCAATTTGCGTAGTACTGGAGTTATGTGTTCACAAGAACGTGTGTGTGTTACAAGTCTGGCAGCAGAGTTTTGGATTCTTTGGAGTTTTGCAATGTGCGAGTCCGGAAGGCCATAAAGAAGGCTATTGCATTGATCAAGACGGCATGTAATAAATGCGTGTATAAGCGTTTCAGTAGATTTTTGATCAAGAAAATTTCTAATGCGACCTATCTTGTACAAGGCATATGAAGCTGAGGGACAAATATTGTTTTCTATAATCATCCATCCTAAGATCATTTTCAAAGATGACACCAAGGTTACGTGCACTTTTGACAGGTTGTATCGGAACATTAGCAGTTTCGACGGATGGTAAATGATTGGACTTTCTGAATCGAAATGTTACATGAATAACCTCAGTTTTATCCTCATTTAACTTTAAATCATTAGCAGTGGACCAAGCTTTGATATGATTTATACATCTTTCAAGTTTGGTAATGACAGAATGGTCGGAATCACGTTTCAAAACAACATAAACTTGGGTGTCATCTGCATATATCATTCGGCCTAAACCATGCGCTTCAATAATATCTTCAAGTGGTGCAGTGTACAAAGTAAATGACAAAGGGCCGATGACAGATCCCTGTGGAACACTTTCAAGTGGTACATGAGGTTTGGATAAAGAGTCACTAATGACTATAGATTGAGAACGATTCATAAAATATGTTTTAAACCAATTCAAGGCAGTACCTGATACACCATATCTATTACGTAAGCGATCAAGAAAAATGTTATGACTGATAGTATCGAAAGCCGCAGAATAGTCTAAAAGTATCAAAACAGCTTCATCGCCTTGGTCCACAGCTAACAATAAATCATTATATACACGTAAAAGAGCAGTTTCAACGCTATGACAAGATCTATATGCAGATTGCATTTTACTACACAGATTGTTTGATGATAGATAGCCCTGAATTTGAGAAGCACAAGCACGTTCACTTGTTTTAGCAAGAAACTTAAGGTTGGCAACAGGCCGATAGTTTTTTTCAAAATTTCACAATCCAAATTTGGTTTCTTCAAAAGAGGAGTGATCAACGTGTACATTCACTATCCTTTCTTGGTGTTACTGTAGACGAATTCCTGGACTGGAAGACCCACATTAAAAAAGTAACTTTGAAAGTATCTAGAAGCATTGGGGGTATTATCAAAATTAAAATCTACCGTTCCCCAAAATGTGCTAATGTTAGTATACAACTCAAGAGTATTAGCCCAATATAGTGTGGGGAAATTCATATTCGTCTCATCTAAACAAAATGAAAATACTTCAAAAGAGGGCAATTCGAATTTTAACATATTCAACGTATAATTCTCATACGAAACTATTATTTAGCAGAATGAAGGTTCTTCCTGTCCAGGAACTGATATCACTTAATACTTGTATATTTATGTATAATTTTCACACTGGTAATCCTCCGCACATTTTTCAAAACATGTTTATTTGTAATTCATCACAAGGCAAACAATGTTATTACACAAACCCCCTGTACGTACAACCCATGCATTGAAATCATTTCGAGATGTGGGAATAAGGAAATGGAATGATTTAAACGAGGACAACTTTGTCTAGATTTAAAGTTTTGTGCAAAAGGGAACTATTTATTAATTTGTAAAACTGGGTAGGACTATAAGTTTTAGCATCTCATGTTTCGCTTTTTTCATGTGCTTCCTCTTCTTTCTTTTTCTTTTTAATAGTCTACTCAGTTCTTCTTCTCTCTCTCTCTCTTATAATATACTTTAAAGTGCATTGCATTGTGTGTGAGTGAGTGAGTATGGCTGAGTGTGTTTGCAAGATATTTGTAATTGTTTTGTAATAAGTATGAATATACATCAATGTATTTTTGTTTTGTTTGTTATAGTATGTTTTTATTATATTTTATTTAATTGTATGTTAATGGGCCCCATTTACAAGCTTTGCTTCTCAGGGGTCCATAGCCTGTCATCATATTATAATTGTACCGGTACCAGTGTGATTGTAAACTGTTTTTAATGATTGGCTGAATAAATTGAATTGAATTGAATTACGAAAGTGATAAAACGACGGAAATGTATATAAATCTAGTATTAACTTAAAGCTTAAACATCAGAGAGAATGGTGGTAATAAAACTAAAGTGGAAATCCCTGGAAATCTAAACATTTCCTCTGGATTTATAAAAAAACATGGATAATTAGTCCATTTTTCAGTGAATTACCCGATAAAATATTATAAAAATTGTGTTTCTATCCATTTTCAACCCATTCAGGCAGTGAAATGAACTATCAGGAATATGTAAGAGCAATTTCATATCAATAACTTAGAAACTTCATGTTTCATTAAAAGATTTATGAAAAAAAAAAAAATCACTTTTTGCACTAAAACTGTGAATATGTAGGATTATGCTGTTTGAAGGAGTTAATTTATACCCTTATTGTGCATACCGGAATTATATATTTTATTGAGGTATTCTTCAATGGGCAGACCCAAAAAAAAATCACAAAATGACTTCTGGCGCACTTTGGTTCCTCCCTGGCAGACTGTGCTCCGTTACTATAAATCTGACTATCCATGGCTGCTTGCGAAGCGTTCTGATAGAGGTCGTCACCATGAACCCTTTGATCATCATAATCCTATTCCAAAGCAGCGATTCAGCGGCTCATATCGGGTTCGACGTAGGGCTCGTCAACATTTCTTGTGGGACCTGACCTGTTTGCCGTCGAATCCTGCCTTCCGTCATTTTACTCTTCAGATAACGCACATGGTCTCTTGTGCCTTATGATATTGTACATACCGGGGTGATCTGTTTGTCCATCACTAGAGTGAGGTGACGATTGAAAGGACACCGAGGATGTCACACCGGCGTTAAATGATATTATGTAACAGGTTTTAGGCGGGATTCGATGAAGACCCTCAAGTTTTCGTTAAAGCAAGAATTATTCCGACACTGACTACTTTTTTCCAAGAGTGCACCCCCATAATGTCTATTATCCATACTGATACATATTATGATACTATATTTACTATCTTTCATATTGTCACCTTTCATGCCTGATGTCTGCCGAATCCATACACTTAAACCCTTCTGTAAGAAAACACGAATGCTATAATACTTACACCATGGGCTATTTTTGATACTACCAGTACTGATATGAGATACGTTTCCATGGATACCGCTTTCTTATAGCTTCGTTAAGATATTGATAACCTATTAGAAGCATTTTCCGTCCCCTGAGTAGAGACACAATTTTAGTAGATCACACATTCTTTTGTAGAGATGCCATCCTGATTATTTGTCGTTAGATCAAGACTTTTAACATTCACCATGATGACTTTACACTGTTGATCTGCTCTTGAATTGTATAAAGGTCTTGTGTCTGCAACACGTGCCAACAATATTGAACTTTCGTATTGTGGATATTTTCGTAGATCAACACTTTCAATATTGCGGACAATAATCTTTGAGTGATCTTACTTTGCTCTGCAAAGGAAGAAACAGTGAAAAACATGTATCCATGTAGCCCCGCACTGTCTTTAATTATATTGGCTACAAGACGAATTCACATGCAAAGTGTCTTCTCTAGGGAATTCTTAATTGAGATTGAGAATGCTCGCACTGTTACCGTAGATAGGACCATCAACGAGGATATCTGAGCCTACATCATTTTCTGCAACACGATTTGTCTGATTCATTGCTCTCCTCATATTTCTCCAGTCGTCACCCATAGGAGCTCTGTCTCCTTGGTCATGCTGCTTGGTAACACCTTTGGATGCTACAGAGCGATGGATCTTCTTGGTCTTTCGGCTCATGTCAGGTTGGCGTAAAGAGCCTCCACGTCTACCATCGTTTTGACCGATACATTTTCCTGCGCATTAGTTGGTGTAACAAGTGATGGAGTCTCTTCACTGATACTGTATGGACGCTTACAATCCTTGTGGCCACTGAATTGGAGGGTCCGTTGAATGGGTGTCGATGACAATGGCAGATCTTCCATCTGAGGTTGCGAGGTGGCGCCATCAACATCATCCAGAGAAAAATAAGTGATTTCCAGAGATGACCCATTTCCAATGACTGTACTTGGTGTCTTGCGGCTCCCTTCATCATTGTGAGAAGTTCCTTCCGAGTTTCTGTGTATGCATCCAGACTGAACAAGAAGTTCTGAAGAGGCAAATTTAGCACCGCTGCAGTTGTTTGTGAGATGTGAAGTAGAGTTGCCCTCTTTCTTTACCATTGGCCGAGAGGCAGGAAGGCTTGACTGACTGCGCCGACAGGAATGCATGAAATCAAACTGCGGATCATCAATTAGTGACCTGTCTATTAGTGACTGATTTGAGACAGCCCCACGGGGTAGAGAAGCTTCATCGGGTTGAGATGTTTGGGTCAAAATAGTCGTCATTTCCAGGGAGTCCATATTATCTTCACCTAATACAGTCGTTGATCTCCTTCGACACATCCCATACATTTTTGTAAAACAAATACCAATGATGAATCCAAGTACCGATGCTACTCCGGTCATGGAGACCCAAGTTGTTGCCATGTTGGTAAATGGAGCACTAGGCCTAGTAGAAGTAGAAGTAGAAGTAGAAGTAGAAGTAGAAGTAGAATTAGAAATAGAAGTAGAAGTAGAAAGTGTAAGAGCTGTTACGTTGACAGTCACAGTGAGATTTTTGCATTCCAGATTTTCTCGTGATTGTGCTTGCCGTTGCTGATTGTTGCTAGATTCCGCAAGAAACGAAACGTTGCTAAACCTGAAGTCCCAATAATTTAGTTTATCCATGTTATGCAGGATCACATTTGAGCGATCATTCTCCTCTCCGTAAAAGAAAAATATATGATAAATGTCAGATAATGTATATTTGTTTGTAAATTCGAGAGGTATCAATTCTTCATCAACACTGTACCACCACGTAGGGGAAATATGCTCACTTGGGATGCAACGCTCCAATACGAACTGCTCGGTTTGTTTGTTCCGAATCGTGTGTTGCATCATGGGTGGAAATTCACACGTCTTATTGACATTCAACTGTCTGTGAAAAACTAAACATTTGAAAGGAAATTCATTTTCAGCAAATAAATTTTCCATTGTCACGTAAACGCTGAAGTTATTTTTTATTTCCCTGTAGACATAATCCAAATAGTTCATTCCAGTCTCCATTGATACTACACTTTCTCTAGCTACAATCTCTGCGTAGTCTCCTTTATCAAACTGGATCCAGCGACAAGATAATTCTACCTTACCCGTTGTACGGTAAACAAGAGCATTGCAAGTGGGGTCGGTATTGTAAATTCTTAAATCTAGTTCGAAAGCCACACAAACTGATCGAGCCCCACCGTCAATGTAAATGGTGTGAATCCCCGAATCATTTTCTTGGGTGAATTCTATGGATATTTCAAACGTGTTGTTATCGAATCCTTCAACCAATGTATAAAGTTCATCGCTGACATTGCTTATGAAATCATGACTGGAACTGTAATATATCCCAATTAAAGTACTCCCATCTTTTGTCCACCGAAGATTTTGCGTATTTAGCAATGACTGTGCAACACCAAATGTAACGGAAACACTTTGGTCGTTAACTCCCTTGAAAGTTCGACATTGGTAATTCACACAAACTTCCGCCGAAAAAGACTGCTGATAGAAAACTTGTAGAATGAAAAGAAGTAGAAATGGTTTCATGGTGAGGATCAAATGCTTTTTCGACAACATTCTAAATGTTCAGCTTGTGAACTAATTGGCTTGCAAAGACTAGGAACTTAGATATTCAGTTACGCCAACTCACTCCAATCCCGAAAGTGTAGAGCAGAGATACTCGTCATGATATATGAAGAAGTCTACAAAGCACCGATATCTTTTGGAAGGGACTTTAAGAGCATAAAGCTGTTTTCACCAACCTGTTACAAATCGACCAATCACAGCTTGACAATCCAATTACAAGTGATCACTTTCATTTTATGTGAATAATTATGTTGAAACATTATCTCTTTGAGGCGTGAAGAGCAGCAAATAAACCACTTCGGTTGTTTAACAAAGAAAATTGTTGTCTTACTTTCTTGTTTGATTGTTGCTAAAAACAGAATAGCCATGGTTTCAGTTGTAACGCTCTTGAGGAATGCAAGTGTCAGATATTATTTGATCTTTACTAGGCAACTAGGCCAAATTGCCAAATCACAGTTTACTCAGCCAGTCACAAGTGACAATTTTCCTGGTAATTGTATGAATATCATTATAATCATCTGTTTGGGGCTTGAAGACTATTTCAATTCAATTTCAATTTATTATATCATAGCAAAATCACCTACAATATATATATATACATTGAGAGTGTACTGGATCATTAGCACCCGATAAAGCCGATGGTTTGAGGGAAGTGGGTGGATCCATAACATAAATGAAAAATGTGGAAAATTCAAAACATTAACATTCCCAATATAACAAAATGCAAGACGTAAACAAGACATTGCAAACTAAAAAACAATTAATTTACAAACAAACCACTTAAATAATTTTTGAAATACAACCCATTAGCTTGATTTCTGTATAAATGTTTTATAGATTGTAGAATAACTTTGGTTTCACTTGTAAAAATCGTGAGTGTCAGGTTTAAATCAGAGACATGCCATTATGTCACTAGGTCTAATTTAGAATGTATCTGGTATCAGATCAACAATTAGATTAGGTCTAATTTAGAATGTATCTGGTATCAGATCAATAATTAGATTAAACTTCTAAGCCTTTCATATTTGTGTTACTTGGTATCACGTATTTTCGCATGATTTTCCGATTGATATTAGGTGAGTTCCAAATTGAGTGGATGGTACATATACACTGGAGATATCTCAGTCACACCCCAGCCCGACTATAAACTGATCCCAAACCGACCGATTCCTAGTCATTAGGGGTACTTAGTTCCATATTTTGTCTGTTTTGTATCGGTCTCGTCAGTGGGACTGAGGTATTATACACACCCCTTATTCATATCATTTCTCAATTATTCACTTCAATTCACGTTCCTAGGGGTTCTATCCTGTACCAGGTAGAACCTTTCGAAATGTATTTTTCCCTTTATTCTCCTCTTTATGTACGATAACATTTTAACCCCTATACTGCCAAAACTTTGCCCACTCTTTCTCGGGGAAATGCCTTGTAGATGTACACTCGTCCGCTAGAGAGTCAACCGTGGCGTGTGGTTGCGCAGGCGTCGCAAAACCAAGTTCCTATTGGCTGAAAGGCCTAGAAAACGGTAACGCCCACTCTGAAGGTAGACAGTTTGTGATGGACTCACACGACGGACATGAAACTAGAGATTGAATTTTGTTTCATATTTTGAGTGGAATAAAGAGCTTTTGTTATTGAAATGTTTAATTGGATGTTGGGTGTGAATAAAACAAGTTTCAAGTTTTATTTATCTTTCTTTCATAATACACATTACAAATATGACATAAATATAACAAGTTGACATAATATGGCGTTACAATAGAAAGATGAGGTGATCTTGGTTGAAAGCAAGGCTTGTGGAATTAAGGTCCCTCATGAGTAGCTTATGAGTATGTCCTATTAATGAATAATCGGTCAGATAAGAATACTGCATACATTAAAATGCTTACAAACTAAACTAACTAAAGAACTGAGAAAAATATAAACATAAATAAGTATAATAAAATCTACTGACTACTAAATAATGAATATAAACAAGAGAAGCAGGAAAATACTACGAGCAACAGGACAAAAAACACGATAGAGGGAGAGAGAGAGGCAAAACAACAAGACTGAAACACAGACAAAAACTAAACAAGACAGACAGATGAATAGATGTGAGAAACGGGAGTAGAAATACGCTGACCTATACCCTATAGCAAATAATTTTCTTAAAGTGCAGGTTCAAAGAAAATCATAAATATGGCAAATAATGTATTACTAGAAACTGGTAAGCTAACAGATGGCCATCGTACAAGCTTTAGGTCAACTACATATCGGGTGATTTATAAAAATACAAAATAAACCACCTCCATAGCATTTGGGAAATGCGAGAGATTCGCCAGAAAAATAACGATATTTTAATGCCGTCACAATATGAACCAATCCTGCCCAAGCAGACGACATCCCATAAAGAATGAACATAATTGCAATGCTATTTGTTCTCAAATTATAATGAGTTTAGTGTATATAAATGTGATGAAATTTTACACCATTCAAAAGGGATATGAAACCGATTCTGATAACTAAATTCTTTTGTTTGTAAATACACAGGATAGGGGTTAATGAACAATCAAAGAAACCACACTTTCAAATTTAAAACCCCCCGGAATGATAGCATGGACGCATTTGTTCCCTCTTAAATCACCAAACATACCGCGGTGTATGCAGCTGAAAATACAATGGCGTCTTATTTTGTTTACAAGTGACGGATTCCTTAATTTTTTATCGCTGCATTTTTCATCAAAATAATACCATGCGCGGGGTTTAGAGTGAGGCAATAGATTAAACATTTAGCCTGACGGTAGTGAAGTAAGAGAAATAACTGAAGAGAAGATGACGAAACAGGCACTGAAAATGTGTGAGATGTCATGGGACATCGTCTGCTTGTGCAAATCATGTTCAACATGTGACGTCACACATCTCAGCAGCGATCGGAGAGCATGTCAGGTGCTATGCCGGGGCTGTATTTAAGCGTTTTGTAATTCATAATAATCATTACTTCTAATGTTTCCAAGCATTGAATTTTGATAATCTTGTCAAATCAAAGTGTCACCTTTGCAATAATGACAATAAATTTAGTGTTTAAAATCAATGAACCTTCTCTTTAAACAAACAAAACCAAGATTTTCTTAACCACTTACCACTGTACAATTCTTCTAATGATTCTTATTGCACTCCGTTTGTTGGTTTAAAAACATTGATAATATATCAGGAAACTTTATTTAACAGAATCTGTCTTAGGTTATTCTTTTCTTAAAACTATGCTTAATGCCTCTTTGCTCCCGAGGTCAAAGATGGGAAGCCGATCTTCTGCAAACTTATTATGATCAGAACGGCATAAGGTAGTGAATAAATTCATGGCTTTTGGAAAAAAGGTGAATATCTCCCGTTCCAATATTTGTTTATATTGAACTTCTCCGTCCGAATAGTCGAAGATTTTAAATTATCTGTTTTAGGTCTTTCTTTCTTCATATCGATGTGATATTTCATCTCATGATTTCTCACATTCTACAGAACTGTACTATCAAGTTAATACAGAAATTAAAGACCCGACAGGTAGAAATTAGTTTTTTTAAATATATATAGAACCCTTTCAGAACCTTTTTTTTTTCTTTCTAAGAATGCAACCCATAACATCCATTATCCATTGTGATATGTCAATTTCGCCCCGAACTTAGCCATCAAGATACATAATTATTCGCTTTCATTTATTTGCACATGGTTATAAATTCTATTTTCACATATTAGGTAAAATTGAAAACCTTTCCCCAAATGTTTTTGGTTCCTAAAAGAAACCTTTTTGTCATTGCTTGTTTGCATTGCTTAAAGAAACGTTAGTGATACCTGCAATACCTTCAACTGTTCAAGGTTCTTAAGAGGAGTATCGTTCTCTTAAGAACCACTGCGCAATATAAAGAATTCTTTCAGAACCTTTTTCTTCTAAGAGTGCAACCCCATAATATCCATTATCCATTGTGATTTATTAAGTACACTGCAATATAATACGACATTTACTTTATTTCATATTTTAATTTAAGTTTCATACTTCTTTACGCCTGATTTCTACCCAATCCGTACACTTAAGCCCTTCTGTAAGAAAACACGAATGCTACGATGCTTACACGATGGGCTATGCTCGATACTACCAGTACTGATATGAGATACATTTCCATGGATACCACTTTCTCTGTAGAAATAGACGGTTGATAGAAAACTTGCAGAATGAAAAGAAATAGAAATGGTTTCATGGTGAGGATAAAATCCCTTTTCGACAACATGCTAGATGTTTAAGCTTGTGAACTTGCAGAGACTAGGAACTCAGATGTACAGCCACGCCAACTAACGCCAATCCTGAAAGTATAGAGGAGAGATAATCGTCATGATATATGAAGACGTCCATATATAGTACCATATATGTGCTGGAAGTTAGTTTAAGCAAGGAGTTATGAAGCTGTTATCACCAGCCTATAACAAATTGCCCAATCACAGGTTGACAAGTGACCGCTCTTAGTCTAGAAGAAGCGTGATTTAAACATCATTTTTTTTGAGGCGTGAAGAGCAACCACTTCAGGGTTTTTCTTATAATAAAATCCTTTGTCTTAATTTCTTTTTATATTATGTATAGATACAGAAAAGCCATGTTTTCAGTTGTAACGCTCTTGAGGAAATCAAGTATAAGATTTTGATCATGAAAACGTGAAGACTAACAAACAAACCACTTAAATAAGTTTTGAAATTACTTATTGTCTTGATTTCTTTTTAAAAAGTGCATAGATGTAGAATAACATTGGTTTCAGTTGCAATACTATGAGTTTCGGGTTGGGAACTTTCATTGTTAGCAGGTTTGATAACAATCGAAGATAATAACAATTTGATTAAACGTTGGTGTCTGTCTTATTTCTGTATTTAAACTTTGTATCGCGTATTTTCGGTTTACTACACCTGTAATCAATATATTAAGTGAATTCTAGATTGAGTGGATAATGCCCATCGGATCACTCCTAATATCTCACTTTAGTTTGGTTTAGTTTTAATATCCGTAAAAAAGCCCCATATATGCATACACAGGAACATAAATATTATATGTGATAATCATTTAACAAGAATTCTGCTGGATTGCGCTATTTAGAGCCATAAATTTAATGGACCAAACCGACCGATCCCTGGTCATTATGGGTAATGCAATTCTTGGTTCCATCTGTTGTCGGTTTGGTATTGGTCTCGTCTGTGTGAGTGAGGTATTAGACACACCCCTTATTGCCATCATCTCTCAATCATTCAATACATGTCAAAACAGGTATTACAACTTACATTATCTCCATGTCAAATGATGCTGAAATGTGAATAATGATCAATATATTATCATCATGATCATGGTTATCATGCAAGGCTTATTAAACTGCGAAACCGAGGCGCGTAAGTGAACACAAAACAAGCAAGAAAGTAGATAAAGTTCAAGAACAATGAATTAAAATTTCCTCTTGTAATATAATTTTTCCTTACACTTCAAGATCAAATTTTGTATTTATGTATTCATTAAGCATGAAGTTTGTTGCATTGTGCGTTTCGTTAGTTTGCATAAATTGGTCTTTAATTTTCTGAATATTCTTGAATGATTCGATATGCATATTTATTTTAGGCATTCAAGCGGCGATAGGATATAAGCATTTTCTACGAAGCAATCTGGTTTTCTGATATATGATTTAGGGTATCCCATCCCGAAAACCCCCATTATGCAAAACAATTTTTTGGTTTTAATAATATGGCCTATATGGGAGGCTTCAGTGTGAAATCTGCTGCCATCGCATTTTAGTACTATATCTCAATCCAGTCCTTTAAATCTAATATACAAGGCTATATCGATGAATACTATTTTTTTTGTTGCAATTACAATTTTTTTTCTGGCTGTTCTGTTAGGTTCTTGTATTCCTGTCTGTAATTGATTATGTTGGGATTATGTTTATTTGATTTTCAGTTGATTATATTTCTATACATGTGATTATTATTCATGATATTCATAGAACCACATGGGATAACAATGTCATTAAGGAAATACCACTAAAATGGGCTATCTGCCAAATTGATATACATGGCTGGTTTACTATATAAGTTTTAACTTTTTTAATATCATTATGGAAATAAGAACAAAAAAAACTAACTAACAAACAATCGTTGGCATTCCCCAGCCTGTCCATAAATGTTTTTCTCTATTGACCAATACATGCCGAGGTGAACAATTGCTCTCCTCCTGTTCGATTACTGATCTATCTGTGAGCATGGACTGATGAATACGTTAAATAGTCAAATCAAGTATCTTTATATTTTGTATAAATTCACGTATTTTACCTTGTATTTTCTCTAAAAAAATGTTTTGTAGGCCCTATGTGTTTAAGACTTTGATTATTTCTTTAATTAGAGAATAGATAAAGACTGAAATATTTCATTGACATGTTATTTCTTTTAAAAAGACGTTTATAAACTTTATTAACTTAGACCAGTCCCTCCATTATTGGTCATGCGTACTTTACATTAAAACAGAAGGCCCCATCTTTGACATTAATTCGCTTTAATGACAGTTATATCATTACGCAGTCATGCATATTGATACAATCTGAAATTCAATACGTACCTCCCCGCCTCTCACACCACACCCCTCTCCACTCTCTCTCTCTTTCTCTAACCTTGTTATAACTGAACTCCAGATGTGTCCTTTGTATTTTACTATTTGTATATTGCTTATTCATCGTCAATGTTCAGTTTCATGTTGCCACTTTCTTCGTTTTTAATATGTCACTTTCTCTCCCTCTCTGTTTGTCCTTATCTTTCTCTGTATACATCAACTACCCCTCTGTCTGTTAGTGCATTAACTTTCTCTGTATATATATCAATTACCCCTCTGTTAATGCATTTAATTGTTTCTGCTTGTAGTGGTTTCAGCTTGTTTATCATTTTTCTATTATCTTTTAGCTCTTGCGTCACCTTTCTGGCAAGTACTTTTATTTACCCGATTATGAACACCCCCGTCATACCATCACCTTTGCATGGAGATTGACAATCTAGAACAGTTCACATCATGATACTGTGGGTGTATTGGAGGGGCCTCCACCTTTAAATGCCTTTTAAATATGGTGCTTTGTAAATGCTGTGAAAAACCACGATAGTCATCATCATCATCATCATTATCACATGGTAGATTCATACAAGTCGTATGTTTGAAATTCAATTATTTTACCAATGATGGAGAGAGTCAAAAAAACTATACACAAAATTGATAAAAAATAGATTTTTTCAAACTTTAAACCATACACATATCAAAATACGTGAGATTTCAATCCTTTCTTGTAATAAGGTAGAAGTGTACCATATCATGTTTAATATTTTACCCTTTAATAACTGCGATTGGAATGTTCAGTAGTGTTAATCATAGAGCAGCAAATTAGGAGAGATACTAAGTTAAACTTATGACGCAAATCACAGTTGAATACAAAGACGCAGATATAAGAAAAATAATTTGATCATGTTGAATATATCAAATTGCGATTCATTTTATTTGGCATGCTATTTAAGAAAGCAATTATATATATTTCAGGTTGAACATTACATCTTTATATATAATTGACTGGGTTTGTGGTGATGAATGCATCATCAGATTACACTAAAGGCTCTGACTACTGACTAGCTAGGTCCGAAACTTAGTTGTCACTTTGCCAAGACAATCACCGATTTACAGAGCTTCCCCATTTATACATGTACATATATACAAACTTCATGTAATGAAGCCAAAAGTTACATAATTTATTAGCCTCTCCTTCGGCACCTCGTTAAGATTCTTTGAGTAATTCCAGAGACTATATACACAAAATTAATTAAATTTGTTTCTGGTTGAAATTAAGACACCGAGTTTTTTAATTAATATAACCGTGAGAACGATTAAATGACTTTCACCATGACTATAAATGAGGAAACAACAAAATAAATCTCATCACGAAACTAGGAGTTTTTGAAAGGTTATTTATGTATATAGTAATTGTGTGTTGTTTACCCATTTATCTTTCAACAGACACTTTCTTTTGTCCTTGCTCATGCTGATGCAAAATACATTGACTCCCTCAATCACTGCATATATACATAACTTTCGTGTTTATTTTAATTTTTCTTTTAGTAGGACGCACTTGTGAGGCTACATCTATGGATAATACATCTAGGCTATATTCCTAAACCTTAGCCTAGTTGTTAACTAACTACATGTAAAGCGTATGTGATAAGTTGAAAACTAGCTTAGTAAGGCCCATGAATATGGGCCCTGATCAATAGCGGCTTGTTTTATGATAAATGACTATGATGGGAAGGTAGCTCTACAAGTTTGAGAGATTCTCGTGCATTTTCTTGTTTACTTGCCACAGTCATTAATCATAATCATGATCATGGTTACAGCTAAAGTATATGAAATAGTGTTACACACGCTCACACTCCCACACACGCACACATTTGGGTGTGTTTTGTAAGGTGATCTAAGTACACACTACACCTGAAAAGGTTGACATAACAAACGAATAAATGCTTTCATAATGAAGTAATCAATATTTTAATGAAGTTCACCTCAACGTTTGAGGGTAAATAACAAAAGCATAAATAGATCTAAATTTCAAACCATTTCACTATCATTTAGCCCGTTGTCCATGTGTTAATACCCAATCCCTAGTTCAAGCAAAAATGTACGTGGAAGCTCCTCGAAGTGTCATTTCTTTTTACAGAGAAAATACTTATAAGTAAGTTAGTTAACTTGACAGTCGACGTTAAATAACACACATAAAATGACAATGAGTCGTTCATGAAAACGAATGAGCGGATCTATTAACATACAGTTCTTCACCGTCCGATAATTCGTCAGTGGAATTAGCAATCATATTACCATATAAGTCAGTATGGGTCACGACCAGGGATCTTGAGCCATGTTCTAGAACGAGAGTGTCTTGGCCGCAGTTGCGACCAAGGTAGCTACCGGGGTTGGTACCCAAAGGCCTGGGGTCGTCATAATCTGACTCCAAAGAGGTCATTTTTTTGGTCTTTCGGCTCATGTCCGGTTTGGTGTACAATACATCTACATCTGTGTCTACTCCTGGAACTCTCGCCATGCTCATCATCGATGCATTTTGTTGTGATCTGCCCGATTTAAACGAAGAAGAAGACATCGTTGATGCTCCCATATCGAAGTGATCATTGGAAGATGGATGGGGATATGGGAAAGACGATGCATGTAAAGGCCGGTGTTCCTTCGAGATATCTTTAGAGGTGCCTTTGACATCGTCCACAGAACAATACGCAGTGTCCAGGTATGGCTTACTAGCAAGATCGAGTGTTATTTGCTTATCAGGGTTTGTGTCAAAACCAGTGGTGGTGCGTCCGATGGCACCCTTATGATCTTCCCAATTCGAAGTGTAATTAGTAGGGCGATGAGCAAAACAGCTGCTCTCAGGCTCTCCATGTTGGCGCTGCGAATGTAGGCTAGGAGGTCCACCCTGGAAGTTAGAAATGGGAGCCTTTCTGACTTTGTTTTGTTTGTGCCATTTCTGACCTATTGAACTCTGAAGAAAAGTAGCTCCTCGAAGTTCAAAATCCCAAACATTTTGAAGCTCTTGTAATTGTAAGTTCCCCATATCTTCAGACTGTGCACCAGTATCACCAATTGCTACCGTGGAATCCATTTGAATTACATTATTTATGTCTTTTGCAAAGTGATGTCGATATTTTCTTGAACAAATGTAGTAAAAGTTGACAGAGCCAGTGGCAAGACAGAATATTACAGAAAGCACTAACATTACCCAAACCCAGATCGGGACTTTATTTGCAATGAAATTATCCGCTTTGGAAGCTTCTGACGTCACAGTAAATTCTTTGGCTTCAGTGTTAGTAGTCATCGTGTTCAATTCCTGATTTTCATCCGGATGTTGTACGTTTTTCTTAATGTTTGTAACCTCAAAAAAGATGTTCTTACACCTTAACTTCTCATCAGAATTGTTACTTCCTTCAGTTCGGCCTAATGCTGACAAAGAAATATTGTACTGTTTCCCTTCTACAAGATTAACATGTTCAATACTATGCAATAACACTGTGTTATTTCTACTCTGTACACCGCAGAAGAAAGAAACGTGTCCCACATGGATAAGGGATAACATGTCACTAAGAATGAGTGGAATCAAATTCCTGCCGTTATTGTACCAAAACTTGATAGCGTCGGCTTCTTCTGTGGTGCAACATTCAAACACAGAACGCAGAGTTTGGTTTCGTATTGGAATAAATGTACACGACTTATTGACAGATCTTTTGCTATCAGAAATAAGACACATGCTCGGCACAACTCGTTCATCATGAAAGTTTTCAAGAGGAAGGTAAACGCTGAATTTGTTGGTTGAGTTAAAATCACCATCAATATTCATCTCCGTAGTCTCATACGTATACACTACCTGATTTCCTGTCAAAAGTTGTACTTGGTCCCCTAAGTTGACCTGCACCCACTCACAAGACATCTGTACTCTTCGAATTTCTTGGTCAAACAGGGCTGAACAGATTGGGGCTGTCCCTTCAATGGTTAAATTGAAAACTGCAATGGCGCAGAGCGATTGTGTCCCATGATAAATTTAAACGACGTGCTTTCCTGAATCACTAAGTTCAGTAAATGCAATAAACAAGTCGATATCATTCTCTCCCGTCTCTTTTGTCAACTTATAACGTTCTCGATTAGCAGATGTATTATCGATATTGTCAAATAGCCGATTATCCAAATGTATCCATTTTGCCCACACTAATGATTGATTCTCAATCAATGGATCATTCAGAGCGAATCTCACAGAAACATTTCGTCCATTGACTGCTTCTAATGCTGCTTCTTGCTGGTCACCACACCATAATAAATCACCCTCACAAAACGTCATTTGGAAGACAGTTAGAAAGACGATGGAAATGATTGAAAACATTTTCCATTTTAGCGCGAAATGATCTTGAGGCATGGTAGAGGAGTCCACACAATCTTAGCTTGATATAGATACGCTGGCCTTTGCACCAAGTCTTCAGGACAGTTACCAAAAGAGGTTCACGATTGTGCTATATGGAGTTTGGAGGAGCGTTCTCCGACGACTAGATTCGGAATTGAAGTGGAATGTGAAAAACTAAGAGAGTGAACCATGTTCGGTTATATTCGAAAGTATTAGAGAGAAATGAATAGATGAGTATCAATTGTTTTAATATCTATCAATGTAATTGATGCATAATGCGTGATATTATCAGAGAGGCAATTTGCTGAAGGTTTAGAATTACTCTCGTATATAAAAATGAGGAGCCAACGAAATTATTATCTGTGAGAGTGCGTTCATCCTCTCAGGCAATTATGGTGCTTTCAGTTCCTGTTTATATCTCGTTTGGAAACTAGCTTAGTCCAACAATAATTAAAAAAAGAGGTGGTTTTGTTATTGGTCGAGTTTGTAAATCTACAAAACATGACATCATTCCCATTTAATTTCATCTTATCTTTCAAATTAACGAAGAGACAGAGAATGAAACTAGAAGTTAATGATTAATTTGACAAGCACTCATACATAATTTCTCAATTGTTCTCATTTACATCGTATGTAAAGAAATATGTACTTCATCAGGAAAAATAATCGTGTTCTCAATGACGATAGAATCATACTTACGATGACGTCGATAGAGCTTTAGCTGAGAATGGTCCCTACAAGGATTTTTTTTTACAAGAATCGCATCTAATTTATTATATATTAATGTGTTAAGAGATTGCTATTGCGTTCAAAATAATCGCCATAACTCCTTTCTGTTTATCCGATATTTCACGGTGCGGTAAATGTCACGCAAATCTGTGAAAAAAAAACTTGCAATCTGAGTATCGCAGCAAGATTGAATGATCATATCCAAGATTTTTATATCATATGAACATAATCTAAAGCTGTTAATGTGTTTAATTTTGTGGTACCTTAAAAGATGGAATAGTTGCATAAAGGAGATTGCCGTTTATGTTATCGACACAGTTTGTTACTGGCTATATCATATGTCACATGTTATAATATATATTCAGTTAATATACATGTATAGGGGAAGGGAGGGGAGGACATGTTTTCTGAGGGCTCCCAAAATTTCAGTTGCAACTCGGGTTACAGCGCACGATAAGAATTTAAATTTATATCAGACTGTGGATATAACAACACTTGGAAGGCGATTTGGAAAAAATCTGGACTTTTTCGTCATCGATGGACCTAATTTCAGGGCAAACTATTTGGAAACTTTGCACTTTTGGTAGGATTTAAGTTTTCAAATTTGTTTTTCTTCGCGTATTCTTGGATATTTGTTTTGACTATTATTTTACGCGGAGAAGCACCTGTTCAACGCAGCATCAACACATACGCACAGCAACAATAAAGCGGAGTGTGACGTCACAATAGGCGACTCTGTGGACATATCCTTTTCTTGAAAGTGAATGTGGATGTTTTGATTCGTATTTTTTTGTAAATTGTTTGTGGATCGATCAGGTAGGTGGTACATGCGCACAATTACTTATCATAGGTTTTGTAAAAGCTTGGATTGTTAGAGCTCTTGTGAGTAATGTGCCGCGGGATTCCATATCCTCAAACTGCTGGCAAACAGAGCAACAATACCAAGCTCTGTAATTGTTAGGATCTCTTTCCAGTAGGGTCGTGTATGTGCCATCGCACTGGATCAACCAAATCTATTGATTCATAATATATTATAATCATTTTTCTCATTTTATTAATCAAATTAATTTTATATCGTAAGGTATTTTCGATCTGCCCTCTATCTCCTTAAAATTTATGCACTTATTTCGAAAAAAATCTTTGTTTTTCTATTATAATCAGTGTTTTTATCACAGCACTATAATCAATTAAGTACTTTAAAAGTAGTTTTTGGTTGTGCTTAATTAGTACTCCTAACTTAACGCAACATAAGAGTAATTGTAATCACCTCATTCTTGTAATAAATGTTAATTGTTATTGCCATACATAGTTGTAACCAGTGCCTTGTGGTTCAGGCTCTCTTTAGAATCTAAGGCTAAAGGAGCAAACCATAACAGAAAAACATACCACCGTGACAGCATTGAGGTCGATTGACGATAGTGAACTCCCGACATCCTTCGACCAGTCACTGCAGGGTCTAGTGGTTCACACCCGTCCTGGCTTGTCCTCGCCGGTGTGAAACTGCCACCAGTTCCCGAGAGAGTGCCGTTAGTAACTTGCAAGAGCTACCGGTACTTACCCACCTTTGCAAGCAGCCTTCATGAAAGTGAAGGCGGTCATTGTCGCTTCGCGACAGACAGCTACTACTACTAATATACGCCATTGACGCTGAATACCATAATGTGCATCTAAATGAAAACATTAATTATAAGTTTCTTTTTGTCTTCATATTACTACTCTCGTTATAATTATAACATATACACTGTAAGAAGATACTACTAAACCAAATATATTATGTTTACTTAAATAGTGAAAACAGACATCGTAGAATTTTCTCTATTGATAAAATGAGTGGACAGATGTGTTCATGTATAAATCGTCATCATCTATAGATGCATCAATGGCATTTGCAGCGCTGTTGCCGTAAATATGATCACTTTTAAGGAGAAATGGGTCATCTAAGCTTCCAGTTAGAAGTAGAATGTCTGGGCACAGTTTCTTTTCATCATGGCCAACACCCAAACAAGTGACCCTTGCCCGATCAGGAAGACCCTTGTCTAATTCAGGGACTGATTCAAGAGATTGATTTGGGACTCCGACTACATGTACCTTCTTGGTTTTCCGGCTCATGTCAGGTTTAGTGCACAATGTTTCCACATCCGATGTCGGCCATGTTACGTTGTTCATTGATGGGTTATCATGTTTTATCTTTGGCTTAACGCATGGAGTATTCTCGGCACTAGTTCCCTCATAAGGTGCAGTGCCCTGGTAAACAGATGATTGGACGATCCATGTCACGGCTTTTACTGCTTCTGGTTAATTGTTCCCACTTGCAGGAATGTCATTGGTGTCATTGACGTCACTTACAGAACAGTATGTGCTATCGAGACTTTGCGCAACAGCCCCGGAAATATTTGCACTGGTTTCACCTTCCCTGGTTTCGCTTCCAATATCTTCCACAAGCTTTTCCTTTACATCAACTTCACCTCCTCGTTGCCCAGGATGATGAGCTTTGTGGATCTCGTCATTATCCATCCATCCACCATGTCCACGTCGTAGAGGGGGTTCTCGCGGACTGTCCTGATGTACTGGACTACATATCTGTGATCTACGTTTAGGAGATATGTGAAAGGCCATGCCGCCATGCTCAGGATCTATCCCATTCACCGAAGTGTGAGATGATAAGGTCCCCGCTTCAACTGAATCTCCATCTGTTGATTGAATCGTCTTCATGCTAATTCCATGTGACCGCTCTCTTTTGACTCGATATTGATACTTGCTTAAAAATCGTTTGTAACATTTGTTAAGGCAGATTCCAAAGCAGATAACCATGCTGAACAGCAATGCAACTGCCGATGTTAACCCTATGTATATTACGGGTTGTTTTGCTTCCACACCAACGTCCATATCAGTCATATTCATCACTTTACTCACGACACAATTTGACGAGGAGTCATTATCTTGAGATTTCAAAAATGTAGAAGGAGCTTGTGTTGTACTGTAGTTGAAGTAAGAGATGGAAGTGCAACAACTGAAGCATTAACAGTGATCTTTTTACATCTTGCGTTGTCTGTGGAATCGTTTACTTGGGTCTGGATTTCATGAATTTCAGCTGAAACTGAAATGTTGTATTGCCCTTTTTGTAAATGTAAAGTTAATATGCGATGGATTTTCATCAAAGGGTGCGTAACATTTTCCCCCCAAATAAGAACTACGAACTTGCCCTCGGTTATTACGTATTTTTGTGGCACTGATTGGTGACAGGCTGGTGTCAGCGTTGTCCCACCATGAAAGAGGAATCCTCCCGTTCTTAACGCAACAATTAAAAACGAAACGTCACCTTGATAATAGCGAATGATTTGATGTTCAATTGGTAGAAAAGTGCGCGCGTTGCGCACATTCACCCTTTCATTAGATAGTACATACTTGCTTGGCACCCCCTTGTTATGTATGACGTCTTGAATATAAGGGAACATACTTAATTTATGAGGCAATGTAAACCGATTTCGAAAATTTACCATTGTCACCTCATGTTCATACTAAACCTGATTTTCCGCAAGTAATTGTGCCAGATCACCATTGATGCCTTGCAACCATTCACATGTCATCTGCAGAGTCTGATTTTCTCTGCGGAAAGGTGTTGTACAGTTTGGACTTCCATTAACGACAGTCAATTCCAGTATTAAAGCTGTACAAATAACATTTGCGCCATCAAAAAGTGTAATAAAATGAGTTTCCGAATCCCTTTCTTCAGCATGATGAATCATTATTTCAAAGTCCGTGTGGTTAGATCTGTTATTCAACTTGTATCTTGAGCTTCTAGCCTTGTTCCCACTGTTCCTCTAACATTGGATAGAATCGGAGCACATCGCACCAGATGCCGATGCCGGTTCGATCCAGTTAAAGGTATCGTTTACGGATAATGGTTCCTTAAGATGGAATAGAACCGAAATATTTTGATACTTGACAGCATGAAATGTTTCCCATCTGTAATTACACACATCGTCTTCAGCAAATGACTGGTTGATTAGAGCTTGCACACAGAAAACGAATAAAAATGCTTTCAAGAGGTGGCTACCAGGCATACGCAACATATTGAAGGATGTGAGATTTTCTTTGAACCTTTGAAGAAGCAAATTCCAAATAATGTTGATATCTACGGAGTTAACTCTCATCGCAGCTCACAAGATCCGTTAACCTAAAAATTCTTCCAAACAATGATCTTCAGGTAGAATAATCATGAATGCACCTTGTCTTGAGATTGCAGAAAGCCAGTCCTTTTGCCATGCCTTGCGTGATTAAAATGATGTGCACTTGACCATAGTAGTAACCAAACAGAATTGATCACGTTTCTTGAAGACTACAATAAGAGCATGATTCTTTTTCCCTTTCCGGAGTGTGGATTCTTTTGAGAGACGATCGTCTACTCTTGCAGCAATAAATCACCTTTTGGTAGGACTTGACATGTAGTTAAAAAGGAATGATAACATAACATGACAATTTCTTTGATTGTGTTACTCGCCTCTTAATGTTTGAATCTCTCTTATTCTGCAGTGAAATAAACTCAGGATATCTTATCACAAAAGTGTCTCGAGTCTTTTTCACAATTGATAACCTTGCCACTAAACTAATCAATCTTCTAATACCTTTATCAATATGTCAAAAAGGTTAAAGAACTAATTAGTTATAACGACAAATTTTGCAATAATCCTTTGTACAATATAATTCTATAATTCAAATAGAGATATCTTATTTGTGAGAATGATATTAAAAACAGATCATAAAAAAACGATTGTAATTTTATTTGTTGTGCCAAATGGCCTATAACGTGTTTAAAACCATTCTACGACACATACAAATTAATGAAAGGTTTACTCTCATATGGGGGGATTTTAATGATAAATCACTTCGTCAGAACCTGCAAACAAAAACCAGAATAAAGTGTCATCATGCAGAAAGGTTGGATACTGACAAATACATAATATGCCAATGATTTAAACTGATTTTTCTTGAATTTGTTTTCGAGCAGAGCTAGAATGATAGTGCATGATTCTTAGCATCTCAATATTTTACAACTGCCTGTTGTGATTAATTTGCTGATTATTTATGGTAATGATAGATAATACGAATATAGCAGAAAGGAAAAAAGTCTTAAAACAATTAAATATGTTCATAATAATAACATGAAAATAGGGTTACAATAATTCCCTATTTTCTTTCCATTGTAAAAGTGCTTAACATGGGCATAGGACAAACAAATGTAACACTATTGCAAGAAAATAAGATATAAAAAGTGCTGAACACGACTCTCATGGACAAGTATGACCCGGGTCATTCTTGTACAGATCGCCACCATTCTTCGATCCAGAAGAATGAACGTTCGAGTTGATACCGTATATGTGGTCATTCTCCAAGACATGTGACTCTTGGCTATTCTTCTTTGCGAGGATGCTTTGGAAGAGTTCTTCCCCAGGGACCCTTGGGTCATCATAATCCGACTCTAGAGACGCCATCCTATTGGTCTTCCGGCTCATGTCGGGTTTAGCGTACAGCGAGTCAGGGTTTGTTATAAGCTTCGCGTTAGTGTTATCAATTAATGAATCGTCTGCCTTTGGATCGACCGATTGTGAAGCTGGTTCCTTCCTGTTAAAAGAATAATAATAGCCCTTATGATCCTCAGTTGATGGAAGGGAACATGGGACAGATGTTGAATCTGAACGCGTGATATTGATAGCCATCAAACTCTCCTGGACATCATCGACTGTACAATATGTATTGTCTAGGTTTGATGCTGTAGGAATGACTGTATGGGCAGTGTGCTGTCCGATGGTGTTCGCTTTATAGACAGTGTCACATGTAGGCACCTTTACAGTGTCTTTATCACAGGGATTGTTACGATGGACGGTACATTTCTTATCCAACGCTACCAAATTACGCCGTGAAGGCAAGGTTGGAGGCATGTCCTGCTGGTCAGAACATAATGACAAAGCTCCTTGCTTGGAGCAATTGTCATTCTTGTCTAGTTGGCGCTGATGGGGTACAGACTTGGGTAGCTCAGGGACCCTCTCAGGTTGAAGAGGATGTGTCGACAGGACAGTCATATCTAAAGACTCTGCACCTTCGTTAACCACTGCTGCCGTATTAGCCATAGCGATGTCTTGATTCATCTCTTCTCTTAAACGGTACCGCCTTTTTATGAGAAGGTTTTGGTAACATTTGGCGCAACAACCAGAAATGCTGAACATCAATGCCAATGATGATAATCCCACTACTGAATAGAGTGTCATTAACTGACTTTGGGTAAGTGCGTCGTTTGATGTTGCATTATCTGCATCATTTGGTGAAGCTCTCCCTGAACCATTTTCACCATTTATCATGATATTGGAGCTGTTTCCCACTTCACATATCAGTCGAACGGAAAAATTACATTTAACGTCTTCTTGTACGGGTACATTCATAATGCCTTGAAATATGACATCTTGATTATCGAACTCTTCCCCACTAAGGACGATTTGCGTGATATTTACCAAAGGATTCTCGTCTGAATAATTGAATGGGAGCAGATTACCACCACTATTGTACCAACATGATGCGACAGTTGAGTCTTTGACCTTGCAAACGTCAAAAACATCACTTTGATTTTGGTCTTTTCCAATCAAAAGTGATTGTATCATAGGAAATGTACATGTTCCATTCTTGTTCCCTTTGTCATTTGATATGGCACACTTGGTCGGCATGATCTCTACGTTCAATATGTTTTCTAGAGCAACGTATGCAATCAACTTATGTGAGAAATCAAAATCACCTTGTAATTCATCCGAGGTGTCACATATTCATAAAGCACCTGATTTCCTGCCACAAGCTGTGCTTGATCCCCTCTGTACACATGCAACCACTGGCATGACATTTGCAATTTACCGCTTTGTCTATTGAAAAGCGTAGAACATATAGGTGCTGTACCTCCAATGGTTAAATTTAGCATTACAATGGTGCATAGTGATTGCGAATCCTGGTGAATTTTGACGACGTGCTGTCCCGAATCGTTTTGCTCAGTGAACGCAATAACCATCTCGAACTGGGTCCCATTGATCTGACTCAACGTATAACGACTCGTATCAAGAGATGCGTTGGTAATGCATTCCAAAGTACGATTCTGTAGTTTTTCACATACTAACTCTCCCCTCGTCCACACAAGCGACTGAGGACTACCAATTGTCTCTTTTAGGTTAAACCTAACAGAAATATTCTGTCCATTCACTTCATGTTTTGACTTTTCCTGTTGCTGGTTACACCATAAAGTATCATCTTGAGAAAAAGTCAGCTGGATGAAGTATTGCAAAATAAAAAGACCAAAAATAATGTCCGTTCAATAGCGATGCTCCCTTGAGACATGGCAATCATTATGAATATTGTTATGTCGTTATGAGTAAAGGCTATTAATTGAAGTTTTTTTCTAAAAGTAGTGGTATAAAGGTCCGTTAAATTAAACAGAATTCAGAATGACTAGAGTATGGAGCTCTTGTTCCACGTTTCAGCAGGTAATGTTATAGTGAGCGACATAAAAGTCTATGTTTGATTTACATGATCAGTTTGGAATGATGAAAGCACAGACAACATACTCGCGTAAAAGAGGAGGGGCTTCACGAAGTCTTTTATTATGATCGTCCTCCGAAACCACAATGGCCAAACCTATAACTGGCAATAGTTAATGGATGAAGGGCAAAGATAGACAGTGTCACTCAAAAGGCAACGACGGGAATGACCTCCTAAGAGGAGGAGCCGTTGTTTTGCAAATGAACCCTCCACAATATTTCCTTGATCGTGCTGGTGAGTGAAAGTGCTAATTCCTTTCCCCATTTTTTGTTCATCTTTAAGATAAAAGATGATCCACAAGAAGGCACTATGGAGAAACTAAAAACTTCCGTCCAAAGTTGCTCTTATTTGTCTCACTACCCTGCCTTTTTTTAGAACAGTGTATAAATGATTGGTAATTTCCTGTCATCTTTACAACCAGATGTGATTTGTTACTTTCTAACCTAAACCTACAAAAGGCTCACCATTAAAAAGTGAGGTTTCGAGAACCATTAAAATAATAGGAACATGGTTAAAATCGTCCATATCACCCTAAATTACTTTCGGTTTTCTAATTAACATTAAAATATACAACATTCGCATATGGTGCTCTTCTTCGTCAGATAACATATTCTTTCTATATTCGACGGAATTGTATTTTAAAACCAATAAACGAAATCTCCCTGAAATTTTCTAGAATTAATCACGGGCTTACAATCCATTTTAGTAGAGTAATTCAGGAAGACAGTTGACATGGTCAACATAACTACTTTGACCATAATGATGGGTATTTCCAAATTTTACAGAGGTGGACTTTCTTATCACGATGTATAACCTGATTAGATTAGTAAAATAAAAGATTAATAAAAAAGATTAGTAAAATGTAAATAACAAATAGAGTATTATTACGAGGTAACGCCAATATTACAGGTAAATTATATGAATGTGAAATTTGATATATTAACCTGTGCCATCATTTTTTGTCTGGATGGTATGTTCCAATGAAAAAGCATGATCAAGCTTCCTCCATGTTTTAACAAGCCCTGCCGGAGTATATTGTCACTAGGAAAACACGACAGCATTTACAACCGTACTTCTTGTTAAAATAAAAGCGTATTCATATACAAATCACCGCCACTTGTCGATTCATCGGGAGGACTTGTTAGGCTCTTGTCGTAGACATGGTAATCTTGATCTGTGCGCAGGGCACGTGGGTGTAGGCCATCCTCCGGAACGAAAATGCTTTGGAAATAGTCATCTGAAGGAACCCTTGGGTCATCATAATCTGACTCCGCAGATGCCATGTTCTTGGTTTTCCGGCTCATGTCGGGCTTCGCGTAGAGTGCATCCAAGTCTGGAATTAGTGAGTTTGTTGCCATCAAGTCGTCTCTCGATGTCTTCTCTTGACCCGATGACAGACTACTGTGAGATCGATGGCTATGTGCATTCGAAGGGATGCCTTCGACATCATCCATTGAACAGTAAGTACTGTCTGGACATGGTGTCTTGGCAGTGGCCATGCATGCATTTCGGTCACTGGGGCCGTCAATGTCATGTTTCACCATTTCTCCTTGCGAAGGCATGTTTAGTGGTCCATCTTGCGGTCGAGAAAATGGCTCCATGGCACCCTGTACAAGAAAAGGCTGGTCTTCGTCTGTTGGGCGCTGGTTAAGTGTAGCACTCGGGGACCCGGGGTCTGCATTTTGTTGGGATGTTTGAGCTGTAAAGGTCATTGCTAGAGCTCCCGCATTATCGTCATCCGTTGCCGTTGAACCTCTCTGAGGTCCATTCCCCATATCCCTTCTGACAAAATACTGGTCTTTATCGGGGATATTGTACCTGCAATAACATTTCGTAATGCAAGCACCAGCGACGCACCCAAGCGCAAGGGCTGCTATTGTAGCCACTACTGCTATCAAGATAGCTTGGTGTTTTGCCTTTATACTGCATTCTTTACATGGAAAAGTTATGCTTGGTACCGCCGTTGTCGTCTTAGTGTGGGCACATAATTGGTCGGTCACACTTTCTGGAAAGATTCCCTCCTGATTGTTTAACGTCGAATCAAGTCTTGTAATATTCACCGTTATGACTTTACATTGCTCATCTTCTCTTGCTTTGTTGTAGAGAAGTTTTGGGTCTGCTACACGTAGCGATAGCGTTGAACTTTCGTATTTGGCGTGTTTTCTAACATCCAAACTTTTCATGTTAAGAATAGTAATATCTGACAATGCTTCGTTTGAACCGCAGAGGAAGAAGAGGATACAATCAGCGTCTATTGCATTGCTTAGATTGTAATGTCGTATAGAATCAACAGATAATTCATTGCCATCACCGTCGTATACTAGTAAGATGGGTTTTCCTGGTTTGGCAAAGCAACATTCAAAGTCCACATTTTCCCTATGAGTATATTCAATAGGATGAGGTGTGACCACGGGGAAGTCACACACTTCTCTCGTTTTTCCTTTTCTGTGAGAAACAATACACTTCTTGTGTACCGTGATTTCATCAAGTATCTCATCAAGACCAATGTATACGCTGAATTTATGCGTCATATTAAAGGAACCGTTGAAATTCAGTTCGGGAATCTGATGTTCATACAGGATTTCGTTGTCTACTTCAAAATGTGCTCGATCCCCTTCGTTCATTTGCAACCATTCACAAGACATCTGTAATGTTCTGCTTTCATTGTTGAGTTGTGTTGAACATATCGGTTCTGGAGTTTTGACGGTTAAATTCAGCACGAGAGCTAGGCAGAGTGGCTGGCTACCTTGGTTAGCTGTGACAACATGATGTCCTGAATCATTCTGCTCCGTGTTACCAATAAACAAATCAAAGGTAATGTTGCTGACTTCAGTCAACCTGGAACGGCCATCTTCAGAATCTCCGTAACCGTTGTATTCTAAAGGTCGATCGTGTCGTAATACCCATATTGATTCTCCCTTTCTCCACATTAGCGTTTGAACGTGTAGCAATGGATCTTCCAAATAAAATCTCATGGAAATATTCTGTCCGCTCCAAACGTCCATCACTTCTTCTTGCACGTTGCCACACCAATATAGTTTGTCATTAGACAACGCGACGTGGAAAATGATAGGCAAAATAAGAAACGATAAAATCATTTTCCTGGTGAAATAGAAATTCTTTGTAGACATTTTGAAAGAGTTCACAGCCAATATTGTCGATAAAAAATTCATTATTGCAATAAAAATTAAACAGGTTTCATTAGCCTCATATGTATTGATATAGGCATATGAAGTACGATTCGTGTAAGGCACCGCAATAAGAACATAGGAGAGGAGGTTCAATGATATCTACAAGTTTCATTTTTCAGTAGAGAGTGGCGTAGAAAATTATTGTCCCACTTGAAGAAAAAAAGAACATAGAGACAATGATGTACACAACTGTAAATGATTGATGGAGTGAGATTATTGATGGACGCGACGCACCGTACTATCATGACGAAAGGCAGATGAAAAAAAGTGTAGCGAATCAAATGATAAGGTGTCTTAGGGCGGAGCCTCTTCAAAGTCATAAGTGGTTTTGTTCACTACGACCGCCTTTCCAACTCTTACATGGTATCTCATTTCATCATTGGTTTAAAGTACAAGTCCACTCCACTGAAAAGTTGAGCTGATTAGATAGACAAAAATCTAAAAAGCCCAAATATAACTTGGTTTTGGAAAATGGTGCTCAGATTTATTTTTAATAATTTTTTTTAATGAGCAAAAAACAAGTTAATGATCGAGTCGGTTGTGACGTAGGGTCCTCACAACACAGATTCGTAGTGTAACCAAATTTAATGCATACGTCTTTGTGAAGTGCCTCGATACAAACTATTTCATTCACCTGATAAGAATAATGAAACACTATTATTCTTATCAGGTGAATGAAATAGTTTGTATAGAGGCATTTCACAAAGACGTATCCATTAAATTTGGTTACATTACGAAAATAGCCTATTATCAGAATGTATACCACTGGCACTTTCGTCGTGAGGAGCATACGTCACATCCGTACAGCAATATAAATGTTTTGCTCGAAATACCCGAAACAAAAATCGCTCTTAAAAATCACCTGATTGAAGTACGCCCGTGATATTTGGCAGTTTTAACCTTTGATTTATTTACAACATGTTATAATTTTTGAAAATCGGAGTGGACTTGGGCTTTAACGAAACTAGAGCTATCCGGAAATCATTTCAGGGATAGATGAAGTCACGCGTTAAAAAAAACAGACAAATGTGTTTTCCTTGAATGTGTATTAGGGACTTTTAGATTTTACACGACGAGAACGTGGACTGCCACGGTGACATCCTTTTAAGGTAATGTGACGACCTTTTAAGGCACTGCCGGGCAAGGGCCAGTGCCTTGAAAGAATGGCACGCGTTGCAGTCCACTACGTCGACGTGCAAATCTAAAAGTCCCTATTATTTACTTGTGACACCGCGTTCAAGTTATCTTTATAATGAATAAGATTATAAATTTCATTACTGTGAAACCGGAAGTGATATCAAACTGCTTCCCATATTGGTAGTTTGTATACATTACAGAATCTCATTATTTATTTGCATTTTTAGAAAAAAAACATTTGGAACGATTTAGCACCTTGTCATGGTGGCTGAGTTACAACTAGGTTAAACATAATATGACACGTTGTATTAAGCGCAGTGGAGCAAATTAAGTGCGGTAAATAAAAGGACATATTATAATGATCATCGTCATTATTATCATTATTATCTTTATTATTATTATGATAAGTGTTATCGTTGTTATTGTTATAATTGTTATCTTTGTTATTATCATGATTATTATCATTATTATAATCACTATAATGATAATTTGAAGAAGAAAAATGCCTAATTTAATGGGTGATTTGATTTAGAACCGGTGAGTGGTATGTTGTGTGTGTAGTGTCAAAGACAACCAATGAGCATAATGCAAATTGAAAGACTAGTGGCTTCACGACTGCTCTAGAATCCAATTAAAGAATCTACAAGAAACATGCCAGGAGAGTTATGCTTCCTAACAATTTAAAAGTAATTCCTTTTTTCATTTTCATCACAAAATATCAAGTTCTCATAATGTATTGTATTTTCCCTACAGCTTTGTTTAATGTATCTCAGATTTTTGTTGCAAACGTATGTGATTTGTTGTAATGATATACATTATTTATTCTTCAGAGGGACTCATATATTAATCTATATATTCCCAATACTGCCTGCATTCTATTTGGTGAAAACATATCCGATGCACAAGTGTATACCGGTGTGTTGGCTCAATCAGTAGAGCGTCCGCCTCACAACCGGGAGGTCGTGGGTTCGAACCCCGGCCGCGTCGTACCTAAAGACGTTAAAAGATGGGAGTTGCTGCTACCTTGTTTGGCGTTCAACAATAAGGGGATAGAGTAATGTCGATCTGGCGCTGCTCAGTGGCTGCCGGGCTCACGATCAATTGAGCAAAAAGAATTTCCATTTTCGGTTTAATAAAATTTGGAGTGGACTTTAAAAGATTATTATTATTATTATTATTATTATTATAATGCAATACTAAGACCCCGTGCAAACATGCACTGGATGAGAAACTGAGAAATAATATATTTGAGTTTCGAGGTGCTGGTATCATGTATTTGTGTTCCTGCATGTCACTCTGCCCGCAGTTGATTCAGATGTTCGCCATCTGCGGCGAGATTTAGGGTGAACTTTTTCATTGGTTCGGACATGATGGTCACAAACCTTCCACACCAAATGGTTACAGATTTTCATGCATTATTCATCGCCCTCGTGAACTGAATCAAGAAAACAAAACTGTTCAAATGTTTTCAATCATTTTGTCTGTCGCTTTTCAGCGGGTTTTCTTTTTCTCTTTCTTTTTTTCTTCTCATTCGATTGAGTTCTGAGTTTTCACTGTTCAAATTATTGTCATCGAGAAAGTGATTTATATATTCTTTAGTGCGTTCTTCAGACGAATGATTAGTGGAGACATGAAAGGAAGCTCTTTCATTCATGAAAATGCTATAATTCAAATTCCGAAAACCCTTCACACGATTAGTTATTGCATAATTGTATCTGCTGGAAACAGATTTACAAGTTTTCAACTATTGTCGTATTATAATTTCTTTGTGTCTTATTTTCTTCTTAATGAGAATATTACGTTTATCATCATTTTACGTCGATATGAAACTATGAAGAAGCAGCACATAGAAATGAACGTTGCCTTGGTAATACGGAAATCAATCATTAACAAGGTAATGAAACGAAATATATGTATATATATATATATATGTATATTTCCATTTGCTTTCTCATTATGAGTTACATACTTTCATTATTATGTTGGTGACCTGGCATTCGGAATAAACACAGATCAGAAGTGAATTAAAATGTATGCTTTTGTTTACCCTCAAGACCCTAGTGATAAACCATTGCCTTTATATAATTGTTCCCCTTTACGGGTTATTTTATTTCAATAATCAGACTGCACGGTGAAATATTTAAATGTTCCTACATCGGAAAATTTAAAATATCAGTAGTAATGATATTGGAGGCATCTATTCAACTTGTTTCTTTCGTTCATATTTCTGACCGGGTCAATCGAATGGGTACCAAACGACCTTGAAATCGTAGGCAGCGCAGACATTCTGAAACTCATCCAGATATAATATCGAACTTGTTTGAATTATATTTTTAATATGCGTTATCCGGGATAGGGGATCCTTAAATGACTATTAAAAGACACGAAGAAAAAGGAATGACACATATCATTTTAATAGGTTTTAATCGATGTATTAGGATAAAATGAAACCGAAAGGTTTATATCGCATTCATCGTTTTGTGCTATCACAGACATATGAATTATACTTCACGACCTTCTTATCTATTAAAGAGATGATTTATTGTAAAAAAAAGGATGATTCTCCATGTTCATTAATTGTTAATGTACATGTTGAAGCATTGAAGCGCTATGTTTTTAAAACATCTATCAATTTTCCATCCCGTTAGGTATGATCGAAAACCAAGTGAAGTCCACACATGATATCTGAATATTAATATGATGAATATGATGATTATGATTATATTGAAAAACATTCTGTGATTGATATTTGTTACATATTCTTTCTATATTGATGCTCTTTGGTATAACGCATCAGAGTAAATTAGGTATCATGTTTCATCAGAATAGACAGATACTATCACATTTATCGCACTAAAAGCTATCCCATTCCTCTTAAACCACTTAATCTAAACAAACTCAGTTTAGTGTTTGAAACGGAATTGGCCAAACTGTTTTTATGACATTTTATAAAGTAGCACTTTAACCATGATAACACATTTAATATTTACAGGTACTTTGAAGGATCGAACCATTGGTGATGTACATTAACACCAGGAAAAGAGCATTTAAAAGAGTCAGTGGGAAAGACGATGGGTCCTCGATGTCACGAATATATTTTTAAAAACTGTTTGTGTGATTCCCCCTTCCCCCACACTTCCTTAATTACGCTGTATGTGTACTGGAAGGGTCTTGGATGTCATTTTTCTCCAGAATTCTGATAATGATACATCCTGAATCAGGCATAATCTGTATTCATTCATTTATTCATTTATATCATGCATTTATCAAAACTTCCAAGGTTACATAAAATAGCGGCACGGCAATTCAATTCATTTAAGCACGGGGGCCTACCTTAGTCAGAGGACTGTTCTTCCGTATGGCCGGGCATACAGTTTTGTTGCGTTTCATCTCATGAACATGTATCTCAAATTTCTGTTGCAAACATACGTCATTTGTTGGAATCATATTCAGTATTAAGTCATTAGACGGACTCAGATATCAATATATATTTAAAATACTGCCTGCCTTATATTGGTAAAACATATCAGATGCAAATGTGTACAATGTGCTAATTATATCATGTGCACACATATGCAATGGATGAGAAATAACATTATGGCTGTCGAGGTGCTTTTGTGTGCCCTTGAATGGAACTCAGCGCGTCGTGGATTCTGATGCACGCCATCTGCGATGAAATTGGATTGAGACAGTTTTCATTATTCAGCACAAACTCAGAGTCACAAGCCTTCAATAACCCAAATGTTCAACATTATTTCAAAATGCTGAACACCCTTTTTTAACAGGTTTCCTTTTGTTTCTTTCTCTCTTTTGCTATGATCGGATGATTAATTTGATCTTAAAACACTTCTGAGCTTTGAATTCAGCTTTTTTTAAAACATTTGCATCAAGAAAATGATTAACACTTCTTTAACATACGCAATGAATTCGCTAGACGAATACATTTGTTACTGAAAAACATGAAAGCAAACTCGAGTAATAGCAATGTTGTAGTACAAAAGATTATTTGCCTTAACATAATCTATCAGACTGACTTATTGTTGCTCGTAAGCTATTCGGACCCTCGTGTTAGGAGCTAGAATATATTTGTTCATTTTTATGTACAACCACTTGAAAACATGGAGCGGGTGATGAGGAAGTAGCACGCTGAAATAAATACTGCCTTCGTAATATGAAGGAACCTCATATAGATATAAAAATCAAGGCATTACAAATGTCATGAAAACGATTTAAATATACAGCAATGATGAATGTTATTGTGTTAGGGAGCTGGCCTTCGGAATGAGCACAGGGCACAAGTTTTTAACAATGTGTGAAGGTAATTACCCCAAGACCGTGAAGGGGAGGGGGTAAAACGCGATATTTTTATAATCTCTGTTATTGTATTTTCATATTCAGAATATACAGTTAATAACTAAATCATTCTTACCCCTTGTAAATTTATGTATTTTCTGATTTTTTTTGTAAATCAAGAATGAAAGATGGAATGGATGAATTAAGGCATTTGTTGAATGTAAGCTCTAATATGGCACATTCTCAATAAATGTCAATTGGGACAAACAAATTGTTCACATAATTACAATAACAAAAATTAGTGAGGGTATGAATAATTTAGTTGTTAACTGTTTGATAGAAACAATAGTTGTTGCTATATTGGCAATTTTAAATGTTATGGTCATTAGTAATAGTTCATTGAACATGTTCAATTGTCAAAGCACCAAACGATGGCAAAGGTGGGGTATATAAACTGGTAGTGGTGTTTAATAGTGTACGTGTATATTCAAAAACCCGTCCGTTTATAAAGTCGAACTTGTTTTAACCGGGATAGGACAAGAAAAGAAAACCCAGAGGGACACATATCATTTGGATACGATGCTATCGATTTATTCATCATAACAAAGCTCAATACAACCAAAACGTAGACTGAACATAAACTTTTAAGTTCTTATCATATTCTGTCATTCATGTCCTTCTTAATACCGTTACCTTTAATGTGTGAACATGTACATTACTTCTCAGTCTGTAGGCCTATATCTATTTCACACATATTGATACAACAATATTAATAACCGTTTGAAATTGTTACGTAACTCTTCTGCTTTAACATCGTCGATTAATCTTCCACCATCAGACACGACCAATTGATACAATAAGCCTCAAAGATGATGATGATTATGACGATAATAATGATGATGATCAAGAAGTTAATGAAGAAGAAAAAATCACGTAAACCAACATGTTATATCAAAACTCAACTCAACTCGTCTAGCTAATATCGCTACCATCGTTTACATCAATTCATCCATCGCCATTGTGAGAGAAAGCATTACTTAGGTTAATATGCTTGATTTTTAATTTTTGAAGGTAAATACACCCAAAACCTTAAGTGTGTGAGTATGTGAGGGGGAGTAAAAGACTCTAAATTTAGATATTTTCTCTAGTATTTTATTTCCATATATAGAATATATGATACCAACATAAAATGTTGCTATATCGAAAATGTTAAATGTTATGGTCATTAATAATAATGTATTCAACATGTTCATGTTCAGGGCACCAGACGATGTTAAAGTTTATGTATAATAACTGGTGATGGTGGTGATGGTGGTGGTGTACGTGTACATTCTAAAACCCGTCCATTTATAAAGTCGAACTTGTTTGAATTTCATGTATTAACTGGGATAAGACACGAACAAAAACCCCAAGAGACTCATAAATCATTTGGATACGATGTTATCGATTTATTCATCATAGCAAAGCTTAGTACAACCAAAACGTAGACAGAACATACGCGTTTAATTTTTGATTAAATTCTGACAGTCACGCCCTTTTCAATACTATCACCTTTAGTTTTTTCTACATGTACATTATTTCTCAGTTGGTAGGCCTATATCTATTTCACACATATTGATACAACAATTTTAATATAAAATGAAATCGTTACGTAACTCTTCAGCTATGACATCGTCCATTTATTTTTACAATTAGACACAACCAAATGATGCAATAAGCCTCACATTAAAAGGTGATGATGGTGGTGATGATGATGATGATGAGGAGGATGATCAAGAAGTAAAAGAAGAAGAAAAGCAAGTCACTTAATAATAATAATAATAATAATAATAATAATAATAATAATAATAACAATATTTATAAAGCGCAACATATCCATCTCTAGAGATGTCCAAGGCGCATACAACAAATTAAAATTTGAACTTACATGTCAATTCATCATGGCATCGACATGGTATATACAATGTGGCACAGGGTGATTATTTGTTTGGCATGCATTGTATAAAGAAAACATTGAAATTTAAAAATATGCATTAAGCATCAGGTGAGTTTTAAGCCCAATTTTAAAAGTAGAAAGAGTGTTGGCCGTCTGAATAGAGAAAGGTAACTTATTCCACAAAGAAGGAGCGGCTGATGCAAATGCTCGATCCCCCCAATTTCTTTTGGTACGTATTTCTTTAAGCCTAACAGTTCATGAACGTGAACGTGAACGTGATCATACTGTTAGGAGCGGCTCATGCGTTGATTGTGCAACAAAATCACGGATATTTCTTCCCTTTTCGTCAATCTACAAATATGTGATTTATTGATTGTGTTTACATCTACCATGAGGACCTCCCAGGACATATATGTGAGTTTCCTGACATTTTGTAGGGCAAAATATGTCTTGAAAGTATTGAGCCAGTTTCTCATATCTAAACATATAACTTCAAACGGCATCGCAGTTCACAACTCCGGGCCAGAGTCGGCCGAAATATATCTCAGTGACCGTATCGCGACGTGATCACTAGTCCACGCAAAGCTTTCGAACTCTTTTGGTGAACAACAATACAGTTTACCCCCTCCTTTGTATCGCCGTACCCCTCCACACAATGGAGGGTCTAAACAGTGGATCTAATGAAAGGAAATCAGCCCTACAAAAACTGCAACACTTATTGATAACATTTTTACAAATACTTTAAATGATAATGTACATTCAGGTTTGTTATACTCCGACTTTTCTGACCATTTTCCAGTGTATTGTATTAATGTTACTAAAAATAATAAAGATAATCAGTATAGACATCGTTCTGAATCTGCTAGTATGAAGAAAAGAAAAAATTACAAAAGACGGGATATCTCGATTGAAGAATGAGTTGAAAAAAATAGATTAGTCAAATATGTATAATGTTGATAATGTGAATTATTGTTATAATAAATTTATATGTAAATTCTCATTATTGTACGATGATTGTTTTCCATTGTTACCCATTTTGAAAAGAAAAAGAAGTGCAAATTCAAGCAACCATGGATGAGTAAAGGACTTTTGATATCAGTACGAAAGAAACAAAAATTATATCAACAGTTCTTGAAACAACGAAATGATAATAATAGAACTAAGTATACTATCTATAAAAATAAATTAACTTCTTTATCACGAACAGCTAAGAAACAGTACTATTATAAAATGTTTGCTAAGTATAAACATGATTGCAAGAAAACATGGTCACAAGTTAATGTATTACTAGGAAAGAGCAAGAATAATGATTTGCCGTTTAATATGTATTTTGAAAATATTAGTTACAATAATAGAAAAGAGATTGTTGAATGTTTCAATTCATACTTTGTTAATGTAGGGGTAATCTGGCTCGTGGCATTCCTGTTGTAGATACTTCATTTAATGATTATTAAAAAAATCATAATGATTTTACATTGTTTTTAAAACCTACTACAGTATTTGAAATAATTGAACTTAGTAAAACATTGAAACCATATAAAGCAAGTGGCCCAGATGGTATCTCTCCCAGAGTAGTACAAGAATGTAAACACTTTATTGTTGATCCATTATGTGATTTACACTCACAGTAACAAAATGAAACGGAATGCGTTTGTGCGGGTACTTGAGATTTAATAGAGGATGGAATCTTGTTACCCTGAATATCAACATCATGACAATAGCAACAACTACGACACAAACTTTCCCAACTGAATATAAAATACTTTTACTTTAAATGTTACACTGCTTCAATCCACCCCAGGGAAGGACCCGGGTATTACTTTCGAATCTTTTGATCAATTTATACAAGTATCTGCACCTGAAAACAACCCAAAGTACTCTCTGCATAGGGGCCACCAACAGACGAGAGCTTGTGTACACCCCCAACAGCCCGTAAAAAGGCGACAATGTTCCCTGCATTAAACAGGCGAACAGAGTTTACCTTCTAATTTGAACTGTGAGACAGGATGTACGTATAACACCCCACTGCATCAAAGAAGGCAAACAGTTCCACTGCATAAAACAGGCGAACAGATGCCCACTTTACAGGCGGGTACATGTTATAAATAAACGACAGGACGGAATGCCTGTTATCATCGGGGCCCCAACCGGAAACCAATAAATATTGAGCTCTGCAAGATACAATGGCCAACTAAAATAATCCAATTCATATTCTCAAAAACACAACCCTCCCATGAGGTATTTTGGAGCAGTGTGTAATACACATAATAACCTTTATATGTATATATCAACATATATACGCATACACATATATATATGCGAAGAGGCAAAAAATGACAATTTCCGCCACACGGGCACCGCCCGCCGCCACTGAGCGTATATATTATTTGCACGTACATTACGTATTCAATTTAAGACTTTCATCAGCGTCAATTATCTGAATTAACTTCAACATGAAATTTCTTCCAACAACTTAACATGCAGGAATATTCACGTCTGCAAACCTTTTACTTGCACTAAAGTGCCTAAGTATTCGCATATATTATTATTATTATTATCACGTATTCAATTCAAAATATTTATAAGCGTGAGCATCTACTGTACTTATGTAATAATCCAACCAAAACGTAATACGCTGAAAAGATTGCTGTCATTATCGATACTTTAAAAAGGGGGTGTAAATATTAATAATAACCGAATTTCATATCATCAATTTTAAATTCAATTTCTACAGTCCAATCAACATTTAATCTAACTTCACTAATTAAGTTTTTATATTGTGCCATAATATAACAACCCCACCAGGTAGATGAGCTTAACATATTAATCTCAACCCATCACCTAATTGGCTAATTTCATTTAACTATATACCTTTTAGCGATTTGAGGCTTGAGCAAATAGGCCCGTTAACAAAATTAATCGTGAACAATTATCTTTCGTTTTAACAATAACATGAATAAATTTTAAAACCGAAAACAGTATTAAGTGACAGACGCCGTTATGAACACGGGTGAGACCAAGCTCATGAAAACAGTCTACAAATAATTTAATAACAAATTAGAGTGAACCACAACAAAGAACTGGAATGCAGTCTTTTCAACGTTCGTCGACTCGCGAATAAGGCTTTGAAGGAACAAGTCATTTCCTGCCAAAAGATGTATTCCATCGGCATCACTAGGAAACAGCTCGTGTCGCTCGTGCGCGAAGCCCGAATAATCCAATGAACGACCCCGATTCTGCGGCATATATTCCTGGCATGCTTGTTAAATACTAGCCGCGTTCTAGAATTATGTGGCTGTTCGTCATTGTCGAAACCTGTGTAAGTCCTTCGTGGCAACACACTGGACCAAATGCTGCGGGCATCGGGGAGGAACGCGAAGGCGGCTAACCAGTGTATCATATCAACCTACGACAGGAATAAAAAGAAAAACTTTCGGCAGCTTATTGTTCACCACCATTCGACTTGTGTCACATCTAAAACCCTTCCCACTCACTATTGTCCATAAGCGCCCGCTTATTGAAACTTTTTCAAACCCACTCGGCTGTAGAGGGATCTGGTAACTTTGTCTTAGATCCCTAAAGCTAACATTAAAATTACAACATTCCCTTAACCTATAAATCAATCCCTTTTTGGCCAGTAAAGACAAATATATATCTAAAATCTGTAAGAAACAATTTTCCTATTATTTGGAACTCTATTCCTCCTGAAATATCCTCATGCAAGTCTTTAACACTATTTAAAAGAAACTTGAAGCAGCATCTTATATCTAAATATAATGATTCTTGTACCAGTAATTATATTTTACAACATTACCTATAACTGTAATAATAGTTTTGTCTGTATATGTAAATCTATTAATTACTGTTTGGGGAACTATGCCTCCACAAGGCCATTTGGCCTTTTTTATTTTTTATTTTTTTTAATTTTATTTTTTATTTTAGTTCCCTATTTTCATTTTCTTATATATTGCATATGCTTATTTATATTGTATATTTATCTTTGTATTGTTTTTATTGAAAATTGAAATGAATAAAACGAATTGAATTGAATTGAATTGAATAGTCGCTTTAATAGGGCTTAAGTCAAATCACTGCCATGCAATTTATTCGTTCAAAATTAAAATGATATCTAACATCGTTGATCTTCGTCCGCCTATGAAACATGTACCAATCAATTCATACTGGTTATACGAACGTAAAGAAGTGAATATGGATAAACCATCGTCATACTTAACTTTCCTCTCGGAGGTACCTTTGTAGATTCCGAGAAGACGTCCCAGTATGAACTATCCGCTACGCCGTATACTCTGTAGAACCAAGTCCAATTAAATTGAAACTTTTCCTCTATTAAAATCCGATGTGAAATCCACGTATAATAATTTTCCAGTACGAAGTTCCCTCAGGCTCAATAAAGCCCAACTAAATTAAATTAATTTGCCACCGATTAATGTCTACATCCATCCTCTACAAAATCCACAAGGTGAATGAGAATTCTCTCGCCAACACCGTGGGAACCCAATCCATCCCGGCCAATTGAATTCCATACATACATTCAAAACATACCTCGCGCAAATTCCGATATAGCTACGCGCACATGAAAGATACCGCGCGGCTGACAACAAAGGGGGCTGGTATGTTATTGTCTCCTCTCAAGATGCCGCCAAAACTCATCACAAAAGAAACGCCGCCGCTGACGCGTGCTGTCACTGATGAATGTAAATCATGAATGTAAATCATTTATATCGCCCTACGTGCGATAAAATTCCTTATGACCATTAATAAAGGAATGAGCGCCCGTTCAAAATAAATGTCCGTGCGCGCGAGCTCTTGTAATACATAGCATATATGGGCTAAAACATGTCTATACAGAATCCATTATAGCTCTTTGTAATGCACCAGGCCCCCAATTTTCTTTAAATAATTTTATTTGGATAGAGTATGAGTCGGAAATATGAGTTCATGTCTCATTCGGCCATTAAGTATAACGTGACATAATCATAATGGCATTGGAACTCAAAATACGAATTTGCATATTATGACGTCAGCATATTTATGGAAAATTGATTGTATCTCTGTAAATATTGATCAATTTTCCTGCAAATTTTGATATGTCGTAGCTAAGACAATTCTCTACAATATCAGTGTCCACTCATTTTCATTTTGATGAGGTCATCATAGTGAAAATTTCAATAAAATGCGACATGTCAGAATTTTCTTAATTTGCGTGTAATGCCTATGGAAGGTGAATTTCGTTCACATCATGAATTTACATGACATTGTTCTTTGAGCAAATACCCGCTTACTTTTGCTCTAATTTGTCCCACATTTTGGTATGTTATAGCTGAGACTATGGGCTATGGGGGACGTGCCTTTTGTTTTTTGATCAGATGTTAAGATCATGTCGAAATTTTCAATTGAAAGTTGAAATTGCGACTAAAGGCCGTTTGTCAGCTTTGCATGTAAAGTCTAGAGGAAATATTTTGGTCTATTGGTCAATGCACTTGCCTCCCATTTTGATGACCCAGATTCGACTCCCGGTGGGTCATTTTTATTATTATTTCTTTTGCTTTCGCTTCATATTTGATTTTATCACCTTAATTCTTCGACTATTATAACATGTCATATACAATCACCAACAATGTAATACAATTTTTGCGTGTTATATCTATGACTATGGGAGACGAATGTGAATAGTTTGTGTACAACCCTATGGGAAATCTGATTCCTTGACGTGTATTAGACCTATAGGGTTTATCTCCCAAGTCTGCTAAATATCAAACCGTCCCATTTCTATGATGCTATTCTCCATTCCAGACGTTTATATTTTCTAGTTATTCAGCCCAGGTATATGCAATGTTTATGTTTCTCTCACGGACATAGAATATGTTTACATGTCTATAACTTCTCTCTTTCTGTATATAGTAAATATTTAATTCCATTTATGCTGTTCCCCTTCTCCTCTCTTGTTCTGCCCCTCTCATTCTCTTCCTCTGTCTCTTCATCTCTCTCTCTCTCTACTCTTTCACCTTCTCCCTCTCTCTGTTTCCCTCCTTTCTCTTGCTTTGTCTCCCTCTGTCTCTACCTCTGTCTTTTTCTACTCTCTTACCCTCTCCTTTCCCATTTCTGGCTTTCGTTCTCCCTCTATTATGTCTTCGGATGTTCCTTCAGTTGCTCTAGCTCTTCCCTTTGCCCTTTGTATTCTTTTTTCACCCCTACCATGTACTATGGAGAGAAACATGAATTGAAATAAATTAGTAAACAGGTCTATTCAGTTGTTATTATTATAATCACATAATCATCATTTCATCATTATTATCATTATCAATTATATCAACATGATTTTCAAATCAGCATGACTACTATCATTATCCTCATTTCCCAGTCATCAATGTCATCTCTACTATCATTCTTATGATCATCGTCATCACCCCTATCACCATACTCATGACCATCAATTTCCATTTCCCAGTCATCAATGTATACTGTAACATCGATTCGTCCCATATATATATATATATATATGATTCTTCTCTCCTTGAAAGATGATTATAGGCTTGCAGTTATTCAGATTAAACGACAGACCACCTAATTCGTTTGAATGACGAATTAAATTTTCGTTTCATTTGTAATTTGTCTAGCAAGAATTTTAGACGTTTTCTCATGTTTAATTAACTTTAAGAAGTTTTCTTATTTTCCTCTAAATGATAACATGTGTTTCTTTAAAGACACCTTAGACTATCCGGGACCTGTACGTGGGAAAAAGTAGGTCACGGTAAAGTTCAGAATCACATCATCAAGTCAGAGAACGGACATGTTTGTCCACCATTAGATGAATAGATTTTGTCTCAAATGTCTCCGCGAGGGGTAATTTGTGTTCAACCGTTTCGAGTAAATCCTGCTAAAGATGTAGGTATTAATTTGTTTGGTTCAAATGCAATTAAGCAAATGTATAACGTTTAAATTTAGAGTTTAAATGTAACGTTAACGAGTGTGGAATGTACACAATTTGTGTGGCCAGGTATGGCGAGAGGTTTTTCGGTCAGTTAGGTCATTACCAATATTGTCTAAAATATGTGTGGTGATGAGCTTGTATAAATAATGCATCAAATTCTAGATTTACTTGGTGGCATTAACAGTAAGCTTTGAGAAGTTTGATTCTGGTTTTCTAGAAGGTGGGTAAATGAAACAGATGTTGGTTGGTATCAATTTTACATTCATAGATGATACAGTGTGAGAATATTTGGACTGTGGAGCTCATGATGAGATTAGAATGGATATTCAATCTTTATTGAAAATATTCATTTGACATTTAAAGTGAATGATAAGAAGTACATTTACATGAGAGCTAGGTATGTTTACATTTGGTAAATACAAAAAGAGGATTTTGATGCAAACTAAGGATATACCTGCTTGGCAAAGTCAATATTAAATGGTTTGATAGAACGATGTAATTAGTTTAAGAAATAATTATGCAATCGCAAGACAACGATTCTAAGGATATCCTCATCTTTTATTTTTTATGCAGATTGAATAAATACTCAATTTATCGAGGACTATCCGATTCAACGGGACATACTCGACTTCGAACTCCTTCTTTCCGTGATCCAGAACACTTTCAGGTTTCATATTTAACCCTTCAATAACTGCAATTGGAATGCAGTGTTAATCATTGAACAGCATATATTGGGAGAGATACTAAGTTAAACTCATGACGAAAACACAGTTGAATACAAATATGCAGGGATAAGAAGAAGAAAAAGAAATTGAACATGTTGAATATATCAAATTGTGATTTAGTTTTATTTGGCATGACATTTAAGAAAGCAATTATAATATACAGATAAGCAGATTGAACGTAACACCTTTATATCAAATTGACTTGGTTTTTGATGATGAATGTTACATCAGACTACACTAACGGCTCTGACTATATAGTCCCCAAACTCAGTTGTCACGTATCCAAAACAATCGCCGATTCACAGAGCTTCGCCGTGCATACATTAATTCAAACGTCTTTGTAATGCCTGCGTCCCATATCCAACGGCCTCCTGCCGAATCTATGGATCGCCAGAAAGTCGCCGAATTTCAAAACTCGCCAGGGAGTCGAGCGTATACTCCGCTTGAAATCTACCCTGTCACATATACGGGGCTCGGGAAGTGCCCTTTAAACACCCGTCAATAAACAAACGGGAGCCGACATTTCTAAAGTACTTTTTCCACAATCTTTTGTTGCAATTACAAACGTTCTTTTTTCTTTTTCTGGCTGTTCTGTTAGGTTCTTGTATCCCTGTCTATAATTGATTACGTTGGAATTATGTTTATTTGATTTCATTTGATTATATTTCTATACATGTGATTATTATTTATGATATTCATAGAAACACATGGAAGAAAAATGGCTTTAAGGAAATGCTACTGAAATGGGACATCTGCCAAATGTATATACTTACTGATTTATCATATGAGTTTTAACTTTTAAATATTCTTATGGAAATAAAAACAAACAAACAAACAAACTAACAAACAATCGTTGGCATTCCACCGCCTGTCCATATTGACCGATACATTCTGCGGCGAAAAATTGCTCTCCTCCTGTTCGACGGCTGATCCATCTGTGAGCATGGACTGATGAGTACGTTAAATAATAAAATTAAGTATCTTTATATTTTGTGTAAGTTCACGTAACTTACCTTATATTTTCTTTAAAAAAATGTTTTGTAGGCCCTTTGCATTTAAGACTAATTAGAGAATAAATAAAGACATATTACATTGAAATGTTATTTCTTTTAGAAAGACGTTTATAAACTTTATCAACTTTGACTAGTCCCTCCATCAATCGTCATGCGTACTATATATGAAAACAGTAGGCCCTATCTATGACATTACTCCGCTTTAATGCCAGTAATATCATTACGCAGTCATGAATATTGATAAAATCTGAAATTCAATACGTACCTCCCCGCCTCTCACACCACACCCCTCTCCAATCTCTCTCTCTCTCTCTCTCTTTCTCTCACCTTGTTATAACTGAACTCCAGATGATTTCTTTGTATTTTACTATTTGTATATTGCTTATTCTTCCTCAATGTTCAGTTTCATGTAGCCATTTTCTTCGTTATGTCACTTTCTCTCCCTCTCTGTTTGTCCATATCTTTCTCTGTATATATCAATGAACCCTCTTCTGTTTGTAGTGGTTTCAGCTTGCTTATCATTTTTCTATTATCATTTAGCTCTTGCGTCACCTTTCTCGCAAGTACTTTTATTTACCCGATTATGAACACCCCCGTCATACCATCACCTTTGCATGGAGATTTACAATCTAGAACAGTTCACATCATGGTACTGTGGGTGTATTGGAGGGGCCTTCACCTTTATATGCCTTTTAAATACGGTACTATGTAAATGCTGTGAAACACCACCATAATCATCATCACCATCATTATCACATGGTAGATTCATACAAGTCTTTGGAATTCAATCATTTTACCCATGATGGAGAGAGCCAAGGAATTATACACGAAACTGATAAAAAAAATTAACTTTCAACTTTAAACCATACAAATATCAAAAAAGCAGCGCTTTTTGCCACATTAAGAGGCAGATATCGGACCAGTCACGTGGCATTTTTAACGCATTATAACCTAATACACGGGCTATTTAAACAGGGTAGGGTGAACGTGAGATGTCAATCCTTTCTTGTAATAAGGTAGAAGTGTACCCTATCATGTTTCGTATTTTACCCTTTAATAACTGCGATTGGAATGTCCAGTAGTGTTAATCATTCAACAGCATATTTGGAGATATACTAAGTTAAACTCATGACGCAAACACAGTAAAATACAAAGACGCAGAGATAAGAACAAAATCATTTGAACATTTTGAATATATCAAATTGCGATGTACTTTTATTTGGGATGGTATTAAAGAAAGTAAATTTATATACAGATAGGCAATTTCAGGTTGAATCTAACACCTTTATATTCAATTGACTGGGTTTTTAGTGATGAATGCAACATCAGATTACACCAGGGAGATGATATTATCTCCCTGATTACACTAAAGGCTCTGACTACGTCCGAAACTCAGGTGTCACGTTGCAAGACAATCGCTTATTCACAGAGCTTCCCCATTTATACATAGATACAAACGTCATGTAATGAAACCAAAAGTTACATCATTTATTAGCCTCTCCTTCGGCACCTCGTTAAGATTCTATGAGTACTTCCCGAGACTATATACACAAAATTAATTTTATTTGTTTTGGTGGAAATTAAGACACGTCGTTTTCTTTCATAACCATGAGAACAATTAATCGAATTTCACCATGACCATAAATGAGGAAATAACAAAACAAATCTCACACGCAACCAGGAGTTTTTAAAGGTTATTTATTAGTAATTGTGTGTTGTTTACCCATTTATTTTTCCTTGGACAGTTTCTATTTGTCCTTGGTCATGTTGATGCCAAACACATTGACTCACTTAATCACTGCATATGTACATAACTTTCGTGTATATGTCTTTTCTTCATTTAGTAGGACGCACTTGTGAGGCTACATCTATGAATAATACATATAGGCTTTATTCCTAAACCTTAGCCGAGTTGTGAACTAAATCCATGTAAAACCTATGTGATAAGTTGACAACCAGCATGGCAAGGTTTTATGAATATGGGCCCTGATCAATAGCAGATTGTATTTTATACAACTCACTCCCAGATCCTAATCAAATGATTGGTCATGCGCGGTCACGTGTGATTCATTTACTGAGCCTATTGCACGCTTTTTCATGAAAAAGCGTGCAATATTTTCCAGTACTATCCAACGATTTTTCAATGCCGGGCAGTAGTGCGCGTAGAGGTTAGAGCGCTTAATACTGCGTGTACACATGGGCCTATTCTTGCGCAGCACTATGCGTAAACGGGTATAGATAGAGGTGCGCTTGCTATATCTTTATTTATGTGTGCGCACTAAATTGAGACTTATTAAAACTTGAGATTTATTTGTCAGCCATAAACTGTAACGAAACAATCTTGAATTAATTATTTTTACATCAAATAACAAGGATCTAGGAGTTTCGTTGTATAAAACAAATGATGCATGTTTTCATTCGTTCATTATACGATCTATCCGCCTTCGTTGATGCTGTGGTTATCTATCGCACTCAGCCTAACGGCTTCGTGCGATAGAAACACACATCCTCAACTCGAGTGCGGATAGATTGTATAATCAGGGAGATGATAGTATAATGAACTCATGAGCATGCATCATTTGTATAATTATACATGACTATGATGGGAAGGTAGCGCTACAATTTTAAGAATGTCTGGTACATTTTTCTCGTTTACTTACAACAATCATTATTCATAACCATGATAATGGTTACAGCAGAAGTATATGAAATATGACTACATTGTGCAGATCCTGATAATATTTCAAAGTATTGTTATACACACACACACACACACATACACGCTCACACACACACACGCATTCGCACGTACACACCCATATCTGGGTGTGTTTTGTAGGGTGATCTGTCTAACCACACAATACCTGAAAAGATTCACGTAACAAACGAATAAAAGCTTGCCTAATGAAGCAATTAATTTCTTATTGAAGTTACTACATAGTTAAAAAGATATTTCTCATATATATTGTCTGTTCTTATATTACTTGTACACAGTAAGAGCCTTGTATAAACTTTTAAAGATTTTTTCCAGGGGTTTGGTGATTTTGATTAGCTAAACGTTTGAGGGTAAATAACAAATTGTATGTAGCAACATTTACCAATTACATTGAAAACCCAACAAAGGCATAAATAGTTTTAAATTTACTATTTCGCTATCATTTAGACCGTTTGTCCTACTTGACAGTTAAAGCTAAAGAAGACACACAACATGACAAAGGACAATGAGTCCTTCAGGAAAATGAATGAGCGGATGCATTAATATACAGTTCTTCACCATCCGTCAATTCGTCAGTGGGATTAGCAATCATGTTACCACAGAAGTCAGTATGGGTCAGGACCAGGGATTCTGAGCCATGTTCTAGAACGAGAGTGTCTTGGCCGCAGCTGCGACCGAGGTAGCTACCGGGGTTGGTACCCAAAGGTCTGGGGTCGACATAATCTGACTCCAAAGAGGTCATTTTTTTAGTCTTTCGGCTCATGTCCGGTTTGGTGTACAATGCATCTACATCTGTGTCTACTCCTGGAACTCTTGCCATGCTCATCATCGATGCATTTTGTTGTGATCTGCCCGATTTAAACGAAGAAGAAGAAGACATCGTTGATGCTCCCATATCGAAGTGATCCTTGGAAGATGGATGAGGATATGGGAAAGACGATGCATGTGAAGGCCGGTGTTCCTTCGAGATATCTTTAGAGGTGCCTTTGACATCGTCCACTGAACAATACGCAGTGTCCAGGTATGGCGCACTAGCACGATCGTGTGTTATTTGCTTATCAGGGTTTGTGTCAAAACCAGTGGTGGTGCGTCCGATGGCACCCTTATGATCTTCCCAATTCGAAGTGTAATTAGTAGGGCGATGAGCAGAACAGCTGCTCTCAGGCTCTCCATGTTGGCGCTGCGAATGTAGGCTTGGAGGTCCACCCTGGAAGTTGGAAATGGGAGCCTTTCTGACTTTGTCTTGTTTGTGCCATCTCTGACCTATTGAACCCTGAAGAACAGTAGCTCCTCGGAGTTCAGAATCCCGACAACTTTGAAGCTCTTGTAACTGTAAGTTCCCCATATCTTCAGACTGTTCACCCGTATCACCAATTGCTACCGTGGAATCCATTTGCATCACATCATGTATCTCTTTTCCAAAGTGGTGTCCATATTTTCTTGAAACAATGTAGTAACAGTTGACAGAGCCAGTGGCAAGACAGAATATTATAGAAAGCACTAACATTACCCAAACCCAGATCGGGACTTTATTTGCAATGGTATTATCCACTTTAGAAGCTCCTGACGTCACAGTAAATTCTATGGTTTCAGTGTTAGTAGTCACCGTGTTCAATTCTTGATTTTCTTAATGTTTGTAACCTCAAAAAAGATGTTCTTACACTTTAAATTCTCATCAGAATTGTTACTTCCTTCAGTTCGGCCTAATGCTGACAAAGAAATATTGTACTGTTTACCTTCTACAAGATGAACATTTCCAATGCTATGCAATAGCACTGTGTTATTTCCATTCTGTACACCGCAGAAGAAACAAAAGTGTCCCACATGGATAAGGGATAACCTGTCAGTAATTTATAATATATATAGGTTATAATATATCATCGGCTTCATTCGCCGTTGACGCTGAAGACCACTATGTGCATCTAAATGAAGACATTAATTATAATTATATTTTGTTCTTCATATTACCAATCTTGTTATAATTATAACATATACAGTGTATTGTGTATCCATTATGCAACTGTTTAAAGTATCCATTTGTGAAGAAGAGACTACTAAACCAAATATCTTATGTTTACTCAAAAAATAAAAACAGACATCTTAGAATTGTCTCTATTCATAAAATGAGGGGACAGATGTGTTCATGTATAAATCTTCATCATCTTTAAATGCATCGATGCCATTTGCAGCGCTGTTGCCGTAAATGTGATCACTATTAAGGAGAGATGGGTCATCTAAACCTTCAGTTAGAAGGAGAATATCTGGGCACAGTTCATTTTCAACATGGCCAACACCCAAATAAGTGACCCTTGCCCGATCAGAAAGACCCTTTTCTAATACAGGGACTCATTCAAGAAACTGATTTGGGACTCCGACTAATTTCTTGGTCTTCCGGCTCATGTCAGGTTTGGCGTACAATGTTTCCACATCTGATGTCGGCCCTGTTACGTTGTCTATTGATGAGTTATCATTTTCTATCTTCGGCTTAACGCATGGAGAAGATGTATTCTCGGCACTAGTTCCCTCATTAAATGCAGTGCCCCGGTACCCGGATGATTGGACGATCCATGTTACGGCCTTTACTGCTTCTGGCACAAGGTTACCATTTGTAGGAATGTCATCGGTGTCATTGACGCCACTTACAGAACAGTATGTGCTTTTGAGACTTTGCGCAACAGCCCCGGAAATATTTGCACTTGTATCTCCTTTCCTAGTCCCGCTTCCAATAGCTTTCACACGCTTTTTCATTACTCCATCTTCCCCTCCTCGTTGTCCGGGATGATGAGCTTTGCGGATCTCGTCCTTATCCATCCATCCACCATGTCCACGTCGAAGAGGGAGTTCCGGCGGACTGTCCGGATGCACTGGACTACATATCTGTGACCTACGTTTAGGAGATGTGTGAAAAACCTTGTCGCCATGGTCAGGATCTATCCCATTCGCCGTCATGAGAGATGATAAGGTCCCCGCGTCAACTGACTCTCCATATGTTGATTGAATTGTGTTCATGCTAATTTGATATTGATATTGATACTTGATTAAATATCGTTTGTAAAATTTGCTCAAGCAGATTCCGTGCTGAACAGCAATGCAATTGCCGATGTTACCCCTATGTAGATTAAAATTTGTTTTGTTTCTACTTAGTCGTCCATATCAGTCGTATTCATCACTGTACTCACGACACAATTTGACGAAGAGTCATTATCCTGAGATTTGAAAAATGTAGAAGACGCTTGTGTTGTAGTTGAAGTACAAGATAGAAGTGCAGCAGCTATTAAAAGCATTAACAGTGATCGTTTGACATTGTGCATTGTCTGTGTTATGTTCTCCTTGGGTCTGGATTGAGATGTTGTAGTGGACTTCTTTTGAATGTAAAGTTGTTATGCGATGGAGTTTCATCAAAGAGTACGAAACATCTTCCACACAAAGAAAAACTATGAACTCGCATTAGGTTATTACGTACGGTTGTGTGGCACCTATTGGTGACAGACTAGTGTCGGCGTTGTCTCACCATGCAAGAGGAGTGCTCCCGTTGTTAACGCAACAATCAAATATTAAAACGTCTTCTCGGTGATATTGCATGCTGTGATGTTCAACGTTGGGAAAAGTGCACGTGTTGCGCACATTCATCATTTCATTAGATATTACACACTTGCTTGGCACTCCCTTGTTACGTATCACGTCTTCACTATCAGGAAACACACTGAATAACGAGGCAATGTATACCGATTTCGAAATTTCACCATTGTCACCTCATGTTCATATAAAACCAGATTTTTCGCCAGTAATTGTGCCAGATCACCATTAATGCCTTCCAATCATTCACACGTCATCTGCAGAGTCTGATTCTCTCTGCGGAAATGTGTTGTACAATTTGGACTTCCACTAACGACAGTTAATTCCAGTATCAAAGCTGTACATTTACAAGTTGCGCCATTAAAAAGTGTAATAATATGATTTCCAGAATCCCTCTCTTCGACAATTTTTTAAATAATCCTCTGTTTATTCAAATATTCAATATTCTTTGTGAAAATGGTAACACAGATCATAGAAATCGATTGTAATTTTATCTGTTGTGCCAAATGGCCTATACAATTTTTTAAGTATCAATCTACGATACATAAAACTGGATGCAAATTTTACTCTCATATAGGGAGGGGGTGATTTTAAAGACAAATCACTTCTTCAAAAGATGCAAACAAAAGCCAGAATAATGTGACATAATGCACAAAGGTTGCATACCCTCAAGTACATAATATGCTAATGATATAAATTGATTTTTGAATGTGTTTGTCGGCCATTCCGTGCAGAGCTAGAATAAAAGAACATTACCATTATCATCTTAACATCTTTTAACTGCCTGTTATGATTAATATGTTGATGAATTATGACACTGATGAATGATACAAATATAGCGGAAAGTAAGAAGAATTTTGAAACAAAAAATCAAATCTGTTCATGATAATAACATCAAGATAGGCTTACAATTTCATTCTCTATGTGCTCCACATTGTAAAATTGGTTTAAAATCGGTATAAGATTGAAAACTATAACATAATTGCAAAAAAATGAGATGCAGAAGGTTATGAACACGATCACTCATTGACAAATGTGATCCAGGTCTTTCCTTTTCACATCGCCACCATAAGTCGATCCAGAAGATTGAGCTTTAGAGTTGTTACCGTATACGTTATGATCTTCCAAGACATGTGACTCGTGGCTATTCCTCTTGGCGAGGATGTTTTGAAAGAATTCTTCCCCAGGGACTCTTGGGTCATCATAATCCGACTCTAGAGAAGTCATCCTATTGGTCTTTCGGCTCATGTTGGGTTTAGCGTACAGGGAATCTGGATTTGTTATATTCCCCGCGTTAGTGTTATTATTCAATGAATCGTCTGCCTTTGGATGGACTGATTGTGAAGCTGGTTGATTAATGTTAAAAGAACCGTAATGGCCCTCATGATCCTCAGTCGCTGGAAGGGAACATGGGACAGACGTTGAATCTGCACGGGTGATATTAGTGGCCACCAAATTCTCATGGATATCATCGACTGTACAATATGTACTGTCCAAGTTTGATGCTGTAGGAAGGACAGCACCCGCCTTGTGCTGTCCGATGCTGTTCAATTTATAGACCGTGTCACATGTAGGCCTTTCGACAGTGTCTTTATCACAGGGATTGTTAGGATGAACGGTACATTTCTTACCCAACGCTACCAAATTACGCCTTGAAGGCAGAGTTGGAGGCCTGTCTTGCTGGTCAGAACATAACAACAAAGCTCCTTGTTTGGTGCAATTGTCATTCTTGTCTAGTTGGCGCTGATGGGATACAGACTGGAGTAGCTCAGGAACCCTCTCACGTTGAATAGGGTGTGTCGAAAGGACAGTCATATCTACAGACTCTGCACCTTCGTTAACCACTGCTGCCGTATTAGCCATGTCGATTTCTTGATTCATCTCTTTTCTTAAACGGTACCGCCTTTTTATGAGAAGGTTTTGGTGACATTTGGCGCAACATCCACCAATGCTAAACATCAATGCAAATGCTGATAATCCCACTAATGAATAGATTGTCGTTAACTGAATTTGGGTAAGTGCGTCGTTCGATGGGCTTACATTCCAAGAAGTTATATTTTGTTCCTTATTTTGTGAAGCATTCCCTGAGTCATTTTCGCAATTTATCATGATATTGGAGTTGTTTTCCCCTTCAGATTTCGGTCGAACGGAAAAATTGCATTTAACGTCTTCTCGTATGCGTACATTAATAATGTCTTGAACTAGTACATGACCATGATCGTTCTCTTCACCACAAATAAGCAGAATTTGCTCGATATTTACCAAAGGAATCTCGTCTGAATAATTGAATGGGAGCAGATTACCACCAGTACCGTACCAACATGACGCGACTTTTGAGTTTTTGAACTTGTAACCGTCTAAAACATCACTTTGATTTTGGTCTTTTTTAATCAAAAGTGATTGTATTGTAGGAAATGTACATATTCCATTCTTGTTTCTTTTGTCATTTGATAAAGCACACTTGCTTGGCATGATCTGTTCGTTAAATATGTTTTCTAGAGCAAAGTATGCAATCAATTTATTTGATAAATTTAAATCACCTTTGTAGTTTATCCGAGTCGTTTCATATTCATATAGCACCTGATTTTCTGCCACAAGTTGTGCTCGATCCCCTGTGTTCACCTGCAACCACTGGCATGACATCTGTAATTTACCGCTATGTCTATTGAAGAGCGTAGAACAAATAGGTGCTGTGCCTTTAATGGTTAAATTCAGGATAACAATGGAACATAGTGATTGTGACTCCTGGTAAATTTTGACGACGTGCTGTCCCGAATCGTTTTGCTCAGTAAACGCAATGGTCATCTCGAACTGGGTCCCGTTGATCTGGCTCAACGTATAACGACTATTTTCAAGAGATGCGTTGGTGATGCATTCCAAAGTACGATTTTGTATTTTTTCACATACTAACTCTCCTCTTGTCCACACAAGCGACTGACTACCAATGTCATCTTTCAGGTTAAACCTAAGAGAAATATTCTGTCCATTCACTGCATGTTTTGAGTCTCTCTGTTGCTGGTTACACCATAAAGTATCATCTTGAGTAAAAGTCAGTTGGGTGAAACATTGCAAAATAAAAAAGACCAAAAATAATGTCCGTTCAACAGCGATGCTATTTCGAGACATGGCGATCATTTTGAAGAATTGTTATGCTGTTATAGTAAACGCTATTAATTGAAGTTAAAAAAAAAAGCAGTCGTGATATAAAGGTCCTTTCACAAAATTAAATAAATCAGAATGACTAAATGGTGGAGCTGTTGTTCCACGTTTTAGGTGGTAATATGATAAGAGCGATATATAAGCCTACGTTTGATTATCATGATCAGCTTGGAAAGATGAAAGCAGAGACAACATACTCGTGTAAAAGGGGAGGGGCTTCACGAAGTCTTATGACCGTCCTCCGAAACCACCTTCTTGTGTACCGTGATTTCATCAAGTATCTCATCAAGACCAACGTATACGCTGAATTGATGCGTCATATTAAAGGAACCGTTGAAATTCAGTTCGGGAATCTGATGTTCATACAGAATTTCGTTGTCTACTTCAAAGAGTGCTCGATTCCCCTTCGTTTATTTGCAATCATTCACAATACATCTGTAATTTTCTGCTTTCATTGTTGAATTGTGTTGAACATATCGGTTCTGGAGTTTCAACTGTTCAATTCAGCAAGAGAGCTAGGCAGAGTGGCTGGCCACCTTGGTTAACTGTGACAACATGATGTCCTGAATCATTCTGCTCCGTGTAACCAATAAACAAATCAAAAGTATCGTTGCTGACTTCAGTCAATTCGTAACGGTCAACTTCAAAATCTCCGTAACCGTCGTATTCTAAAGGTTGATCGTGTGGTTTTACCCATATTGATTCTCCCTTTCTCCACATCAACGTTTGAACATGAAGTAATAGATCTTCCATATAAAATCTCATGGAAATATTATGTCCGCTCCAAACGTCCATCACTTCTTCTGGCACCTTGCCACACCAATATAGTTTGTCATCAGGCAACGTGACGTGTAAAATAATAGGCAAAATAAGAAACGACAAAATCATTCTCCTGGCGGAATAGAAATTCTTTGTAGACATTGCTGAAGAGTCCACAGCTAATATTGTCGATATCAAACTCGTTATTGCAATAAAAATATTAAAATCCGGGTTCATAAGCCTCCTATGTATGGGTCTACGCATATGAAGTACGAGTCGTGTAAGTCACCGCAATAACAACATATGAGAGGAGGTTCAATGATATCTACAAGTTTTAATTTTTTCAGTAGAAAGTAGTGTAGAAATTCTTGTCCCACTTACTCATGATGAATTTGAAGAAAAAAACAGAACATAGAGACAATGAGGTACAAAACTGTAAATGATTAATGGAATGAGGTTATTGTTGGGAACCACGCAGCGTACTACCATGACGAAACGCAGATGGAAAACAAAATGTAGCGAATCAAATGATAATGTGTATTTAGGGCGGAGCGTCGTCAAAGTCATATGTGGTTTTGTTCACTACGACCGCCTTTCCAACTTTTACATGGTATCTCATTTCATCATTAGATTAAGGAAACCAGAACTATCCGGAAATCATTTCAGGGATAGATGAAGTCACGCGTTAAGAATTACAGACAGATGCGTTTTTCTTGAATGTGTATTATTTGCTTGTGACACCGAGTTCAAGTTATCTTTATAATGAATGATGATGATAAATGCCATTACTGTGAAACCGGAAGTGATATCAGACTGATTTCCCCTATTGGTAATGTGTACACATTACTGAATCTCATTATTTCTTTGCATTCTCAGAAAAAAAAAAACGTTTGGAACTATTAAGCATCTTACCATGGCGGCTGAGCTACAACAAGGTTAAAAATAATATGACACGTTGTAGTAAACGCAGTAGAGTAAATTAGGTGCGGTAAAGAACAGGACATACTATACTCATCATCGTCATCATTGTTTTTTTTAAATAATTATCATAATTAGTGTGGTCGTTGTTTTTGTTATTATTGTTATCTTTGTTATTATTACGATTATTATCATTATTATTATCACTATAATTATCAATTGAAGAATAAAAAAAGACCAGATTAATGGGTGATTTGATTTAGAACTGGTGACTGGTATGTTGTGTGTGTGCTGTCAAAGACAACCAATGAGCATCATGCAAAATTAAAAGACTAGCGTTTTCACGACTGCTGTATAATCTAATCCAAGAACCTACATAAACATGCCAGAAGAATTATGCTTCCCTACAATTTAAACGTAATTCCTTTCCTCGTTTTCATCACAAAATTTCAAGTTCTCGAATTGCATTGTGTTTTCCAACAGTTTTTTAAAAATGTATCTCAAATTTCTGTTGCAAACGTATGTGATTTGTTGGAATGGTATACAGTATTTATTCTTCAGAAGGACTCATATACTTATAAATATAATCCAAATACTGCCTGCATTCTATTTGGATGAAAACATATCCGTTGCTCAAGTGTATAATGCAATACTAAGACCCCGTGCAAACATGCAATGGATGAGAAATATTATCTTGAGTTTCGAGGTGCTGGTATCATGTATTTGTGTTCCTGCATGGATCTCTGACGGCAGCGGAATCAGATGTTCGCCATCTACGGTGAGATTTTAATAGGGAGACCGTTTTCATTGATTCGCACATCATGGTCAAAACCTGCCACACTGAATGGTCACAAGTTTCCATGCATTAATCATCGCCCTCATAAACTTCATCAATAAACCAAAACTGTTTAAATGAATTCAATTATTTTGATCTGTTGCTTTTCAACGGGTTTTCTTTTCCTTTTTCTTTTTCTTTCTCTTTCGCTGCGATCAGATGATATTTTGGTATAAAATGAGGTCTGAGCTTTCACTGTTCAAACTATTGGCATTGGGAAAGTGATTTATATATTCTTTAGTGCATTCTGCAGATGAATAATAATTGGTGATATGAAAGCTCTTCCATTTATGAAAATGTTGTAGTTCAAATTCCGAACATCAATTCAACCATAAATAATTGCATCATCGTATCTGCTGGAAACAATTTTATACGTTTTCAACTATTGTAGTACTAGAACTCTTTGTGTTTGATTTTATTCTTTATCAAGTCTTGCAAATGTTTTGAGAATATTTTGTTCATTTTGTTTTACGTCGATATGAACAAATGAAGAAGTAGCACATAGAAAATTAACGTTGCCTTGGTAATATGAAGGAGATCAATGGTAACAACAACCATTACGAAAGTGATGATGAACGACGGAAATGTATTTATATATATAAATCTGGTATCAACTTAAAGCTTAAACATCAGAGAATATGGTGGTAATAAAATTAAAGTGGAAATCCCTGGAAATCTAAACATTTCCTCTGGATTTATAAAAAACATGGATAATAAGTCCATTTTCAGTGAATTACCCGATAATATATTATAAATATTGTGTTTCTATCCATTTTCAACCCATTCATGCAGTGAAATGAACTATCAGGAATATGTAAGAGCAATTTCATATCAATAACTTTAAAACAAATTCATGTTTAATTGAAAGATTTATAAAATAAGTAACTTTTGCACTAAAACTGTAAATACGTAGGATTTTGCTGTTTGAAGGAGTAAATTTTTACCCTTATTGTGCATACCGGATTTAGCTATTTTACTGAGGCATTCTTCAATGGGCAAGAAAAAAAAAAATCACAAAAATGACTTTTGGCGCACCTTGGTTCCTCCCTGCCCCACTGTGCGCCGTTACTATAAATCTGACTATCCATGGCTGCATGCGAAGCGTTCTCAGTGATAGAGGTCGTCACCATGAACCCTTTGATCATCATAATCCTATTCCAAAGCAGCGATTCTGCGGCTCATATCGCGGTTTGGCGGAGGGCTCGTCAACATTTCTTGTGGGACCTGACCTGTTTGCCGTCGAATCCTGCCTTCCGTCATTTTACTCTTCAGATAACGCACACGGTTTCTTGTGCTTTATGATATTGTACATACCGGGGTGATCTGTTTGTCCATCACTAGAGTGAGGTGACGATTGTTTTTCCAAGAGTGCACCCCCATAATGTCTATTATCCATAGTGATACATATTATGATACTATATTGAATATCTTTCATATTGTCACCTTTCATGCCTGATGTCTGCCAAATCCATACACTTAAAACCTTCTGTAAGAAAACACGAATGCTATAATGCTTACACCATGGGCTATTGTTGATAATACCAGTACTGATATGAGATACGTTTCCATGGATATCGCTTTCTTATAGCTTCGTTCAGATATTGATAACCTGTTAGAAGCATTTTCCGTCCCCTGAGTAGAGAGACACAATTTTAGTAGATCACACATTCTTTTGTAGAGATGCCATCCTGATTATTTGTCGTTAGATCAAGACTTTTCAAATTCACCATGATGACTTTACATTGTATAAAGGTCTTGTGTCTGCAACACGTACCAACAATATTGAACTTTCGTATTGTGGATATTTTCGTAGATCAACACACATCAATATTGCGTACAATAATCTTTGAGTGATCTTACTTTGCTCTGCAAAGGAAGAAACAGTGAAAAACATGTATCCATGTAGCCCCGCACTGTCTTTAATTATATTGGCTACAAGACGAATTCACATGCAAAGCGTCTTCTCTAGGGAATTCTTACTTGAGACTGAGAATGCTCGCACTGTTACCGTAGATAGGACCATCAACGAGGATATCTGAGCCTACATCATTTTCTGCAAAACGATTTGTCTGATTCATTGCTCTCCTCATATTTCTCCAGTCGTCACCCATAGGAGCTCTGTCTCCTTGGTCATGCTGCTTGGTAATACCTCTGCATGCTGCAGAGCGATGGATCTTCTTGGTCTTTCGGCTCATGTCAGGTTTGGCGTAAAGAGCCTCCACGTCTACCATCGGTTTGACCGATACATTTTCCTGCACATTAGTTGGTGTAACAGGTGATGGAGTCCCTTCACTGATACTGTATGGACTCTTACAATCCTTGTGGCCACTGAATTGGAGGGTCCGTTGAATGGGTGTCGATGACAATGGCAGATCTTCCATCTCAGGTGGCGCCATCAACATCATCTAGAGAACAATAAGTTATTTCCAGAGATGACCCACTTCCAATGACTGTACTTGGTGTCTTGCGGCTCCCTTCATCATTGTGAGAAGTTCCTTCCGAGTTTCTGTGTATGCATCCAGACTGAACAAGAAGTTCTGAAGAGGCAAATTTAGCACCGCTGCAGTTGTTTGTGAGATGTGAAGTAGAGTTGCCCTCTTTCGTTACCATTGACCGAGAGGCAGGAAGGCTTGACTGACTGCGCCGACAGGAATGCATGAAACCAAACTGCGGATCATCAATTAGTGACCTGTCTACTAGTGGCTGATTAGTCCAGATTCAGTCCGTTCATTGTTTTTATTCTCCAACCCACGCACCGATCCCACACACAGCGCGCTCTCTCCATTGATCGCGCTATCCCCAAATTTCCGTCCCCACGAACGTCCAGACGTTTCTGCCAGTGTCGGGGGTCAAAAGTTCGCGCTAATGTATGCTGACGTAGTACCTTCGCTTATGCCCTAATGAATATGCATCAGTAACATCGTCACGCTGTGTGTGTTTTGTGGGAGTAGTTTGTGTGTACTTCAAATCGGTATGCCCTGCCTGAAACCCTACCCGCACTGCCCCGATGGAAAACACTGGGAAATCCATGGTTTGAGCCACTTACTGGTGTTTGGGTCTAATAGTATACTACTACCAGGGAGTTGGGATCCCAACTCCTGATCTCAACACATGCAAACTTTATTCTTGTCTAGATTCAATGAGATTCTGAATTAATGCCATTATCTCTCGTTGTTTTAGTAAATTAGTGGTAAACTTAGGGTTGAAATGATTTTTTAACTATGATTTTTGTTAAAGCCTTTTAAAGGTATTTATTTATTCAATTGATTTATATCATGATATGATCATAGTGTATTTTGACTTATTCAACCGTTAATCTTTCAACTCATGAAAATATTCGCACAATGGAACTCATAAGCATTCATTATTTGTATACTATACAATTCTATTTCGTTCATGGCTTGTAATTAATCGTTGGAATATGATGAGCAACAGCCAAATTTGATTTATATGTTTTTGTAGTACAGGGCAAACTTTCATATTTTCTTTGGGGCGTATCGAGCTAGTATTTGGAATTTTGACCACCAAGATTATCATCATTCTTACGTCTTTATTTTCCCGAAGGACAGGAAAAGGGAAATCTTGTTTGGGAACATGATGATCTGAACAGGGGGTCGGAATACTTTAGGGAAAAGGAGGGAAAATAAGAACGAATATCTGTGAACAAAAGACATTCATGGTTTAAGAAGAAAATGAATAGGCCTATGCCCCAATCTTTTGGCTTATTATTTTATTTCCTGTATAGAGAGTGAGCAAAGAGCGGTAATTAAAGAGAAAACGTCCATTTATATATCGCATAGCCTACTCTCGTAATGTCTAGAACTTAAATTCCAAATCCTTGTCAGACTTAAAATATTTTTAGTATATATTTAAAGTTTTAAAGAACGTAACTTCTGCAAATAAATCTTTTAGGACTTAAAACTTCTCGCAAAATCTGATTGATCTGTAATAGACGATGTCACTTGTACGCGCGCACAGCCAAAAGTAAATCGTATTGGACTATCCACTAGACTTGAATTTTAATAAAAAATATTAAGTCTTATGATATTCTTTATTTAATCTGAAAGGTTTGTGCCCGATTAAAAAATCTATGAACTTAAAATAATTAACCCTTCGCACTTAGAAATAAGTCTTATAAATGAAGGGAATATATTATGTGCATATTTATTTTGACGTTTGTAGAGCATTATTCATGTTAAAATTATAACGGACAAACCTAGTCTGTGAACAGTGTTGTAAGTTTGGCCTTGTATAATTTCATTCATTTAGTCTATTATGAGGCAATATATTGAGTGGGAAGTGGTGAAAATAAGAATGAACAGAGATCTGCGGACAAAAGAGACGGATGAATAAAGGAGAAAATGTAAATTATATTTTAACATTTATCTTGGACATGTTCATTTTGACGTTCATAGAGCATAATTCATGTTCCAATTAAAAGGCAGAATAAACCTTAATTGTGAATAATGATAATAATAATAATAACAATAATGATAATGGACGTTATATTCTACATAATTTATCTTAATGGTATTATATTTTTCTTTATTTAATTAATGTTGATTGACATGTTTTGATATGGGGGGTCAAGTATCCATGTGTTTGTTGTAGTAAGCCAGTGAAACGAAATCAAAAAGCTCTTCGGCATGTTCCAAGTGTGGAGAATGGGTTCACATCAGGGGCGGCGATTTCTTTTCATGACCGGTGGGGGAGCATAGTGAACGAGAGGGGCCAGTGGTGTAATGAGCAAAAACGTTTGTGGGGGAAAAAAAATGCATCACAACCATTCTTACATGTTACATGCAGGTCCCACTGAACGTTGTTCAAAGTGGGGGGCGTGGGGCTAAATTATTTACGATCAGGTAGAGCAAAGCGAGCGAAGCAAGTGGAGCGTAAATTGGCGTGCTGTCTAGGGGCAAAGCCTCGGCGGGGGTCAAGGGGCGGAGCCCCATGAAGCTCAGGGTTTTAGGCATTTAATTAATTAAGGTCGGATGAGCACTCTAGGGCCCGCCTTAGGGCCCCAGTGGTGTCCAGGGGGCGGAGCCTATTTGAGCATCAGTTCTATTAGTTGAGCATATTGTGATACCTTATTTGTGACACTGGTAGGTCACTCATTAGAGAGGGTTCCAGGGGCTGAGCCCCAGAAGCTCAGGGGTTTTCGGCATTCAATTACGGTCAGATGAGCAACTAGGGGCCCGCCTTACGTTTGCTGGTGCGGTCCAGGGAGCAGAGCCCCCAGGAGCTCAGGGAAAAAAATCATGCCATTTCAGCAACATTTGTAAATCACTGGTATCAAATTAGAAATAAACCACGTTTAATTTTATTTAGGGGGAACTGCCCCAACCCCAAGCCCCCAACCCCACCATCAGTATGCCAGTGAGAGGGGCGAAGGTGAAGGAAGTGAATATCCCCCAAAGAGCTATATTATAATAAGTCTTGTTATATAGCTCTATGCTACCCTCACAGGTTTTTTACGTTATCTTTGTTTAAAAAATTACATTCTTTAGCAAAACTATAGTATAAAAACAAGCAATATACTTTTTTCTCACTTCACTTTTACTTTGCCGGTATTTAATGAGTAGTCCGATGGGTTTGAAATATTAGGTAGGTAAATTTCAGCAAGTAGGACTTCTCAAAAGAGCAAGCGGAATGTTAATTTTTCGTAGCGCTGATCTATTTCTATAACTCTTAATCTTGTGAACTTACAGTGTAAACTGTGCTGACGTGATACCAACGGAATACAGATTTTCTACAATATTTACTAGTACATTTTAAAGGATATTATGCGTGGGAGCTAGCGACCGAGCGAGAAGTTTTTTGCATTGTTATTAGTTAACGCTGCACTCTTGGGCCCTCCAGAGCCTAAAAGTGTGTTGCAGTCTTTAACCAGTATTTGCTATACATTTTTGTGTGTACACTTTTTCAAATTTTCCGGGGGGAGGGGGTTAAACACCCCCTCAATGTTTCTGTCCCCCCATGAAAAGAAAAAACGAATTATGGAGGGGATGAGAGGGCTAAAATAAGAAAAGAAAGAGAGAGAGAAAAGAAATGATGATTTCACATTTGGGAAACTGCATAACACTTATCTTTGTGTTTTCATTCTCCAAGTAATCTTATGCAGCGTGAGCTTTCGTGTATTATATTCTCGAATTAATTACTATATCTATATCTATACACTTGATGTTTTGTTCAACGGTGCCTTGCTAACTAATTTGCTCGGGTGACAAATACGCATTTTAACTAGGCGACTCTAGGTATTGGTGCTAATGTATTTGTATACAAATTTCCTCATTCCATTGTGTTTTAAATTCCCCCTCTAAATTAAGTATTTCTCTACTGCCTCACAGTCTTTCATTTACAACACTGGCATAGGAACCGAGGGGGTGGCGGGAATATCGACCCCCAACTTGTTATGGCCGAAAACCCCTTATTTGTACATTTTTTAAAAATAAGTGTCCTTTTCCCTTTGGATATGTGCCCCTTTTTCACCCAAAACTCAATCGCTATACGCTCGCATTTTAAGTTATTATGATTTTTTTCTTATAAAAAGATCTTTCAAGTCTTTCATGATAAGGGTTTGTTTTTCCTCTTTATAAGATGTAATTTTTTGTATTGCGACTTTACAAATCTTAAAATTTGTGCTCGCGCCCTTCGCTCGCTCACGAATATATATTCAGACCATCTCACCCAACTGCAAACTATGATGCTTAGCAGTATCTTTGACCATGTAAAGAGAGAAACCAACGATGAAATCATCCCTGATTATCTAATCGCAATGTAGGGGTATAATATGGCCTACCAATGTCTATGAATTGCATATTTTTGCCTTAGTTGAGGTTTCCCTTTGTAGGTGCCCTTTTTTCCAGAAAATGCCCATTTTTGTTGGTGCCCCCATTTGAAAGTCGCTCCGCGAGTCACTTGTCCACGGTAAGAGGTGATTGTTAAATCTCGAGGAACAAAACCTAATCCCTCATGGCTATACTCCCCATATATTCCACAAAGTTTGGTATTTTTTAATTCATGATGAATTGCTTGTAAATTGCTCTAAAAGGGCATAAAATGCACTAAAATAAGGCTGAAACTAGACCAGAGAGAATCTAGAATCCCAGAGCTTCCAGGGCCCTTGAGCGGGCCCTGGACCCCGGCCGAAAGAGACTTTGCCAACGCGCACATTCGGATTTTCAGGGTGAGAGCTTCAACGCCCCCCCCCCCACTTCTAAAAAAGCTTCCTTCGGCTATGATCTACAATATCTATTTTATCAGGAACCTATATTCTACAAGCACCGCTTTTCAATAGGTTCCTCACATTTTACTTGTGAGTCTAGTATCATCGTAACGTGCTTATATAACATTAACATATATGATTTCTATTTCATATATCTGTCTCTGATTATTTTAAAAATGTGGAAACAAAGAAACGTGAAGACTTGAAATGCAGGAAAAAGCCAGGTTTTTTAAAGCAAGGATATCGAAATTCACTACGTTGAATGGAATGAGCCCCTCCAACACCCTCTCCTGTTCGGTTGCTTCGCTACCTCGCGGGGTCACATCAATGATGCCATCCAGTTTTTCAAACACCCCGAAAAATTCCTGCGTGCGCCACTGGTTACAGGTACTTCCATTTTTGGATAATGCTAAAAATGTAACTCATTCTAATTCTATCCCTCTGCGCCTCAGAATAGTTTACTAGATCGATGGCGCATAACAAATGCTGTATTTATTATGCCTGAGTCATCTACATCTGCAGGAAACAATAATTGTGATAAATATGATCATAATATAGGTTAAGGAGAAACAAGGAATGGTGAATTTCCGTATGAAAAAGGGATGAAAATTACCCATGGTAATATCAGATAATAAGGTGATCGATGTTCAGTATTTTTTGACAAGATAATACATAATGATAATACATAATGATTTGTTCAGTTTGTCCGAAACACGGTTAAACGATGACATAATTATGTATGAATGAAATCAATTATGTGCCTGGATATAAATTTGTGGGTAAACATAGAGGGTCAGTTGGAGGAGGAGTGGGTTGCCACACAAAGTAAAATATATCTAACTTTAAAAGAGAAGATCTGGAATGTGACAAAATTGAACTGATGTGTTTAGAAATAAAAAGGCACCAAAGCAGTTCCCATTTTGTGGATATAGAAAACCATCCAGTGATGCAACTCTTCAATTTTCTTTAATATACTTGAACAAAATATAGATGAAACCTTCAACAAATTACCATACCCTAAAACAGAAAACAAACAAAAAACGATCCTTTTCATTTACCGAAAATTGCCATTGTCCATCAAGAATTGCAAGTCACATTTTCAAGAAATAATTTAAACAGTTTTCTCATGCTTAAAAAAACGACAATCTGATTACATGGGGGGAGCCTCGCCGTGCATCCTACGTGCGCTCCATGTATAGTTTATTCAATGTATAAATGTTTTTGATGTGTACGTTCATCCATGTTTTATTTTTATGTTTACTGTTTTTGTTTGTATCATGTGGAGGGCTCCGTTGGAAAGCAGTTTCTTTTAACTGAATCGGACTACCTTCCACTGTTTTATCCATGGTAATAAATAAAACATGAATACATGGATTCGAAAGTCATTCAGTCCAAGTTTCGTAGCTTCATATTTCAAAGCTTCGGCAATCTTCTCCTCCGTAAAACGATGATGACTATCCACAGACATTCTTATAGATTATTGTAAACAAACGATGATAGTAACAGTTCCCCAAATCATGAATTGTAAATGTACAACTCAGAAAACCAACTCGATAAAGCCAACTCGAAAAACACAGTTTGTGTAAACTCGACATCAGGCGTCAGGACGTCAGTATTTATAGCTTAGTTTGTTTTCAAATTTTAATAGTCATTTAATTTTTTGCTCCATAATTTCCAAACTTTAATTTATTTCAATAAACAGAGGATTGTTTAATCATATAAACATTTAATTTGCAATTAAGTAATAAACACTCCAACTTGAAATTTTAAAATAATTATGGACTCCTTATAATGAGAATAGTAGCTTCGTGACGGCGGCGGAGAGTTACGTAATGCGCTAAAGTGATTGTCAGGTTACTCGTCCAATCAGCGTACATCGAACGTGTATAGTTTTGTGGGCGGAGTTAATCTCCCCCGGAATTCCGGGGGAGAATGGCAAAATCGTCTGGACCGTTATCGAGACCTCAGAAAGAGAGGAATGGCTATGGTTACTTTCAACGTTGAGGGTGTGTTATTTATCAGCTGATTGGGTGGGCGACACGGAAACGGTACAGAGGCTGGACTAGTGGCTGATTTGAGACAGCCCCATGGGGTAGAGAGGCTTCATCGGGTTGAGATATTTGGGTCAAAATAGTCGTCATTCCCAGGGATTCCATATTATCTTCACCAACTACAGTCGTTGATCTCCTTCGAAGACTCAAGGTCTCATATTTTTCTCGACACATCCCATACATTTTTGTAAAACAAATACCAATGATGAATCCAAGTGCCGATGCTACTCCGGTCATGGAGACCCAAGTTGTTGCCATGTTGGTAAATGGAGCACTAGGCCTAGTAGAAGTAGAAGTAGAAGTAGAAGTAGAAAGTGTAAGAGCTGTTACGTTGACAGTCACAGTGAGATTTCTGCATTCCAGATTTTCTCGTGGTTGTGCTTGCCGTTGCTGATTGTTGCTAGATTCCGCAAGAAACGAAACGTTGCTAAACCTGAAGTCCCAATAATTTAGTTTATCCATGTTATGCAGGATCACATTTGAGCGATCATTCTCCTCTCCGTAAAAGGACAAGATATGATAAATGTCAGATAATGTATATTTTTTTGTAAATTCGAGAGGTTATCAATTCTTCATCAACACTGTACCCCCACGTAGGGGAAATATGCTCACTTGGGATGCAACGCTCAAATACGAACTGCTCTGTTTGTTTGTTCCGAATCTTGTGTTGCATCATGGTTGGAAATTCACACGTCTTATTGACATTCAACTGTCTGTGAAAAACTAAACATTTGAAAGGAAATTCATTTTCAGCAAATAAATTTTCCATTGTCACGTAAACGCTGAAGTTATTTTTTATTTCCTTGTAGACATAACCCAAATAGTTCATTCCAGTTTCCATTGATACTACACTTTCTCTAGCTACAATCTCTGCGTAGTCTCCTTTATCAAACTGGATCCAGCGACAAGACAATTCTACCTTACCCGTTGTACGGTAAAAAAGAGCATTGCAAGTGGGGTCGGTATTGTAAATTCTTAAATCTAGTTCGAAAGCCACACAAACTGATCGAGCCCCGCCGTCAATGTAAATGGTGTGAATCCCCGAATCATTTTCTTGGGTGAATTCTATAGATATTTCAAACGTGTTGTTATCGAATCCTTCAACCAATGTATAAAGTTCATCGCTGACATTGCTTATGAAATCATGACTGGAACTATGGTATATCCCAATTAAAGTACTCCCATCTTTTGTCCACCGAAGATTTTGCGTATTTAGCAATGACTGTGCGACACTAAATGTAATGGAAATACTTTGGTCGTTAACTCCGTTGAAAGTTCGATATTGGTAATTCCCACAAACTTCCGCCGAAAAAGACTGCTGATAGAAAACTTGCAGAATGAAAAGAAGTAGAAATGGTTTCATGGTGAGGATCAAATGCTTTTTCGACAACATTCTAAATGTTCAGTTTGTGAACTAATCGGCTTGCAAAGACTAGGAACTCAAATATACAGTTACGCCAACTCACTCCAATCCCGAAAGTGTAGAGCAGAGATACTCCTCATGATATGTGAAGAAGTCTACAAAGTACCGATATATATTTTGGAAGGGACTTTAAGTGCATAAAGCTGTTTTCACCAACCTATTACAAATCACCCAATCACAGCTTGACAATCCAATTACAAGTGATCACAGGCGTCGCCAAACCAAGTTCCTATTGGCTGAAAGGCCTAGAAACTGTAACACCCACTCTGAAGGAAGACAGTTTGTGATGGACTCACACGACGGACATGAAAATAGAGATTGAATTTTGTTTCATATTTTTAAGTGGAATAAAGAGCTTTCGTTATTGAAATGTTTAATTGGATGTTGGGTGTGAATAAAACAAGTTTCAAGTTTCAAGTTTTATTTATCTTTCTTTCATAACACACATTACAAATATCACATGAATATAACAAGTTGACAGAATATGGCGTTACAATAGAAAGATGAGGTGACCTTGATTGAAAGCAAGGCTTGTGGAATTAAGGTCCCTCATGAGTAGCTTATGAGTATGTCCTAAATGAACAAACTGGTCAGATAAGAATACTACATGCATTAAAATGCTTACAAACTAAACTGACTAAAGAACTGAGAAAAATATAAACATAAATAAGTATAATAAAATCTACTGACTACTAAATAATGGCTATAAACAAGAGAGGCAGGACAAAAAACACGGTAGAGGGAGAGAGAGAGGCAAAACAAAAAGACTGAAACACAGACAAAAACTAAACAAGACAGACATATGAATACATGTGAGAAACGGGAGTAGAAATATGCTGACCTATAAAGCAAATAATTTTCTTTAAAAAAAAAAAAAGATTTTCTTAATCACTTACCACTACGTAATTGTACAGGCCGGTGGTTCGGCCGCTGGTTCGGCTAATGCACCGTGTGCGTCGGCCAATATGCCTTGTGCATTAGCCGAACCAGCGGCCTGCTGATTGGTCGAGCGCTGTGTGCGTCGGCCAATAGGCCTTGTGCGTTATTGTTCCAATTATTGACCGCCGCGCCGTTCCTCCCATAGAGTATAAAACACGCTTGCTTACATTAGTTTTTATCACCTGTTGCAGCGGCGCACGAAACGTCGTGATCTTTTAGATCCCTTATTGACCACATTGCGAGACAAACGAATATCACTAGCGATATTATTTTCGATGTATATTTATGTTTAGTTTTGTCTGTACCTTTTGATTTGTAATAATATATAAATAAAGATTATTTTTCCGATTTATAGACCGGAGTAGAGACTTAGATATTCATGGAAGTCTCGGGGACTTTTTGTAATTTCTATTATTGTCTCTTTGTTTGGGAAGAAACGTATCTAGCTGGGTGTTTAAAATGTGACAAAACATATCGTACGAAGAGTCCACATCATCTATATAAAAAACACACGACCAATCCACATTTTCAAGACTAGCACTTAAACGGGTTAAATTCGCATTGTTAACTTTACGTCGTAGAGGGCAGGGACCATGATTATTAAGTGACTTGGATACAGTGTAGTATGTCAAAATGGGATAGTGATCGGTTGTATCTGAAAGAATGATGTATGAATCATGATGAGGAGTAACGTTGGAGAAAATATTGTCTATTAAAGTGGCAGATAGATTTGCTACGCGTGTGGGCTTGGAAACAAGCGGCAAGAATGACGCAGATACAAAAGTTTCAATGAGCTCACGGGCGATATTATTAGTGGCACATTTGAGTATATTTATGTTGAAGTCCCCCATCAAAAAACAGTCCTTATAATTAAATGGTGTACTTCGAAGCAAGTCGGACAAATGTATTATAAAATCGTTCCACTAGAACTCGGAGGTCGGTAACAAAAGCTTTTAGGTATGTATAGAGCGACACCTCCACCCGTTCTTCCTTGCCTGTTTTTGGAAATAAAATCGTATTTATCAATAGAAAATGGTAGATTGGAAACCTGAGAGGTAAGAGGTCAAAGCGAACTTCTTTGGAGGCCGCCCTGTTTGTTTTCATTATTATCCGCTCCGAACCGATTAGCTACGGGTACGCGGTGACTTGCCCCGGTACTGCAGGCGTCAATGTTATGAGCAGTCCGTACGCTAAGCGGGTCATCTGCGCGTTCGAATTTGACACAACAAATTTTTGGCAATGAACAGTGAGCATGCGCAGTAGTGCGTTGGAAAAGAAAAAAGAATGAATATTGATACAGCAATCTCAATGAAGCATGAATTTTCTTGCTACGAAATCCTTTTTTTTTTTTTTCCATCATTTATTAATTGAATAATTAATACTGACATAATTATATTGATTACAAAGAAAAACACATGAATTATATATCACAAAAAATAATTATACTTTTTTTAACATAGTTAACATTTTTTCCAGAGGTGAAACTTTTCAACATTTGCCCTCCATAATATTTCCTTTACATAAATGTCGAATATGTTTATAAAATTACGTTTTCTTTTTTGTGTATATAAAACATAAGAAGCTAAATTAATTAATAGGTTTTTAAAAACTACATATTTTGAATTTATATAATCACATTGCTTGCCTACAATTATATCACTGTACGAAATCCTATCTGTATCAACCACTATCAGATTGTTTGACACAACTAAAAGATTGAATCAGCCTGACATTAAAAATCACTTAAACCAACATGTCATATAAAAACTCTTTTCATCCAACAACTATATTATTGTTTGCATCAATTCACAAATTATCCATCGTTAAACATAGTAGAAAATAGTCATAGCCTTGTATGTATGAAACAAACTTTAAAACATTTAAAAATCATCTCTAATGCAAAACGATCATAATCCTACTAATGAAGTTTATAACGTCTCAATTATGATACCGTTACTATTCGTTCGCATTATCGGTGCTGTATCCATTGTTAACCGCTAAACATTGTCATGTTATCCAAGTCTTTCCAATCGTAAATATTTATTTTTCTTACATCCACTTTATTTAATATTGTAACTGTAGTCTGTGCGACACGCCCACACTTTGAACACCGTTCATACATATTCATATTCATACAAGTCAAGTGGGTGTGGTAAAGTTTCCTTAAAAGGTAAGTTTTGTTTGAAGGAAGAATCTAATTCTTCTCAGCTATTTCATATTTGATAGAGCGCTTTCGTTGATAATCCTTCTTCAGAAAAAACACAATAATTAACAATGATAATAATGTTCATTCATTTAGTAATTATAGCTATTGAGATTTAGCCATCTCTTGAAACTGGTTGATTCAAAGACTGACCTAAAAGTGGCCGTCCTCGTAATCAGGTGGTTGGAGTTAAACTTTTTAACAATAATGATGACAATGATAATAATAATAATAATAATAATAATAATAATAATAATAATAATAATAGGAACAATACTACGACTATTACTATTACTACTACTACTACTACTACTACTACTACTACTACTACTACTACTACTATTACTACTACTTCTACTTCTACTACTACTACGCTTATGAAAGTATACACATTGTCTTACATATGACATGAATTCTCTTACCATTTTTGCGGAAGACATTTTTCTAACCTATTCAGGTGAAAGATAGATAGATATGGAGAAAGAAAGATTGACTTATCAGTTTTATTTCGGATCCATTGATATTTTAATAAATTTTAAATTTATTAGGTAACTCAGAACGATGAGTTTCCCGATGCTTTCATATACAGTATATTTTCACAAAACCTTTCATCACTGGGATTCGCGACGCTGTTACTATACATCTGACTGTTATTCATGACTGGATGCGAAGCGTTCCGATATAAATCGTCACCAGGAGCCCTTGATTCACCATAATCCGATTCCAAAGCAGTAATGCTCTTGGTTTTCCGGCTCATATCGGGTTTGGCGTAGATCTCGTCAATATTTCTTTTGGTACCAGATCTTATTGCCGACGAATCCTTCCTTCCGTCCTTTCGTTCGACCGATAATGCAGACGGGCTCTTGTGCCTAATGACATTGCACGGATCGGAATGATCTGTTTGTGCATCACTTGGATGAGGCGACGATTGAAAGGTCATCGAGGATGCTATACCGGTGTTAGAAGGAGTAGCTTTTACATCTTCCAAAGAACAGTATGTACTGCCTTGAAACGGCGCACTTGGGACGGGTACAGTAGGTGGTGCGCGTCAATGTGGATGCTATCTGCAGTACCTGTAGAAGAGCGATCTTATGCATTGATCCTTCACCTCATCATGCTCATGAATATTCCTAGTATGGGCAATAGACCTGTTGTCCATTTGTCCAAAGTCACCGTGCAAGTAGCTAAGAAGTCCACGTCGTCTTTCTTGACAAGCATGTATGATAGCATTACCCGTCCCATGCTTGTCCCTGACTAAGGTGTCAGGTGATACGTTTCTCCTGGGACGAGACCGTGCAGAAGAAATGTTGGTTAGTTCAAGAGGTTCCGTAGCGTCATCACCAGTCGCTGGGGCTTGAATTAATTTCAACATTGAGTTTTAGCTTCATGCGACGCCGGTAAAAGCCTCGAATATTGATGAAGCACATACAAATAGTAAACGAAAATGCTATTGCTGATACTATGGTCAAAGAAAAAGTCGGTGATGTGGACGCATTTTCACTGTCTTCCATAGAATCTGTTAGCGTCATATTACTCGTAGTGAACTGAGTTGGATTTGGCTCTTCCAAAATCATTAATATGGAAGTATTTCTTGAAACATTCACACTGATAGTTCGACATTGCTTGCCATACGTTGTGTTGCTTAACATAATTTTGTTTGAAACCGATGCGATATGAAGAGAGCGTTTTCGCACATCAAAACTTCCAATGCTATAGAGGAGCATTAAGTTTAATTTTCTCTTCCCCGTAGAGAAAAAGAATGCAATCGGAAGCAGTTATGAATATTTATTCCGTGAACCTGATAGGTATAAACTCATCGTAAATGTGTACCACCAGGTCAAGAAAACGCTTTTGTTTTTAGTACAACATTGTAATGTTACGTCCTAGGTTTCGACATCTTGAATTGTGCATCGTTCTTCAGGCGGGTAGTTGCAAGTTTTTTCCTGATTTGGTTTGTGATGCAAAAATGACACATTTGTCTGGCGAGGTTCTTCCATCAAAAATGTCTCGGGGATCAACGTAAACACTGAATGTGTATGTAAGATTGAATCGACCGTCGAAGTTCACATGTAGAATCATATTTTCAAATACGACATGATTTCCCCCATCTACAAGATGTGCTTGCTCCCCTTTTATCATCTGCACCCATTGACAGGTCATCTGTAATTTGTTCCTTTCCTTGTCGAAAATGGTCAATCAAGTCGGTTCCTAAGATTCAACAGTCAAATTCAGTATCAAAACTGTACAGATGCATGTAATTCACCATTATAAACTTTGATGACATGTTTCCCCATATCATTACCTTTGACGAAAGAAATGATTAGAGTTAGAGTGGCATTAGTATCCTCAATCAAATCATAACGTGTGACATCAAAAGAAACGTTTCCTCCAGTGAACTCCAGAATACCTTTGTGTCGATTTCTCCATGTTGGATCTTTCTTGGTCCACACCAGTGGTTGAGTACTTTGTAGTGGAGTCGGGAGAAGAGGTAACAACAGCGAAAAATCATCCGTTCACTACGCGAAGGGATGTTTCCAGGCCCAGCGGTCTATATATATAACACCTCATCCATTATCCTCACAAAATAAGGATTGGTAAAGAGATTGTAAAAGCAGAAATAACCATAGCGCATTTTTAAAATCGAGGAAGACATCGTAACAAATTTGATGTAAACTCGTTAATCGCAAAAAACTCTGATGTTTGATAAATAACAGGTAGCAGGCATGAACTATAAAGAGAGAACAATCTAGAAGATATACTGAAATATTGACGATATGTCCCATAATAAAATAAATTCAGCTAGACATGTTTAATTTAGACCAGCGTCATGTGCCAAATGTCTCATAAATATAGATCTAAATGAAATTTGAAGAAGTGAGAGTGATTGATTACAGCATTGTAACTGGCTGTATCATCGCAATCATAGGCGAATAGAATTAATATTGCAATCCAATTGATTTAAACGCATTCCGTCACTGCGGAGGCGGGGTCTCTCAAATAATGTATCTTCCTTTATCCATGATCATTAAATATTTTGAGTCTTTCTTAATATTGCATCTAACTGATATCATTACCACTTATCAATAAAATCCATTTCAACCCACTATGGACTCTTTTTCCTTAAGTTTGAAGTGGCGGTCTGAATAAAGACAGTATGTACTTTAATGAAATAACATGAAGATAAATTAATTATCTTGAGCAATATTAAAAAAGTATATGTAATAAAAGCCCTCCCATATGCTGAAACCAAAATAAAATAAAATGAAGATAAATTAATTATCTTAATTAATATTTAAAAGGTATTTGTATAAGATATTTGTAATAAGAACCTTTTCATGCTGAAACCATAACTAAAAGATTGAATCGAGTTGATTTAAGCGCATTCCGTCACTTCGGAGTTACGGTCTCTCAAATAATGTATCTTCCTTTATTTATGATCATTAAACATCTTGAGCCATTCTTATTATTGCATCTAACTAATGCCATTACCATATATCAATCAAACCCATTTCAAAACCATGGACTAGTTTTTTTTCAAGTTTAAATGTAATTCAATTAAAATAAAAATGAAGATAGATTAATTATCTTGGTTAATGTTTTAAAGGTATTGTAATAAGAACCCTCCCATGCTGAAACCAAAACTTTATATATCTCCAAGGCTGAGTATTGTTCAGGCGTGATTCATAATCTTTTATCTAGTTAAAACAACCTTTCGAACCATTTTCTTTATCCTGTGACTTGGCACAATTATATTGAAACATACTAATATTAGAACGCAATATTTCATATTCAGCTTAGTTTAAGCATTAGCAAACTTCTAATACCAGATTATTTTGATAATTTTGTCAATTCTGTATAAATAAATATTAATACAATTAAGACAAGAAATTATATGATAAATAGATCTATGACTAGGAGATATAATTCGCTATCCATTATTTGCTATGATACAATTTCCACTACACATAATACAGAGACCAAGGTTTTGTTTCTCTTCTTTTATCTCCTCCTATGAACAGGCATGGAATATATCTCTGTGTTTTGATAGTAGGTGTAATACAAAATTATGAAGAAACACAATAGATATAGGATACGATATAATACCTTAAATATTACAAAGAAAACGGTCATTTACGAAATATCAGATGTTGCCGTATACATGTAACAGATTTTAGGCGGAATTCGATGAAGAACCTCCAATCTAATTTAAATCACGAACGATTCCGACACTGACCACACTCTTTATAGAGAAAAAAAAACGTACAAAATAGAACCCTGTCCTGTGTTTAGAATCCTGAGAGGATTCTCCTGTGGAACCTTTGTAACTTATTTCTTGAAGGAATAAACCGCCGACTTTCCTGAAAGTCTTAATGCGGCATGGAAAAAAAGGAGAGAGTTAAACTCGTATTCGCTATCAATCTGATAGAATAAAGAAGAAACGAATTAATAATTTACGAATATCAAGTTGCCCCGAACCCTGAGTAGAGACACAATTCTGGTAGATTACACTTTCTGAAGAGATGCCATCCTGATTATTTGACGTTAGATCAAGACTTGTCAAATTCACCATGATGACTCTACACTGTTGAACTGCATAAAGGTCTCGTGTCTGCAACGCGTGCAAACAACGTTACTCCTTCGTACTATGGATGTTGTCGTAGATCAACACTTTCAATAGTATGGACAGTAGTCTTTGAGTGATCTTACTTTACACTGCAGAGGAAGAAGCAGATTAAAAAAACATGTATACATGACTCCATGTAGCCATGCACTTCTTTAATTATATTGGTCACAAGACGAATTCACATACAAAGCGTCTTCTCCAGAGGATTCATATTCAAGATTAAGAATGCTAACACTGTTACCGTAGATAGGAGCATCAACCAGGACATCTGAGTCTACATCATTTTCTGCAACACGATTTGTCTGATTCATTGCCACCCTTATATTTCTCCAGCCTCCATCCATAGAGGCTCTGTCTCCTTGGTCATAATGCTTGGTAATACCTCTGGATGCTGGAGAGTGATGCATCTTACTGGTCTTTCGGCTCATATCAGGTTTGGCGTAAAGAGCCTCCACGTCCATCATCGGTTTGACCGATTCATCTTCCTGCGCTTCAGTTGGCGTACCAGATGATGGAGTACCTTCACTGATACTGTATGGACTCTTACAATCCTTGCTATTGAATCGGAGGATCCGTGGCATGGGTGTCGATGATGACGGCATATCTTCCATCTCAGGATTCAAGGTGGCGCCATCAATATCATCCAGAGAACAATAAGTGGTTTCCAGAGATGGCCCACTTCCAACCACTGTACTTAGAGCGCGTGTCTTGCGGCTGCCTTCACCATTGTTATATGTTCCTTGCGAATTGTTGTGGATGCGTCCAGTCTTAACAAGATATTCTGAAGCAGCAAAGTTTGCATCGCTACAATTGTTGATGGGATGTAAAGTAGAGTTGCTCTCTGTCTTCACCAATGACTGAGCGGCAGGAAGACTGCGCCCCCCAGAAATCAGGGAATCAAAATGTGGATCATTAACTGACATATTATCTTCTAATGGCTGATTTGAGACAGCCCCGTGTGGAAGAGAACATGCATCAGGTCGAGGTGACTGAGTCACCATTTCCAGAGGTTCTGCGTTATCTGCATCTACTGCAGTCGTTAAACCCCTTTGAACACCAAATGTCTTACCTCTTTTTCGAACTATGACATACAGTTTTGTAAAACAAATGCCAATGACCAATCCAAGGGCTGATGCTACTCCAGCAGTCATGATGATCTAAAGTTTTTTTTTATCCTCGGCATTCCATGTCTCCGAATGTGTTCCTTTAGTTGTTGCCATGTCGGTAAATTGAGCACTAGGTCTAGTGGTAGTATAATTATTAGTCATTGTAATAAGTGTTACGATGACGGTCACAGTGAGGTTTTTGCATTGAAGATTTTCCGTTGAATGTGCTTGCCGTTGTGTGTTGTTGCTAGATTCTACAAGAAACGAAATGTTTCTAAACCGGTAGTCCCATAAATTTATAGTGTCCATGCTATGTACCATCACATTTGAGTGATCACCCTCTTCTCCGTAAAAGAAAAAGATATGATGTATATTAGACAAAGTATAATTTTTGGTAAATTCGAGAGGTATCGATTTTCCACCAACATTGTACCACCAAGTGTGGTAAAAATGCTCACTTGGGACGCAACGCTCAAGTATGAACTGCTCAGGTTGTTCGTCCAGAATCGTGTGTTGCATTATTGATGGAAAATCACATGTCTTATTAACATTCAATTGTCTATGAAAAACTAAACATTTGACGGGCAATTCAATTCCAGCCAGTACGTTTTTCATTGTCACATAAACGCTAAAGGTGTTTGTTATTTCCCTGTAGACATAACCCAAACGGTTCATTCCAGTCTCCTCCTTAGATACTGCATTTTCTTTAGCTACAATCTCTGCGTAGTCTCCTTTATCAAGCTGGACCCAGCGACAAGACATCTCTACCTTACCCACTGTATGGTAAAGAAGAGCATTGCAAGTGGGTTCGGTATTATAAATTCTTAAATCTAGTTCGAAAGCCACACAAACTGATTGAAACCCGTCGTAAATACCAATGGTGTGAGTCCCTGAATCATTTTCTTGTGCGAAATCTATAGATATTTCAATCGTGTTTTCTTCGATTCCTTTAAGCAATTTAAAACGTTCATTGCTCACGTTGCGTATGAAATCATGACTGAAACTGTGGTATATCCCAATTAAAACATTCCGATCCTTTGTCCACCAAAGATTTTGCGTATTGAGCAATGACTTTGCAACGTGAAATGTTACGGAAACATTTCGATCGTTAATTCCCTCGAAAGTCGTATACTGGTATACACAGATGTTTTCCGTAGAAAAAGACGGCTGACATAAAGCATGCATAATCAAAAGAAGTAGAAAAGATTTCATTGTGAGGATCAAATCCCTTTTCGAAAACATTCTAAATGTTCAGTTTGTAAACTAATGGGCTTGCAAAGACTAGGAACTCAGATGTGCATCTACGCCAACTCACACCAATCATGATAGTATAAAGCAGATATACTCCTCTTGATATATAAATACGTCCACAAAGTACCAATATATATGTTGGAGGTTACTTTAAGAGTATGAAACTGTTTCCGCCAACCAATAAAAAAATCGCCCAATCATATAGCTTGATAATCCAACTACAAGTGACCTTTCTTAGTCTAGTGGAAATGTGATGTACAAATTATTTGTCTGAGCCGTCAAAAGCAACCACTTTAGTTTAAAAAAAAATGCTTTGTCTTACTTTCTTTTTATATTGTGTACACATACATAATATCCATGGTTTCAGTTGTTAATCTCTTGAGGAAATCAAGACTCACGTTTTATTTCATCTTTAATAGGCGACTAGGCCAATTTGCCAAATCACATTTTAACCAGCCAGTCACAAGTGAATATTTTCCTGTTAATTGTAAAATCATGATAAAATCATCTGTTTGAGGCGTGAAGACTAACGAACAAACCAGATAAATGAGTTTTAAAATACAACACATTGGCTTGAATTCAGTATAAATGTTTTATAGATGTAGAATAACTTTGGTTTCACTTGTAAAACTCGTGAGTGTCAGGTTTAAGTCAGATACATGCCATGAGGTGGCTAGGTGTAATGTAGAATGTATCTGGTATCAGATCAACGATTACGAGTGTTGTACCTTTGATATTTGTGTCGTAATACGGGGTAAGACAGAGTACAGTAGTACATAAGCCACAAAGAACTCAACCAAGCAGCTTGTATATATATGTATATATATATATATATATATGAGCCCGTTTATTTGTTGATCATCTACTTCAGCAGTAATTAAAAACCCTGCAAATCAATCAAGAAATGACAATCATAAATTAATTAATAAATAGATTAATGAATGTGAAGTAAGTTCCAATTGAGTGGAAAGTGCACATCGGATCACTCGTGATATCTCAGTCACACCGCAGCCAGACTATAAACTGCTCCCAAACATACCGCTTCCTGGTCATTAGGGGTACTTTGTTCCATCTTTTGTCGGTTTGGTATCGGTGTCGTTTATAGTGTGACTGAGGTATTTGACACACCCACTATGTTTAATTTCTCAATCATTCAATTCAATTCACGCTCCCAGGGGTACTATCCTTCACCATTACGAACCTTTCGAAATATATTTTCTCCTTTATTCTCCCCTTCATGTACGATTACACTTTAACCCCTATACTGCCAAAACTTTGCCCACATTTTCACGAGGAAATGCCATTGACAATGCCAATGCCATTCGTCCGCTGGAGAGTCAACCATGGCTTGTGATCGCGCAGGCATCGCTAAACTAAGTTCCTATTGGCTGAAAGGCCTACAAACACCCACTCTGTAACAATGGAGATAGTTTGGGATGGACTCCCACGACAGACATTAAATTAGAGATTGAATTAATATGTATATTTCTCGAGGGGAATAAAGAGCTTTCGTTATGGAAATGCTTAAGTGGATGCTGGGTGTGAATAAAACAAAACCAATTTTTGTCTTAATCACTTATTACTGTACAATCTTTCTAATGACTCTTACCGTACTCCGTTTACTGGTTTAAAAAATGATAACATATCAGGAAACTTTATTTAACAGAATTTGGCTTTAATTATTATTTTATTAAAACTATGCTTAATATCTCTCAGCTTTCTATGCGAGGTCAAGATTGGGAAACTGATCTCCTGCAAACTTAGTATGATAAGAACGGCAGAAAGTAGTAAATAAACTAATGACTTTTGGAATAAAGGTGAATATCTCCCGTTCCAATGCTTCTATTTGTTGTGTTACGTGGTATCGCGTATTTTCGCTTGATTTTCAAATTAATGATTGATTGATTCGAATTTATTCCATTACATATCAATTGTTTGCACAATAAAGAACATAGTTGACAAAGTAAGTACAAAATTATGAAAGGAAACAGGAACCTACTGGAAAGCATAGCTTGTTTTTGTAGGTTCCCAAGAATAAATATAATATGAACATTATTTTCATAAATCACTTTAGAGTGTCTTAATAATCACAGTAAAAAAAGATTAATTAATTAATAAATAGATTAATTGATGTGAAGTAAGTTCCAATTGAGTGGAAAGTGCACATCGGATCACTCGTGATATCTCAGTCACACCGCAGCCAGACTATAAACTGCTCTCAAACATACCGTTTCCTGGTCATTAGGGGTACTTTGTTCCATCTTTTGTCGGTTTGGTATCGGTGTCGTTAGTGTGACTGAGGTATTGAACACATATTTTATTTATATTATCCGTCTATCATTCAAAGATGTCAAAAAAGATAACAAATTACATTATCACCCTAATAAATGATGCTGAAATGTGAACAATGATCAATATATTAATCATGATCATGCAAGACCCATACAACTGCAAAACCGAGGGGCGTATTAAAGTGAACACAAAACAAGCAAGAAAGTAGGTAAAGTTCAAGTACAATGACTTTGAATGTCCTCTTGTAGTATAATCTGTCCTAACCAATTAAAGATCAAATTTGGTATTCATGTATTCATTAGAGTTTGTTGCATTGCTTAAAAAGTGTGATGTCTTAGTTTGCATTCATTGGACTTTAATTTTCTATATATTCTTGAATGATAACATATTTATATTCTTCTATGTTTTCCCCGAAGTAGTCTCGTCTTCGGATATAATTTATGGTGTCCCATACCGAAAACTCCCGTTATGCATGTACATACCACTGTCTCCTTAATGATTGACGGATGATGTCACAAGATAATGAAATCTGGAGCTTAGGAGGTCTGAAAAAAATATTTTAAAAAATATTTAAAAATCGATGAAATATGTTTAGATGTTTGAATAACAACATACGAGTTGTATGCAGCACTGCACATCAACAGGAATCAACTTTTATTTGGATGTCACCCTACCTTTAACAGGGTAAGGTGAACGTGAGATGTTTATACTTCATGTAAAATGGTGCACCCTATCATGTTTCATAATTTACCCTCTAATAACTGCGATTGGAATGTCCAGTAGTGTTTAATATCATCGGACAGCATATCGGGAGAGCTAATAAGTTAAAATCATGACGCAAAACACATTAGAATACAAATATGTAAAGTTAAGAACCAAATAATTTGAATGAATTGAATATAGCAAATTGCGATTCATTTCTATTTGGCATTGTATTTACGAAAGCAATTATATATACAAATATGCAATTCAGGTTGAACGTAACGCCTTTATATTGAATATCCTGGGGTTTTTGATGATGAACCAAACTTGACATTATTTATTAGCCTCTCCTCTGGCACTTTGATTAGATTTTACGAGTACCGTCTGAAACTTGATACACAAAAGTTATTTCTTTTTCTGTTGTGGAAATGAAGACGTGTCATTTTTAACTATAAACATGAGAACAATTGATTGACTTTCAGCATAACTAGTAATGAGGAAACAAGACAAAATATCTCATCACGAAACCAAAAGTTCTGAAATGTTATTTATCTGGGATTGTGTGTTGTTTACCCATTAAAATTTCCCTGGACACTTTCTCTATGTCCTTGGGAATGTATGATTACATTGTGCAGATACTGATACGTATTGTTAAACACACACACACACACACACACACACTCACAAACACGTACACACATATACCCACACGCCCATATTTTGCTATGTTTTGTAGAGTGATCAATCTAAGTACACACAGAACATGAACAGCTTGATATAGCAAGCAAATAAACGCTTTCCTAATCTACCAATCAATATCTTAATCAAGTTATTATAGATATATGTCAATTCGGTTATATCTCCATTAAGTAAGGCTGAATTTGAAAGGTTGAAATTTTTTGTAAGCCAACCATATGAGTTCTATATAAAATCATTAAATCAGATAAATGAGCAGAATCTGGTTCTAAAAACGATGTGTATTTCAGATAAACTCTTTTGTCGTCATCTAGACCTCATATAATTCTTGGTCACAAGTTTCGTATTATACTGTATTGATGGTTTGTGTTGAGAGTTTGTGCAATATAAGTTGGATATACAATTTCAAATAGTTGACATTTTTTTCTCCATCTAGGGACAATATGCAACATATTTGAGAAAGTACTAAGTGCACGTAAAGATTACAAAATATTATATATACATTTGAGACATAAATAATGCAGACATTACTTCATTTGTCATTAGGTTATATGAAATATTATCGCTGCTGCATTAGGATATCAATATATCAAAGTGTTATATAGTTTCGAAGTAGTTCGCATAAAGATATTTCACATATGTATTATCTGTTCTTATACTGTTTGCACACAGTAATACTAGTCAACTTTGTATAATTCTTATGGATTTTATCAGAGTTTGGTGATTTTGTTCAGCAAAACGTGTATGAGTTTACATAGTAAAAAATTGTTTAACACAATTTACCAATTTCATTGAAGAAACACTACAAGGGCATAAATGGATTTAAATTTCAAACTATTTCATTTACACCGTTCGTCCTTATGTTAATAGTCAATCTGCAGTTCAAGCAAAACTGTACGTAAAAACTACTCGAAGTGCCATTCGTTCTACAGAAAAATGCTTATAAGTAAGTATTTGTATCTGACAGTTGAAGTTAAAGAAGACACGCAAAATGATAATGGACAATGAGTGAATGAATGAATGAGCGGATGCATTAATATACAGTTCTCCACCATCCGTCAATTCGTCACTGGGATTAGCAAACATGTTACCATAGTAGTCAGTATTTTTCAAGACCAGGGATTCTAAGCCATGTTCTAGAGCGAGAGTGTCTTGAACGGGGATGTGTCCGCGGTTGAGACCGGGGTTGGGTCCAGGAGGCCTGGGGTCGTCATAATCTGACTCCAAAGAGGTCATTTTGTCGGTCTTTCGGCTCATGTTCGGTTCAGAGTACAAAGCATCTACATCTGTGTCTACTCCTGAAACGCGTCATGCTTGGAATCGATGCATGTTGTTGTGATTTGTCTGATTTAAACGAATGTGAAGTAGATCCATTCATATAAAAGGGATCCTTGGAAGATGGATGGGGATATGGGAAAGACGATGCATGTGAAGGCCAGTGTTTCTTTGAGATATCTTCAGAGGTGCCTTTGACATCGTCCACTGAACAATATGCAGTGTCCGAGTATGGCACACTAGCAAGAGCATGTCTTATATGCTTACTAGGGTTTGCGTCAGAACCAGTTGTAGTAAGTCCGATGGCTCCCTTATGATCTTCCCTATTCGAAGTGTAATTGGTAGGGCGATGAGCAAAACAACTGCTCTCAAGCTCTCTATGTTGGCAGTGCGAATGTAGGCTTTGAGGTCCACCCTGGTTGTTGGAAAAGGGTGCTTTTCTGACTTGGTTTTGTATGTGTCTTCCCTGACCTATTGAACCCTGAAGAGCATTAGCCCCTCGAAGTTCAGAATCCAGAGAGCTTTGAAGGGCTTGTAACTGTAAGTTTGCCATGTCTTCAGACTGTGCACCGGTATCACCGATTGCTACCGTGGAATCCATTTGTATCGCTTCATTCGTCTCTTTTTCAGTGTGGTGTCGATATTTTCTTAAAACAATGTAGTAACAGTTGACAGAGCCAGTTGCCAGGCAGAATATCATAGAAAGCACTAATATTACCCAAACCCAAGGCGAGACTTTATTTTCCATAGTATTATTTGGTTTTGGCGTCAAAGTAATTTCTATCCTTTCAGTATTAGTGGGCATTGAGTTCAAGTCTCGATATTCTTCTGGATATTGTATGTCTTCCACGGTGTTTCTTACCTCAAAAGAGATGTTCTCACACCTTAAATTCTCATTGAAATTGTTACGTCCTGTAGTTCGGCCTAATGCTGACATAGAAATGTTGTACTGTTTCCCTTCCACAAGATTAACATGCAATAACACTGTGTTTTTTTCCACTCTGTACACCGCAGAAGAAATAAAAGTGTCCCATATGGATAAGGGATAAATTTTAAGTAAGAATGAGTGGAATCATATTTCTACCATTATTGTACCAAAACTTGATAGCGTCGGCAACTTCTGTGGTGCAACATTCAAACACAGAACGCAGAGTTCGGTCTTGTATTGGAAGAAATGTACACGTCTTATTGACAGATCTGTTGCCATTAGAAATATGACACATGCTCGGCACAACTCGGTCATCATATACGCTTTTAAGAGGAAGGTAAACGCTGAATTTGTTGGTTGAATTAAAATCGCCATCAATATTCATTACCGGAGTCTCATACTCATACATAACCTGATTTCCTGCCAAAAGTTGTACTTAATCCCCTAAGTTGACCTGCACCCACTCACAAGACATCTGTACTTTTTGAGTTTCTTGGTCAAACAGGGTTGAACAGGGTTGAGCAGGTTTTGTACCTTGAATTGTTAAATTGAATACTGCAACGGTGCAAAGCGATTGTGCCCTATGATGAATTTTAACGACATGCTTTCCCGAATCACTTAGTTCAGTAAATGCAATAAATAATTCGATATCATTCTCTCCTGCCTCTTTTGTCAAACTATAACGGCCTTGATTAGCAGATGTTCTGTCTATATCGCTTAATAGCCGATTATCCAATGTCATCCATTTGGTCCACACTAAAGATTGATTCTCAGTCAATGGATTGTTCAGATTAAATTTCACAGAAACATTTCGTCCGTTGACTGCTTTCAATGCTTCTTCTTGCTTTTCACCACAAAATAATTCAGCCTTACAAAATCTCATTTGGAAGACAGTTAGAAAAACAATGGAAATGTTTGGAAATATTTTCCATTTTAGCGCGAAACTATCTTGAGGCATGGTAGAGGAGTTCACACAATCTTAGCTTGATATAGATACGCTGGCCTTTGCACCAAGTCTTCAGGGCAGTTACCAAAAGAGGTTCACGATTGTGCTATATGGAGTTTTGAAGAGCGTTCTCCGACGACTAGATTCGGAATTGAAGTGGAATGTGTAAAATAAGAGAGTGAACCATGTGCGGTTATATTCGAAAGTATTAGAGATAAATAAATAGATGAGTATCAATTGTTTTAATATCTATCAATGCAATTGATGCATAATGCGTGATATGATCAGAGAGGCAATTTGCTGAAGGTTTAGAATTACTCTCGTATATAATAAGGAGGAGCCAACGAAATTATTATCTGTGAGAGTGCGTTCATCCTCTCAGGCAATTATGGTGCTTTCAGTTCCTGTTTATATCTCGTTTGGAAACTAGTTTAGTCCAACAATAATTTAAAACAAAAGAAGTGGTTTTGTGATGGGTGGAGTCTATGAATCCACATAACATGGCATCATTCCAATTTAATTTCATCTTTTCTTTCAAATTAACGAAGACACAGAGAATGAAACTAGAAGTTAATGATTAATTTGACAAGCACTCATACATAATTTCTCAATTGTTCTCATTTACATCGTATGTAAAGAAATTTGTACTTCATCAGGAAAATAATCGTGTTCTCAATGACGATAGAATCATATTTACGATGACGTCGATAGAGCTTTAGCTGAGAATGGTCCCTACAAGGGATTATTTTACAACAAGACTCGCATTTGATTTATTACATTCAATGTGTTAAGAGATTGCTATAGCGTTTAAAAAAATTGTCATAACTCCTTTCTGTTTAGCCGATATTTTACGATGCGATAAATGTCACGCAAATTTGTGAAATAATACAAAAAATTGCAATCTGAGTATTGCAGCAAGATTGAATGATTACATCCAAAATTTGTATATGATTTTCATATGATAAACATAATCTAAAGCTGTTAATGTGTTTGATTGTGTAGTACCTTAAACGATGGAATAGTTGTATATTATGCAACAAGCTCCTTTAAAAGGAGATTGCCGTTTATGTTATCGACACAGTTTGTTACTGGCTATATCATATGACCTAGTATTAAAATGTAATATATCCTATGTCACATGTTATGATATATCTTCAGCTTTATACGCCATTGACGCTGAATACCATAATGTGCATCTAAATGAAGACATTAATTATAATTTTCTTTTTGTCTTCATATTACTACTCTCGTTATAATTATAACATATACACTGTAAGAAGATACTACTAAACCAAATATATTATGTTTACTCAAATAGTGAAAACAGACATCGTAGAATTTTCTCTATTGATAAAATGAGTGGACAGATGTGTTCATGTATAAATCGTCATCATCTATAGATGCATCGATGGCATTTGCAGCGCTGTTGCCGTAAATATGATCACTTTTAAGGAGAAATGGGTCATCTAAGCTTCCAGTTAGAAGTAGAATGTCTGGGCACAGTTTCTTTTCACCATGGCCAACACCCAAACAAGTGACCCTTGCCCGATCAGGAAGACCCTTGTCTAATTCAGGGACTGATTTGGGACTCCGACGACCTTCTTGGTCTTCCGGCTCATGTCAGGTTTAGCGTACAATGTTTCCACATCCGATGTCGGCCATTTTACGTTGTTCATTGATGGGTTATCATGTTTTATCTTTGGCTTAACACATGGAGTATTCTCGGCACTAGTTCCGTCATTAGGTGCAGTGCCCTGGTAAACGGATGATTGGACGATAAATGTCACGGATTTTACTGCTTCTGGTAAAATGTTCCCACTTGCAGGAATGTCATTGGTGTCATTGACGCCACTTACAGAACAGTATGTGCTATCGAGACTGTACGCAGCAGCCCGGAAATTTTTGCACTGGTATCTCCTTCCCTGGTTTCGCTTCCAATATCTTCCACAAGCTTTTCCTTTACACCAACTTCACCTCCTCGTTGTCCAGGATGATGAGCTTTGCGTATCTCGTCCTTATCCATCCATCCACCATGTCCACGTTGTAGAGGGGGTTCTGGCGGACTGTCCTGATGTACTGGACTAAATATCTGTGACCAACGTTTAGGAGATATGTGAAAGGCCATGCCGCCATGCTCAGGATCTATCCCATTCACAGAAGTGTGAGATAATAATGTCCCCGTGTCAACTGAATCTCCATCTGTTGATTGAATCGTGTTCATGCTAATTCCATGTGACTGCTCTCTTTTGACTCGATATTGATACTTGCTTAAAAATCGTTTGTAACATATGTTAAGGCAGATTCCAAAGCAGATAGCAATGCGGAATAGCAATGCAATTGCCGATGTTAGCCCTATGTAGATTAAGGGTTGTTTTGCCAACCAACGTCCATATCAGTCATATTCATCACTTCACTCACGACACAATTTGACGAGGAGTCATTATCTTAAAATTTCAAAAATGGAGAAGGAGCTTGTGTTGTAGTTGAAGTAAGAGATGGAAGTGCAACAACTGAAGCATTAACAGTGATCTTTGTACATCTTGCGTTGTCTCTGGAATCATTTCCTTGGCTTTGGATTTCATGATTTTCAGCTGACACTGAAATGTTGTAGCGCCTTTCTTGAAAATGTAAAGTTATCATGCGATAGAGTTTCATCGAAGAGTGCGAAACATCTTCCACACAAAGAAAAACTACGAACTCGCCTTCGGTTATTACGTACGATTGTATGGCACTATTTGGTGACAGACTGGTGTCGGCGTTGTCCCACCATGAAAAAGGAATGCTCCCTTTCCTAACGCAACAATCAAATATCAAAACCTCATCTCGGTGATATTGAAAGGTGTAATGTTCATTCTTAGGAAAAGTGCACGTGTTGCGCACATTTATCCTTTCATTAGATAGTACACACTTGCTTGGCACTCCCTTGTTATGTATCACGTCTTGAATATCAGGGAAAACACTGAATTCATGAGGCATTGTATACTGATTAAGAAAATTCACCATTGTCACCTCATGTTCATACAAAATCCGATTTTCCGCCAGTAATTGTGCCAGATCACCATTGATCCCTTGCAACCATTCACATGTCATCTGCAGAGTCTGATTCTCTCTGCGGAAATATGTTGTACAGTTTGGACTTCCACTAACGACAGTCAATTCAAGTATCAAAGCTGTACAGATAACATTTGTGCCATTAAAAAGTGTAATAAAATGAGTTCCCGAATCTCTCTCTTCAGCATCATAAATAATTAGTTCAAAGTCCATTCGGTTGAATCTGTTTTTCAACTTGTATCTTGTGCTTCTAGCCTTGTTATGATGGTTCTTCGAACATTGGATAGAGTCGGAGCACATCTCACCAGATGCTGATGCCAGCTCGATCCAATCAAGTGTATCGTTTACGGATAATGGTTCCTTAAAATGGAATAGAACCGAAATGTTTTGATACTTGACAGCATGAACTGTTTCCCATCGGTAATTACACACATCTTCAGCAAATGACTGGTTGATCAGAGCTTGCACACAGAAAACGAATGATAATGCTTTCAAGAGGAGGTTACCAGGCATTCCCAATATTTTGAAGGATGGGAGATGTTCTTTGAACCTTTGAAGAAACAAATTCCACATTATCTTGAGAACTACGGATTTAACTCGTATCGTATCTCACAAGATCCGATAACCTAAAGCTTTTACCGGACAGTTTGATCTTCAGGTACACGTGTAAAAGAGGATAGGCTTTACGAAGTCGTCTGCTATTACCGTCCTCCGAAACCACCATGGCCAAACCAAGAACTAGCAATAGCCATTGGATAAAGAGCAAAGATAGACAATGACACTCAAGGTAACCAAGGGAATTACCTCTAAAGAGGAGTAGCCATTGTTTAGAAAATGAACCCGACACAATATTTCCTTGATCGTGTTGGTAAATAAAAGCGCGATTTCCTCCCCCCCCCCTTTCGTTCATCTTTGAGAGCAATAGTAATCCACTTACAAGAAGGAGAATCTAATTTCCAAAGTTGTTCTCATTTGTCTCGATACCCTGACTTTTTTTTTTAACAATGTACTAATGATTGGTGACTTCCTGTCATCTTTACAACCCATTGTGAATTTTTAATTTCTAACTGAAGCCTACAAAAGGCTAACAATTAAAGTGCGGGGTTTTGAAAACCAATAAAACAATAGGAACGTGCTTGAAATCGTCCATATCACCCTAAATTACTTTCAGTTTTATGATAAGCATAATAATATACCACATTTTCTTATGTGCTTATCGTTGTCAGACAACAGATTCTTTCTTTATACGATAGAATCGCTTTTTGAAACCTGATTAGATTAGTAAAATAAAAGATTAGTAAAACAGATTTGTAAAGGCAAATTAGATGAATGTGAAATTTGATGTGATAATCTATGCCATGTTTTGCCTGGATGACCTTAGATACCCCCTCCCATAATAAAAAGGAAAAAAGCATGATCCAGCTCCCTACTTCTTTTAACAATCCCTGTTGGAGTATTTTGTCTTAAATGACTTTTGAACGAAAACACGACAGCATTTACAACCGTACTTCTTGTTTAAATCAAAGCGTATTCATATACAAATCACCGCCACTTTTCGATTCATCGGCAGGACTTGCTAGGCTGTTGTCGTAGACATGGCAATCTTGATCAGTGCTTAGGGCACGTGAATATAGGCTATCCTCCGGAACGAGAATGGATTGAAAGTAGTCATCTAAAGGAACCCTTGGGTCATCATAATCTGACTCCGCAGATGCCATGTTCTTGGTTTTCCTGCTCATGTCGGGCTTCGCGTAGAGTGCACCCAAGTCTGGAATTGGTGATCTTGTATCCATCAAGTCGTCATTCGATGTCTTCTTTTGACTTGGTGACAGATGTGACTGGTTAATACTGTGTGATCCATGGCTATGTGCACTCGAATGGATGCCTTCGATATCACCCATTGAACAATAAGTACTGTCTGGCCATGGTGTCTTGGCACTGGCCATGCATGCATTTCGCTCACTGGTGTCATGTTTCACCATTTCTCCTTGCGAAGACACGTTTAGTGGTCTATCTAGCGGTCCAGAAAATGGCCCCATGGCACCCTGTCTAAGAAAAGGCTCTTCTTCGTCTGTTGGGCGCTGGTTAAATATAGCTCTCGGGGACCCGGGATCTGCATTTTGTTGGGGTGTTTGAGCTGTGAAGGTCATTGCTAGAGCTCCTGCATTATTGTCCGATGCCGTTGAACCTCTCTGAGGACCATTCCCTATATCCCTTCTGACAAGACACTGGTCTTTATCGGGGAAATTGCACCTGCTATAACGTATCGTAATGCAAGCACCAGAGACGCACCCCAGCCCTAATGCTGCTATTGTAGCCACTGCTATCAAGATACCGCCATGTTTACCTGGAAAACTTATGTTTGGTACCGCCCTCGACGCCTGAGTTTGGACAAATATTTGGTCGGTTACACTTTCTGGAGAGATTCCCTCCTGATTGTTTAACTTCGAATCAAGTCTTGTAAAATTCACCGTGATGACTTCACATTGCTCATCTTCTCTTGAATTGTTGGGAAGAAGTTTTGGGTCTGTAACGCGTAGCAATAACGTTGAACTTTCGTATTTGGCGTGTTTTCTAACATCCAAGCTTTTCATGTTGAGAATAGTAATCTCTGAAATTGCTTCGTTTGAACCGCAGAGGAAGAATAGGATACAATCAGCGTCTCTCGCATTGCTTGCATTGTAATTTCGTTTAGAATCGACAGATAATTTATTGCCATCATCGTCGTATACTAGTAAGATGGGTTTTTGGGGCTTGGCAACGCAACATTCAAAGTCCACATTTTCCCTATGAGTATATTCAATAGGATGAGGTGTGACCACGGGGAATTCACACACTTCTCTCGTTTTTCCTCTCCTGTGAGAAACAATACACTTTTTAGGTACTCTGATTTCTTCAAGTATCTTAATATCAATACCAACGTATACGCTGAATTGATGCGTCATATTAAAGGAACCGTTGACATTCAGTTCCGGAATCTGATGTTCATACAGAATTTCGTTGTCTACTTCAAAGTGCGCTCGATCCCCTTCGTTCATTTGCAACCATTCACAAGACAACTGTAATTTTCTGCTTTCATTGTTGAGTTGTGTTGAACATATCGGTTCTGGAGTTTCGACGGTTAAATTCAGCACGAGTGCCAGGCAGAGTGGCTGGCTACCTTGGTTAATTGTGACAACATGATGTCCTGAATCATTCTGCTCCGTGTAACCAATAAACAAATCAAAAGTATCGTTGCTGAATTCAGTCAATCTGTAACGGTCAACTTCAAAATCTCCGTAACCATCGTATTCTAAAGGTTGATCGTGTGGTTTTACCCACATTGATTCTTCCTTTCTCCACATCAACGTTTGAACATGAAGTAACGGATCTTCTAAATAAAATCTTATGGAAATATTCTGTCCGCTCCAAGCGTCCATCACTTTTTCTTGCACCTTGCTACACCAAAATGTTTCGTCATAAGACAAGGTGACGTGGAAAATACTTGGCAAAATAAGAAACGACAAAATCATTTTCCTGACGAAATCACAATTATTTGGAGACATTATGGAAGAGTCCACAGCCAATACTGTCGATATCGAAGTCGTTATTGGAATACAAAACATTAAGCTGGGTTAATATGCCCCATACGCACCTGTCTACGGATATGAAGTACGTGTCGTGCAAGCCACCGCAATCACAATAATATAATAGAGGAGGGTCATTAATATCTACAAGTTTTATTCTTTTCAGTAGAGAGTAGCTTAGAAATGTCTGCTCCACTAACTCACGATCAACTTCAAAACAAAAAAGAAAATGGAGACAAAGAGGTAGAAAATGGTAAATGATTTATGGAATGATGAAGAGCGGGAACTTAATTGGCGGGAACGACGCACTGTAACAAAGCCAGGTGAAGAAATGGGCGAATCAAATCGATAAGTGTTTTCAAGGGCGGAGCGTCGTCAGCGACACAAGTGGTTTTGTTCAATACAACCGCCTTTTAACTCTAAAAATCTCATTTTATCATTGATCGAATGGTAGCAAGCCTATCCGGAAATAACTTCAGGCATAGACGAGATAGATGGTTTCCTTGAATGGGTATGATATATTAGTGACGCTGCGTTCGATCTATCTTCATACAAAAAGTTCATAGTGTCCTTATCATGAAACCGAAGGTGACGTCAAACTGTTTCCCCGTATGTATCTTAGTGGAGCTCAGTACCACATCCGTGTGATTTCACGATCATTGCTCTATAATCTAATCCAGGAACATACACAAATCATGCCAGAAGAGTTATGCCTCCTAACATCTTAAACGTGATCCCCTTCCTCATTTTCATCACAAAATATCAAGTTCTCCTAATGTATTGTGTTTTCCAAACAGTCTTGTTGCGTTTTATTTCTGTAGATGTATCTCTGATTTCTGTTCGTCATTCGTTGGAATTATATTTAGTATTAAGTCATTAGAGGGACTCATATATCGATTTATAAAACATAGATAAATATGCTTGAAGCAAACTTTCTCACAAATGCACAATTCTTACAAATGCCTAACGAGCATCTTTATCATCCCTATCCCAGTAATGATCGTTATAACTTCTCAATTATGATACAACCCACTAGTCAATATACAACATTCAATATTAAAGAAATATATATTTCCTTCTTATCAATTGAACATAAATGGACTATATTATTTACAATAGAGGAGAGAGGCGAACTATCCTGACAGCGCAAGGCTCGTGATAAGGTCGACATAACAATACACATATACATATAAATTGCCTATCATAATCTATATAACATAGCATCTCTTGAAACTGCTTGATTCAAAGACTGACCTAAAAGTGGCCGACTTCATAATCATGTGGTTGGAGTTACACTTTTAACAATAATAATATTAATAATAAAATAGTACTACTACTTCTACTACTACTACTACTACTACTACTACTACTACTACTACTACTACTACTACTACTATTATTACTACTATTATTACTACCTTGCCCAACGATCTCAGAATTATAAATGTTGTTAAATCTTACAGTACTGAGATCAGTAAAATTAAAGATATTGGCTCACTTGTTTCATCTCGTGGATACTAAATTGTTTTTAGGTTCTTTTTATCTCTCTTTTGTCACCATGATTCGATTTTGTCCTTAAATTTCTGTAAATATGTTCATGTATTACTACTGTTTGTAAATTGTATTTTCATTGTTTTATATTCTATTGGTCGAATTTTATGTAATCACGGCCTCTCTGAAAAACAGCATTTGCTGAATGCGGGCACAATTATTGTATTTGTTTTTAACCCGTGAATAAATAAAATATATCATATTATACCCTACTACTACTACTACTACTACTACTCAGGGGCGGCCGAGCAACTTCCAAGGGGGGGGGGGCACCAAGAAAAAAGGGCACTTTCTGGAAAAAGGGCACCTACAACGGGAAATCTCAAAGCGAAAATATACCATTTTTTTAGACATTGGTATATACCCCTACATTGTGATTACATTATCAGGGATGATTTCAATATTTGTTTCACTTTATACACCATACAAGATATTGCTTAAGCATCATGCTTTGCAGTTGGGTGTGATGGTCTGACAATTTATTTGCGAGCGAGCGAAGCGAGCGAGGACAAATTTTACGATTTGTGAGGTCGCAGTGCGAAAAATTACATCTTATGAAGAGGAAAAAACCCAATCCTGATGGGGTTATAAGCACATTCTCATAACAGAAGAATGAAAAGACCTTTGATAAGTAACATGGGTATATAATTTATAGATGCGTGCGAGCGTAGCGAGCGAGTTCTGGGGAAATTGCTCTTAGTCGCTTGAAATTAGGGCGCGTTTAATGATGAGAGGAAAAGGGACACTTATCAAAAAGAAAAGGAGCATGTGTTAAAGTACAAAGAGTATTAATATTATCAGAGGTGAAAATGGGGCACTTCTTACACCCTCAAAAAGGCACTCACCAGGGATAAAAAGTCAGTCATGAGAATAGGAATGGGCATTTGCCGATGGAATAGGGCCCCCATCAGACCTTGATAGGGGCATTTATAAGAGGTGAAAAGGGGCATTTATGAAAAGGGGAAAGGTCCGTTATTAGAAACGAAAAGGGCACGTATCATTGGTAAAAGGGAAATTATCAGAGGTGAAAAGAGGCACTTATCGCACCTGAAAAAGGGCAATAACCAGATATAAAAAGGGGCACTTATGTGAATGAAAAGGGGGCACTTATAAGAAAGGAAAATGTGCATTAGTTGAAAGAAAATGGGCGCCGATCAGATTTTAAAGGGGCATTTATCGGAGGTGAAGGGGGCACTTATCTGAAGTGAAAAGGAGTAAATTATCGTACCTGAAAAGGGTCATTTATCAGAAAAGAGGCACTTATGAGAAGGGGAAAGGGCTCTTTTTTAATGGGGCACTTATCATTAGGAAAAGGGGCACTTATTAGAAAGGAAAAGGGACACATGTGAAAATATAATAATAATATATATATATATATATACCACTACGAGTACTCTTACTCCTACTCCTACCACTACTCTTACTACTAATACGGCTACTACTACTAATTCTACCAAGGATTTTTAAGAGCTGGAGTCCCAACTGGCAACAAATTATTTTGAGCAGGTGCCGTTTCCTAACGTTGCACAATATAATCTACATGTGTGCTGTTACCCTTGATGTCCGAGGTTCGATGCCGCCAACATCATTGGAAAGCTTGAGTAGTGATTTTTTTTACAAAGAAATATCGTTATAATATTTCACTTTTTTTTTAACTAACAAGGGGAAAATCAATTAGATGATAAAATATGAATACAAAAGCCTAAGTGTATCAAGAAATTTGCTTACATTGTATAAAAGCAGTTTTAATTTGTCAAAAATAGTAAAATTTTACAATCCTAAAACCTGCAATTTGACACTTTTTCCGATTACTTCCTGCACACGAACATAACAAGTGAATTTGTTCAAGTACAGTTATTTATGATGTTATATGTCAGATAAGTACCCACACATGCTTAGTCGAGTAATTTTTATTAATATTTCAGGAAATTTTGCTTCGGTTCTTTTCGCTTGCCTCCTGTAAAGGTGTACTGCTCGTATTATCAAACGAGTGGTAGCGAGAAGTAATTATCATTACAAAAGCATATTTTCCTTTGAAAGTGGCCCGTTAGTTTGCAGCTAGGCAGGAATATTTTGTCTACGTATCTGCAAGGAAGATCCAGTTAAGCACATGCCTGACATATTTTCTCCTGGCGGCATCGAAGATGGCACAAAGGGAATGAGCTACATATGACTCTATGATCCTATTGAAATGTGAATTTATTCAAATCCTTGGACCCATGAATTCATGTACAGTTCGGCACAACACGTTGATTCGGTTATACGGTCTACATCATCATTGCCACACAAGTGGCCTGTGTGGTCATCAGTTGGTACATGTGAGTAGACGTGATCAAGGGGGAGATATTGGTTTCGAGAAGGTCTCCTGCCGGATCACTTCTACCCTTATCACAGAGATGATCTGGTACACGATGTGGATATTGTAAAATTCGCGGAATGGATTGGGACAGTTTTCCCACTTTCTTGGTTTTCCGGGCCATGGCTGGTTGGGCATACATGGCTTCCAACTCTGCTGCAGGTCGTATCGTGCTTCTTATTACAGAATCCCCACTGGACCTCTGTGCTTTGTCGGTTAGGGAAGGTGGGGTTTCGATCTTGTCAACATCGAGACGAACTTCATCGTGGTCTTCGGATGATTGAAGTGGACATAGAAAGGTCGAAGGCATCGAAGATTGGTATGTTTTCTTGGTGAATCTTGTAGCGACTTTGACGTCAGTCACTGAACAATACGCGTTGTGTATATCTGGTGTCATCGAAACAGGGTGGTCAACAACTCGCTTTCCATCGCTTTCACCATTGCACCCATCTCCTGTACCCTCTCCTTGAACAAAGCCGTCGACGATAGGAATGTTGCAAGTAGAAATGCTTTTTGCCTGACTAGACTCTTCCATGTCAGAATGTACCCGGAGGGTTCGAGGGTTAGCACGATCTTCGTGACTGGACTGCTTCGCCTCTCGATCTGAATATTGGTGTCTATTGTTGGCGAGTGCTGATTAGAGACAAATCCATGCACACTGGTGTCCATGCTGGGTCGAGGCGGGAGCCGTGACAAGGTTGTCATTTCATTGGATCTCGAATCATTAACGTTGTCTTCCTCTGCAGCTAAACTCGTTGGAGCAACAGTTGAACTATGCTCTCTCACGCGATAACTATCTTTCCGTAGAAAGTTATAGTAGCATAGTACGAAAAAGTTGATAGCAATGCTGAAAACTAAACACATTGTTACAACGACTACTACTGATATCAGCATGACATGATCTGTGATCTTGCTTTGAGGTGTCGGCTGTATCGATTGGCTAGAGACATTGGTTGAGAGGATACCATTCCCTTCAGTTTGCCCTTCTGTAGTTGCCCGTGGATCAAGTGTTATATTCACGCTGAAGGTTTCACATCGTAGTACATCAGTCGAATTGATAGGTTGTTTGCTCTTGCTGGAGGATTTAGCTAAAGTTAAACTATGGCCACCTTCGTACTCTGTTAAGTCTAAAATATCAATGCTGTAAATCGTAGACGAGGACTCATTCGAGGAATCATTATTTCCAAGACATAGGAATAAAATGTAATTGCTCATATTATAAAAACTAGACGGCAGTACCTCGCTACTAGAATTGTTCCACCATGTAACTGAAGTGTTCTCTTTCGTAACGCAACAATTAAGCTGTGCTACCACACTTTGATTGTACTTGACTAGATGGAGTTGTGGTGTTGGAAAATTACATTTTTTTCTTTCATTGCTTTTTCCATGAATAACAACACAAACATAGTCAACATCTACCATAGCCTTAATATCAATATTAACACTGAATTCGTGGGTCAGGTTAAAATTGCTATATAGCATACGGTCCGGACCCCGATCTTCAAATAGCAACTGATTTCCGGCTAAGAACTCTGCATGTTCGTTGTTACTGACCTGTGTCCACTGACAAGACAGTTGAACCTTCCCTTTCTTTCTGTCCAGACGCGTGATGCAGGTGCTATTACTGCTTTCAACAACGGTCAAATAAAGTATAAGTGGTGTACACCTGCTTTCAGCTCCCTCATAAAGAACGATGAAATGTTGTCCAGAATCTTCATCTTGGGCAGGTCTGATCAGTACTTCAAAGGTGTAGTTTTGGAACGATTCAGTCAACTTATAACGTATACTGATAGACGACTCGTTACTTGTACATTGCAGAGAACTGTTGCAGTTCATACTCCATGATGTATGCGGTGCCACCCACATCAGCGTTTGGTTTTGTAGTAAGGGCCCTTTCAGATGAAATCCGACAGATACACATTGACCACTCACTACCTCGACTGATTCAAATTTGTATCCACACGTACTACTTTCAGACGATGGACAAACAAACGTGTTTAAAATAAAAGAAAGTAACAGTACCTTCCATTTGAGGAAACTTTGCCTACTCCGCATCCTGGTCTTTCACCTATAAATTTCGCCTGAACAAATGTCTGGTCAAAATCGAATCAACGTAAAATGTCTAAGGATGGAGAGTGTTACATGCAAGCTCTGTTAAACTCTAGAGAAATAGATGACCAGTAAATGGAATATTAAAGCTTGTAAAGGTTAGCACAGTAGGGACGTTTTATTGCAAACGAAAACACTGTAAACTGAAATAATAATTTTAACAGATGAGCCCAATATTGTTGCAAACAAAAGTGGAATGCAAAAAAAATTTTCGTTCTGAGCAATCGATCCGCCCATTGTTTGACTATTTTTCCTGTTTTACGTTAATCATAATTTGTTCTTGAATCGATTGGGTGAGTGGTACATACGCGGCATTATTTTACTTGAAGGCTCTGTATAAGCTTGGCTTGTTAGAGCTCTTGTGAGTAGTGTGCCGCGGGGTTTCATATCCTTAAACTGCTGGCGAACAGAGCAACAAGACCAAGCTCTGTAATTGTTAGGTTTATCCAATTGTTAGGTTTGTCCAATAATACCGAGTTTTGTGCCACAGAACTTAGTCGAACAGGTCGATTATATCAATTTTATGTCATACTCATATACTTCTCTACGTTTTTATTTCTATTTATTTATTTATTTATTTTTTATATATTTTTAGTCTCAATATAGTTACGATCAGCAACTCAATGTATTAGTAGTAGTATTGAATATTGCAACACGCATAACTTAGAAAGAAATTCAAAATGAAGCGAGGCACACTGACTTTTGTGCCGTTATAATCAGTTACTCAATTTATCAATCAAATTAATTTGATATTGTAAGGTAATTCGATCTGCCCCCAATCTTGTCTTGATACCCATCACTCAACTTTAGGATTTTCTGCCATCAACGTTTTATCTTTTATTTTTTCGCCTCATTCTTTTAATAATTGTTATTATTGCCATGCTTAGTTGTAACCACTGCCTTGTGGTTCAGGTTCTCTTTAGAATCTAATTAAGGCTAAGGGAGCAAACCCTAACAGAAAAACATGCCACCGTGACAGCATTGAGGGCGATTGACGATACGGAACTCCCGACATCCTTCGACCAGTCACTGGAGGGACTAGTGGTTCACACCCGTCCCTGGACGGTAACACAACCTTTTCAGACAACAAAAGAGTGCTTGAACGATGGTCACAGCATTTTGAGACACTACTCAACCAGCCAGAAGATATCGAGCCTGCAGCGCGTGATATGATCAACCAGCGACCTGTAGTTACTGCACTCGATGATATTCCAACACGAAAAGAGCTAAACCTGGCAAATGCCTCCTTGGCTTACGGCAAGGCCCCTGGATTGGATGGGATACCAAGCGAGATATGGAAGCACGGAGGAGCCACGCTAATCAACAGTTTACTAATGCTTATACAACAAGCATGGGCAGAAGGCTCTGTACCTCAAGAATGGAAGGATGCTAATATTGTGACCATCTTCAAAAAAGGAGATAGAACTCAGTGTGGAAACTACAGAGGAATATCGCTATTGTCGATAGCAGGGAAAGTTTTTGCCCGGATCCTTCTTAACAGATTGAATGCCAACATAACACCGGATATATTGCCAGAGTCGCAATGCGGATTCCGAAACAACCGGAGCACAGTAGACACGATCTTCTGCCTCAGACAATTACAGGAGAAGTGTATCGAGCACAACCGATCTCTCTATGTGTTTTTTGTGGATTTCACCAAAGCATTTGACACTGTGGCAGGGCAGGTCCATGGCAACTACTCCGAAAGTATGGATGTCCTGAGAAGTTCACCGGAATGATAGAGTCACTACACACGGGTATGATGGCTAAAGTCAAGGAAGCAGGCGAAACATCCGATAGCTTCCCTGTAAGTAACGGTGTAAAACAAGGTTGTGTGTTGGTCCCTACGCTGTTCTCCATCTTCCTCTCGGCGATGCTGGAGGAGGCCTTTGCGGACTTTGAGGAGGGTATATACATAAAATCACGTCAAGACGCCGACCTCTTCATGAGGGAACTCCTCTTTGCAGATGACAGTGCTCTTGTTGCTCATACACCAGAGCAGATGCAACATATTATAGATGTATTTTCATCAGCATCAAAGAAGTTCGGTCTACAAATAAACATCAAAAAGACTGAAGTACTATTCCAACCAGGGACAGACCACCGAGAGGAGGAGGAGATCCTTGTGGATGGGACAGCTCTAAACCAGGTAGATGGCTTCACTTATCTCGGCAGCACTATATCCAAAGACGGACGCATCGACTCTGAGCTGGTGAAAAGAATGTCAAAGGCCAGCAGTGCCTTTGGTAGACTGCGAATCAGGCTATGGAACAACCATCATGTCTCAACAAGAGTGAAGTGCAAAATATACAGGGCTATCGTCCTATCCACTCTCTTGTACGGTGCGGAAAGCTGGATTCTTTACAAAAGTCAAGTAAAGAAACTTCACGCTTTCATGATGAGACACCTCCGAGCAATCATGAGAATTACATGGATGGACAAGGTGACCAACAAAGAGATTCTACAGCGAGCAAACCTGCCTTCTATGGAGGACCTGCTCATCAGGAAAACCTACGAAGGACTGGCCATGTCAACAGGATGCCCTCTGAGAGGTTACAGAAGCAAATACTATTCTCGCAACTTCCCGCTGGCGAAAGAGGGATTGGTCGACCACGGCTTCTCTACAAGGACACGGTCAAGCGGAACCTTAAGCGAAGGCAAATCGAAATCAAAACTTGGACAACTGCTGCAGGCCAGCGAGCTGTATGGAGAACGGCTGTAAAGTGAAAGTGAAGGCGGTCATTGTCGCTTCGCGACAGACAGCTACTACTATTACATACAAAATGTATGTATGTATGTATTCATTTATTAACATGCATTATCAAGATATCCAAGGTTAAATACAAATATAGCACAGCAATTTATTTCATTTAATTCATTTTATTTAAGCACGGGGGCCTACCTCAACCCGAGGACTGTTCGTCCGTAGGGACTTGCATACATAAACAAGAAACAAATACAAAACATGTACAACATAATACAAACTAATAAAATATTTACAAGAAAATACATGTAAGCCCTAGGTAATAAGTGGGAAAGACACGAAATATACTTCACTAATTACGGTCTATCTTATTCATTGTAATAATTTAGGTAATACGTTTAACAATCTCATATGATGACGCACCTTCGAATTATGGCAAGATTGAGTTCCAAAATTCAGCACAAAATTACTGAAAATCTTTTTCTTCAAACATGTTTTTAATTTCGCCGTAAACAATTTTATGTTAAGTTTCTTATGTTATATTTCGATCGTTAAACTTCAAATATATCTGACAAGTAATTTTGACAACTACGATTTGCGATTTTGTACATCATATAAAGAGTTTTTTTATATTTAAGGAATCAATTTTCAACCGTTGGTACAGAAGAGTTGAGGAATATATTGCGTCAGCTTGTAGTACAGTTCGAAGGGTCCTATCTAAGCACTTTTATGGAATCTAATCAAATTAAGATTATTAAGAAGGATAGCGTGGTAAACCATATCGAATGCCTTCTTTAAGTCAATTGTTACCATACCACAATGTCACCTTTAACCAAACAATCCAACCAATGTTATGTAACATTCAGAAGGGCCGTCGCTACTGATGAGGCCTAAATCAAGAATGCGTCACGTCAATGAATAGCCATATAACTGATTAAAAGTAAGCTTTTTGAGAATTTATGCTATTACTGACAGTATTGAGATTTGCATATCGTTTCCCATTTTTAATCTCTTGCAACTTTTTAACACAGGTATTTTTGTCCTGTTTGTATTGTTAGAATTAAAATATACGCTAGGGTTTCGGAATTACATTAGCTATTGGTTTTAACAGAAACAGATGAATATCGTCACTTCCTGATGTTTTCTAAGGGGGTAAATTTCGAAGTTTATAAATTCGGTAAATGAAGCCAATACATCACACATCCTAGTCAATGCTTATTTCGCTCAGTAGGCCTACCCAATATTGTAGTTATTTATTTATTCATTTGTAGTTTTATTTTTACAGGATAGCATTACCACTTACAAAACTGAGCATAATTTTTTATTTTTTTGGCACCCAAGGGTTATTTTTTTTTTCCAACGCCACACTCCCCCCTTGGGCGCCAGGGGTAGTGAGTACAATTTTTTTTTTTGGCACCTGAACATTTTTTTCCCCTCCGGGAAGGGTAATTTTTTTTTTCACCGCCACCCCCCCCTTGGGCGCTAGGGGAGGGGGCCCATCTTCTTTTTTTCTTCAAAAAAGGCTGTTTTTATCTGTTTTTTTTCCTAGGGAGGGGCCCGGGCCCCTGGCCCTCCTGGATCCGCCAGTGGCTGTCAGTCGCAGATGATACAAATTATAATGACTAATAAGGGAGGGAAATTACGTTTTATATATTATATGAATACGAATGAAGTATTTGCGTTGTTGGAAGAGTCTACAGCCAATATTGTCAATATCAAACACATTACAATAAAAATCAAAGCGGGTTCCTTAGCCTCCTGCGTACTAGTCTACGCATATGAAGTATACGAGTCGCGTAAGTCACCGCAATAAGAATTATATAGCGGAGGAGGTTAAGTAATAACTAGAAGTTTAATTGTTTTTAGTAGAGAGTACCTTACCCGTGATGAATACCCCCAAAAAGAACATGGAGACAAAGAGGTAGACAAGTATAAATGATGGAATGATGATACACGAGTGGTTTTGTTCAATACAATTGCCTCTCCAACTCTTACAAGTTGTGTATATAATTTAAACATTGGTTGAATGATAGCAAACCTATCCGAAATCATTCCAGGAATAGATGAGTCAGACGGTTTCCTTGAATGGGTATAATACATGTATATTAGTGACGCCCCGTTCGATCTATCTTCTTTAAAGAATGTTCATAGTGTCCATATCATGAAACCGAAGGTAACATCAAACTGTTTCCCGTATGTATCTTAGTGAAGCTTATTACCACATCCTTGTGGTTCAACGATTGTTCTAGAATCTAATCCAGGAACATAAACAAATCATGCCTGAAGAGTTATGCCTCATTACACTTTAAACGTGATTCCTTTCCTCATTTTCATCACAAAAATAATATCAAGTTCTCATAATGCATTGTGTTTTCCAAACAGTCTTGTTGCGTTTTATTTAATGTAGATGTATCTCTGATTTCTGTTGCAAACATACGTGATTTGTTGGAATTATATTCAGTATTTAGCCATTAGAGGGACTCATACATTAATAAATATGCTTGAAGCAAACTTTCTCACAAATACACAATTCTTACAAATGCCTAACGATCATCTTTATCATCCCTATCCCAGTAATGATCTTTATAACTCCTCAATTACGATACCACCCACCAGTTAATATTTAAAATTCAAGATTCAATAAATGTCTTTTTCCTTCTTATATCAAATGAACATAAAGGGAATATATTATTTACAATAGAGAAAGGAGGCGAACTTTCCCGACAGCACGAGGCTTGTGATAAGGTCGACATAACAATACACATTTATATAAAAATTGCCTATCATAACCTATATAACATACCTATAAAGAGAGAAAGAGAGAGAGAGAAGGGACAAAACGAAAAGAAAAAAGAGAGGTCAAAGAAACAATACAGAAAATTGGGCAAGACATCTATACAAATATGTGCTATACGAATTATAGAGTATACATGTTATATTTTTATAGTATGAGTTAATGATGGGGGTGAAATGTATGTTTTGATAGAATCATTTACAGGATTTCAATGGTTTCAGAGGTCAGGGACAAGTAAAACGGTTTGCATTATCATAGCTCTATTCATATTGTATTTATAGATTCCTACTTCCCCTTCCGTACCTCTAATTCGTGATAGTAATCACGTCTTTCCAATCGTTAATGTTCATGACTTTCATTAGATTTGTGCGCGACACGCCCACACTTTGAAGACTTTCATGCATATTCATATTCGTACAAGTAGGTGTGGCTAAGTCTCCTTAAAGCGTAAGTTTAGTTTGAAGGCAAAACTAATTCCACTCAGCTGTTTCAAATTTGATAGAGCGATTTTGTATATAAACCTTCTTCAGAAAAAAAAATTCCGAAACTGAATAACAAGCGAATATGTCATGTCCAAGCTTACAATGTGTATTGTCTAACAAGTCTTTTGATAATTAAAATATACTTCCGCAATAGATAAGAAAATTAATTTATATATTTATTTTTTATTGACTCTTATATAATTCTTAAATGGTTGAATATGCTTCTATTAAAAAAAAGATTAATTAACGCATTTAATATAATAAAATATACGACTCTATCTACTATGCTTTCAAGTGCAGCCATATATCAATGTATCGTTGCATAATTTTTTTAAAGGTTTCGCATGCTTCATTTTCAAGGTAGACATTATTTACAGTGATTTAATATGATTTGACATTTGAACTGTGGTTAGGTTATGTAATGTAAAAGTCGTGAAATAGCACAGTGCACTACAGAAAATATGAACATGCAGTAAAAGCCGCAATCGATCTTATGAAACTAAATAACAATGTTTATTAATACAGTAATCTTAGCTATTTAGATTTAGCAATCTCTTAAAAGCGTTTGATTCAAAGACTGACCTAAAAGTGGCCGACCTCGTAATCAGGTGGCTGCAATTAAAACGTTTAACAATAATGATAATAATAATAGAATAGTGCTACCATTACTACTTCTACTACTACTAGTACTACTACTACTGTACTACTATTACTACTACTACTACTACTACTACTACTACTACAAATGCTACAACAATATTAAACTACAGTTTACTACTACTACGACTACTATTATTTCTACTCCTACTAATACTCCTACTAATACTACTACTACTACTACTACTACTACTACGCTTATGAAATGATACGCATTTTCTTAGATATGACATAAATTGTGTATCCTATCCTATTGAAGTGCGCATTTATTCAAATCTATGGACAGATGAATTCATGTACAGTTCGGCTGTTCGGCACCATACGTTAATTCGGTTATACGGTTTACATCATTGCCATACGTGTGGTCTGTGTGGTCATCAGCTGGTACAGTTGAGTAGAAGTGATCAAGTGGAGAGATATTGCTTTGGCGAACGTCTGATGTCGGATTACTTAGACCCTTACCACAGAGTTGATCTGGAACACGATGGGGGAGTTTGTGAACCTTGTGGGGCGGATTGGGACAGTTTTCCCACATTCCTGGTTTTACGGGTCATGTCTGGTTGGGCATACATGGCTTCCAGCTCTGCAGCAGGTCGTGTCGTGCTCCTTATTACAGTATCCCCACTGGAGCTCCGTGCTTTGTCGGTTTGGGAAGTTGAGGTTGTGATCTTGGTGACATCTAGACCAACTCCACCGTGGTCTTCAGATGATTGAATAGGCCTGAGAAAAGTCGAAAGCACCCAAGGGTGGTTTGTTGTCTTGGTGAATCTTGCAGTGGTATCATCTACTGTTCGCTTCCCAACGCCTTCGTCACTGCACCCATCTCCTGTCCCCTCTCCTTGAGCAAAGCCGTCGACGATTGGAATTTTGCCAGTAGAAATGCTTTTTGCTGAATAAGACTCTTCCATGTCACAGAGTACCCGGAGGGTTTGAGGGTTTGCACGATCTTCGTGACTGGACTGCATTGCCTCTCGATCTGAAATGTTGGTGTCCATAGTTGGTGGGTGTTGATTCGAGACAGACCCATGGACAATGGTGTCCATGTTGGGCCGAGGCGGGTGCGATGAGAAGGTTGTCATTTCATGAGATCTTGAATCATCAACGTCATCCTCTGCAGCTAAAGCCGTTAGAGTATCAGTTAAACTATGCCCTCTCACGCGATATTTATCTTTCCGTAGAATGTTATAGTAGCATAGTGCGACAAAGATGATAGCAATGCTGAAAACAAAACACATTGAGGCAACGGCTGCTACTGATATCAGCATCACATGAATATCATTCGAATTTCCGATGTTACTCTGATTTGTCAAAGGTATCGATTGGCTTGCTGAGTGAATACCATTCCCTTCAGTTGGCCTATCTGTAGTTGACCGTGAATCAAGTGTTATATTCACGCTGACGGTTTCACATCGTAGTTCGGCAGTCGAATCGATGTGATGTTTGCTCTTGCTAGAGGATTTAGCTAAAGTTAAAATGTGGATACCTTCGTACTCTGCAAAGTCTAAAATCTCAATCATGTTGACCTTAGTCTTCGGGGAATACTTATCTTCAAGACATATGAATAAAATGTTATTTTTCATATTTTGGAAACTATACGGCAGTACCTCGCCACTAGCATTGTTCCACCATGTGACTGAAGTGCTCTCACTCGTAAAACAACAATTAAGCTTTGTTTCCACACTTTGATTGTACTTTACCAGATGGCGTTGTGGTGTGAGAAACTTACATGTGTTTCTTACAATACTTCTTCCATGAAAAACAACACAAACATATTCAACATCAACCATAGCTTCAATATCGATAAAAACACTGAATTCGTGGGTCAGGTAAAAATGGCCATCGAGCATATGGTCTGGAGCCCGATCTTCAAATAACAAATGATTTCCGGCTAGGAACTCTGCATGTTCGTTGTTACTGACCTGTGTCCACTGACAAGACAGTTGAACCTTTCCTTTCTTTCTGTCCAGACGCGTGATGCAGGTGCTATTACTGCTTTCAACAACGGTCAAATCAAGTATAAGTGCTGTACACTTGCTTGTTGGTCCCTCATAAATAACGATGATGTGTTGTCCAGAATCTTCAACTTGCGCAGGTCTGATCAGTAATTCAAACGTGTAGTTTTGGAACAATTCAGTCAACTTATAACGTGTACTGATAGCCGACTCGTTACTTGTACATTGCAGAGATCTGTTGCAGTTCAAACTCCATGATGTATGCGGTGTTAACCACATAAGTGTTTGGTTTTTTAGTAAGGGCCCTTTCAAACGAAATCCAACAGAAACATCTTGACCATTCACTACCTCGACTGATTCAAATTTGTATCCAGACGATGGACGGACACACGTGTTTAGAATGAAAGAGAGTAACAGTACCTTCCATTCGAGGAAACTTTGCCTACTCCACATCTTGGTATTTCACCTATAACGTTCGCCTGAACAATGTCTGGTCACAGTCGAATCACCGTCAAATATCCAAGGATGAAGAGTGTTACATGCACACTCTGTTAAACTCTAGAGAATTAGATGATAAATAAATTGAATATTAAAGCTTGTAAGGGTTAATACGGTAGGGACGTTTCATTGTAAACGGAAACACAGTAAACTGGAATAATATAACAGATGAGCCCGATATTGATGCAAACGAAAGTGGAATGCAAACAATGGCGTCTGGTGGAAATCGCCTCGTTCTGTGCAATCGACCCGCCCATTTTGAGTATCATATTAAGCAATTTTTTTTTCTTCAAACTAGGCGGAGTTTGATTAACAACATGAGAAACAAACACTTTCCTTTTATTTGATTGAGTTTATTGTTTTATGGCACTAGGATGAAATATGGCACACGCAACCTCTCTTACCATATGAAACCGAAAGTTTATATCACATTCATCGTTTTGTTCTGTCACAGTCATAGGAATTAAACTTCACGACCTTCTTATCTTAGAAATTAAGAGATCCCCCTTGTTGATTAATTGTTCATTTTCATGATGAAGCATCGAAGCATTATGATGTTCTTGAATCATCTATTAATTCTCCATCCCATTTGGTATGATTAATAATTAAGTGAAGTCCACACATGATATATGAATATTAATATGATGAATATGATGATTATGCTTAATATCGATTTAATCTTTGTGAGTGTTTTTTGTAACATATTCTTTCTATATTGATGTTCATTTGGTATTACGCCTCAAAAGAAATTAGGTATCATGTACATAATAGACAAATGCCATCACATTTCTCGTACTAAAAGCTATCCCATTCCTCCTATACCACTTCTTCTAAACAAATTCAGTTTAATGTTTGAGAAGGGAGGGGCCAAATAGTTTTTACGACAATTAAAAAAAATAGCATTTTAACCGTGATAATAAATTCAATATTTAAAGGGCATTTTCGATTGCTCACTTATACCACCTTTCTGCGAAAAGCCATTTGAAGCGAAACCCTTCTCTTTGAGGATTGTTTATATATTGTATCTTAATATATCAAAGTGACTCGGTAACATTGCCTCAGATTCTGAAACAAAATCCTGGATTTAGCTCATGCTGCAATCATGATTATAAACCTTTAGGTCAGTCAGGAATCCCATGACTTTAACAAGCCGATCGCCTCTCTGATTATCAAGATATTTATGATTGGAAATCGAAATTTCATTTTTTCGTTTTCCTAACGGTTTTATAACACTATAGTCTATTGGGGAAAATGAGTATGGTAAAACCGGTCACTCAAAGATTTTTACTTTTTTGAGGCACTTCATGATCATTTTGAAGCGCAATTTTGTTAAGGCTTTAATATGACACCATATAACAGACACTGATAACACTATTGGTCATAAAGTTTTATATGAGTATAGAAAGTAATCAATTACATTATTTGTTATGGTATAGATCAGTCGAGCTTTCAGTGTAGTATTCCAAGGGATCGAGCTGTTGGTTGTGTACAATAACACCAGGAAATGAGCATATAAATGAGTCAGTGAGAAAGACGATGGGTCCGAGATGTCACGAATATAGCGTTTAAAACTAATCATGAATCAGGCATTATCTGTAATTTGTATTTATTTATTTATTCATTTACATACACGCATTCATAAAAATGTCCAAGGTAAAATTAAATAACGGCACGGCAGTTCATTTTATTTAAGCACGGGGGTCTACCTAAGTCCGGGGACTGTTCTTCCGTAGGGCCGTGCATACAGTTTTGTTGCGTTTCATCTCATGTAGGCCTACATGTATCTCAAAGTTCTGTTGCAAGCATACGTCATTTGTTGGAATTATATTCAGTATTTAGTCATTAGAGGGACTATATTCAAAATACTGCCTGCATTCTACTGGTGAAAACATATCAGTTGCAAATGTGTACAATGTGCTGATTATACCATGTGCAAACATATGCAATGGATGAGAAATAACATCATGGGTTTCGTGGTGCTTTTGTGTGCCATTGAATGGAACTCAGCGCATCGTGGATTCAGATGCACGCCATGTACGATGAAATTGGATAGAGAAAGTTTTCATTGGTCAACACAAACTCAGAGTCACAGGCCTTCAATAAACAAAATGTTCAAAATTATTTAAAGATTTGTATCTCTCTCTTTTGACATGTTTCATTTTTCTTGTTCTTTCTGTTTGCTATAATCGGATGATAAATATGATCTTAAAACATTTTGAGCTTTGAATTCTTAGTTTTTCTTTAAAAATTGGCATCAGTAAAATTATTAACACTTCATTAACATGCGTAATGCAATCGCTAGACGAATACATTTTTCATTAAAATACATTAGAGCAAACTTGAGTATTCATAGCAATGTTGTAATACAAACATTTATTTGAAGTTACATAATTTACAAGACTGAACTTATTGTTGCTCGTAAGCTATTCGGACCCTCGTAGAACTCCTTTCAATCTAATTTATTATTTAAGTCTGGCAAATGTTAGGAGCCTAAGTACTTTTGTTCATTTTCAGGTCCATCCACTTGAAAACATGGAGCGGGTGATGAAGAAGTAGCACAATGAAAACAACATTGCCTTCGTAATATGAAGAAACTTCATATAGATATAACGATAATTGGCATTACCAATGTAATGAAAATGATGGAGATATACAGCGATGATAAACGATATTGCGTTGGTGAGATGGCCCTCGGAATAAGCACAGGTCACAAGTATATAACAATGTGTGTAGGTAATTACCCCAACACCGTGGGCGCGTGTGTGTGTGTGTTGGGGGGGGGCAAAACTGCTACATTTAAATAATCCCTATATTATTGTAATTCCATATTCAGAATACATGATATAATCAATAGTTTTGGCTATATTGGAAATTGAAAATGTTATGGTCATCAGTAATAATTCATTCAACATGTTCAATGGCAATAGCACCAAACGATGTTAAAGGTTATGTATACAAAACTGGTGGTGGTGTACGTGTACATTTTAAAACTTATCCATTTTAAAGTCGAACTTGTTTGAATGTCATGCATTAACCAGGATATGAGTCATTACTTAATATACACACAAAAAGACAAACCCTGAAAGACACGTCATTTGAAAAAGATTTTTGTTAGCGATTTATTCACCATAGCAAAGCTCAATACAACCAAAACAGAAACATAAAATAAACTTTTAAATTAAATGTCAATAGAAATCGGAATTGTCTACATAACTCTTCTGTTATGACATCGTCTATTCATCTTCCACCATTAGACACGACCAAATGATACAATAAGCCCCACATTAAAAGATGATGATTTATGATTTTGATGATAATGATGATAATGATCAAGAAGTAAAAGAAGAAGAAAACAAAAATCACTTAAAACCAAAATGTTATATCAAAACCCAACTTAATCCGAGCAGCGACTCTCACTACCATTGATTACATCAATTAATTCACCGCCATTTGGTGAGAAAGCATTACAAAGGTAAATATGCTTGAAGCAAACTTTCTCACAAGGAAACATTTTTCACCAATGCCTAACGATCATCATTATCATTCTAATCCCAGTGATGATCTTTATAACATCTCAATTGCAATACTGTCAACTGTTTGAGATTTAAGAATCAATCAAAATTTATTTCCTTCTTCTTTCAAATGAACATATATTTGATATATTATTTACGATAGAGGAAGACGAACTTTCCTGACAACACGAGGTTAATGATAAGGTTGCCATAACAATACAGATATAATAATTTATAATACAGATATACATATAAATTGCATATTATAATATATATAAAATACCTGTAAACAGAGAGAGAGAGAGAGAGAGGGAGAGAACAAAAAAGAGAAGGAAGAAATGAGAAGGGACAAACAAAAGAAAAGAGAAAAATCAAACGAACAACACAGAAAATTGGCCAGGACAACTAAACTAATATGTGGTTTACGAATAATACTGTACACAAATTATATATTCATAGTATGAATGTTGGGGATAAAGGGCATGTTTTAATATAACCATTTACCTTATTTAAATTGTCCCAGAGTCTGGGACCAGTTAAATGGTTGGATTTATCATCACACTATATAATTTTTATTTAAAGATTCCAACTTCCCCTCCCACACCTCTAATTCGTGAAAGTAATCACGTCTTCCCAATCGTAAATGTTTATTCCTCTGGCATTCACTTTAATTGATATTGTATCTGTAGTCTGTGCGACACGCCCACACTTTGAGACCGTTCATGCATATTCATATTCACACAATTGGGTGTGGCTAAGGCTCCTTATAGCGTAAGTTTGTTTGTAGGAAGAATCTAATTTATTAACCTCCATGTTCATCCCTCTCGATGGTTTCTTGCCACCGGTTGCCACATAATAATATTTCCTCAAAATCCAAGTCAGACATCCTTCCAATTTATGGTCTAGACCTTTAGCCATTCTGCCATCCCTCTTCTCATGCACTAGGTTCCCATGTATTCCACCCTTCACCAGGTATAGACTTTCGAAATATACTTTCCCCTATATTTACGACGGCCTTTTAACCCTTAAGCTGCCAAAACTTTGCTCACTCGTTGGCGAGGAAATGCCGTGTAGTTGCACACTCGTCCAGTGTAGCGTGAATCGGGAATTCAATTCAATTCAATTCAATTCTCATTTATTTCATTCTCGGTTAAAAATTACATTGATACAAAGATACAAAATAATGGCGTGTTACTGCGCATGCGGTGCAAAACCAAGTTCATATTGGCTGAAAAGCCAGGAAACAGTAACACCCACGCTGTTTGCTATGGCTACAGTTGGGCAGGGACTCAATTGAAGGATAAGAAACTAAATTCATTCGTTCATTGTATTTAATATAAGTGAAATAATGGGCTCACGTGATTAAAATGCTTTATTGGTTATTGGATGTGAATATAATAAAACCGAAAGTTTTTCTTAAAATCTCAGTACCAGACAATTTTTTCTAATGTCTCATGTCGTTCTTCATAGTATATTTAAATCTTTGATAGCAGATCGCAATTTTCAGCAACAGAAGGAAATTGTAAAAATAGGAACCGGTCCAAATTATAATATCGTGATTTTATTCATAATTCAAATATGTGAAAGGTGACCAATAAATTATGTCGATTACAAAATATATCATACAACATGTTAATTGTATTTTCTTATCAAGGAATTTAAATTTTACACTACTTCACTAACTTATTGTACATCAGCAATGGTTTAAACGCGTTGTCCTTGCCACACAAGGATGTGGGTTGTATTTTCATAATCTTTGTAATAGTGAGCATAGAATATGTCATTCTGTATTGTCTTGTATACTTTCTTGGAAGATAGTAACACCGAAACAAAATCTAAATTCAATAAAATTCAAAAGAACATTAACATCTACCCTACCTCTTCCAACAAATTACACAGTACTTATATTGTGTGCAGAGTTCCATTATTGTACAATTTTGAGAGAAAAAAATATTTATTGATATTTAATCATACATGGAATAATGTTTTAAAATACGAATCTTTGGTAGGGTACGCCTGAATGCCATACAGTACATCTCAATATAAAACTAATACAAAGAGAATTGAAAGATAGGTACAGAAGGTGTATAGTTAAACACATTATAAATACTTGGTTTAATCAATGATGTCTTAATATTGTAATTTACTGATACTTAACCAAAGGCGATTATAATTAATGTTGCAACCCGGTAGATTTAAACAGATTTCGTCACTGTGGGGGCGGGGTCTAAATGTCTCTTACTTTAGTTACGGTCATGAAATGTCTTGAGTCTTTACTACTTTTGCATCTCACTGATATCACCACTTATCGATCAAACCCAATTCAAAACTATGGACTCGGTTTCCTCGAGTGTAGAATGTCAGTCTGAATTAAGATGAATTTATTATCTTGCTTAATTTTTTAATGGTACTTGTGCTCAGAACCCTCCCATGCTGAAACCAAAACTTCAGATATCTCCAAGGTTGAGTATTGTTCAGCCGTGATTTATAATCGACTGCGTTGTTGCTATCTTTTTCTTTTAAAAGAAAACTTTTAAACCATATTTGTATCCCGTGACTTGGCACAATTCAGCTCGTGTTAGATGTTTAAGCATTAAACAATTTCTTACCAAATAATTCTGATCATTTTGCCAATTATGTACAAATAAATATCCAAAACATTAATACAAGAATCTACATGACATACAGATCTGTGGCTCGGAGATAGAATTCGCTATCAATTATATGCTATGATATAATTTGCAATAGACATATTACAGAGACCAAGGCAATTTCCTCTTTATCTCTTCTTATGAATAGGCATGGAATATATTTCTGGGTATTTCTTGTATGTGTGATACAAAATATGAATAAACGATATAGATTTTTGATATGACATAATACGTTAAATGTTACCAAGCATACAGTCATTACTGAATATCAGACGTAGCCATAAACGAGTAACTGGTTTTAGACGGAATTCGATAAAGACGCTCCAGTTTTCTCTTGAAACAGGAACGATTCCGCCATCGATCACACTATTACAAAAGGACGAGAAAAAAGAACCTGTCTTTAGAACCCCAATAGGATTATGCAGTGGAACCTTTGTAATATGGTTCATGGAGGAATAATCCACCGACTATCATTGGTATAACTGCGCCGCACAGAATAAATAAGAGAGTTTAAATACATTTTCGCTGTCATCCTGATAGAATGAATAAAAACCGAAGGAATAATTAATAGATGTCAAGTTTGCCCCAAACCTAAGCATCAAGATACGTAAGTATTTGCCCTCATTTATTTGCACATAGTTATCAATTCTATATTCAAGATATAGTTAAAAGATATCATCTTTCCCCCATTGTTTGTATTTTTAAAATAAACTTTTTGTTCAATATCAAAACCTTTACATTGTTTAAAAGAAACTTTAGGTTCTTAGGAGGAATATCAAGTTTCTTTTAGAACCATTGCGGAATATCAAGAAACGTTTCATAACCGTTTTTTTTATAAGAGTGCACTCCCATAATATCCAATATCCATTATGATGTAATATATATATATATATACACTGCACATATGATTCTATATGTTTCATATTGTATATTACATGGATTATCACTTTTTCATGTCTGGTGTCTACCTAATCCGTATGCTTAAGCCCTTCTGTAAGAAAACACGAATCGGTTTGTTTGTTCCAAATCGTGTGTTGCATCATGGATGGAAAATCACACGTCTTACTTAAATTCAACTGTCTGTGAAAAACTACACATTTGAAAGAAACTTCATTTCCAGCAAGTACGTTTTCCATTGTCACATACACGCTGAAGTTATTTGTTATTTCATTGTAGACATAACCAAAATAGTTCATCCAGTCTCCTCCGTGGATACTACGCTTTCTCTAGCTACAATCTCTGTGTATTCTCCTTTATCAAGCTGGAGCCAGCGACAAGACAACTCTACCTTACCCGGTGTACGGTAAAGAAGGGCATTACAAGTAGGGTCGGTATTGTAAATTCTTAAATCTAGTTCGAAAGCCACACAAACTGATCGAGACCCGCCGTAAATGTTAATGGTGTGAATTCCCGCATCATTTTGTTGTGCAAATTCTATAGATATTTCAAATGTGTTGTCATCGAATCCTTCAACCAATGTATAAAGTTCATCGCTGACATTGCTTATGAAATTATGTGAACTGGGCTTGCAAAGAGTAGGAACTCAGATGTGCAGTTACACAAACTCAGGCCAATCGTGAAAGCTAGTCAGGATATAATATGAGCACGTCCATATAGTACCAATATATCTTTTGGATGAGACTTTTAGAGCATGACGCTGTTTTAACAGCCTATAACAAATCGCCCATTCACAGCTTGACAATCCAATTACAAGCGACCACTTTTATTTGTAGTTATTGATTGTGATTGAAACGTTATCTGTTGGAGGCATAGACAGCAGCAAACAAACCACTAAGTTATGAAATAAAACTCAACTTTGTCTTAATTTCTTTATAAATGGTTATAGATGTAGAATATGTTTTGCTTTTAATTGTAATACTCTTGAGTGTCAGGTTTAAGGTGACTAGGCCTAATGTAGAATGTATCTGGTATCAGATTAACTATTGGATTAAACTTTTGTGCCTTTCATATTTGTGTTACTTGGTATCGCGCTTTTTTTGCCTGATTTTCCGATGAATGTTAAGTGAGTTCCAAATTGAGTGGATAGTGCACATCAGATCGCACCCCAGCCCGAATACAAACTGACCCAAACCGACCGATTCCTGGTCATTAGAGGTAAAGCAATTCTTGGTTCCATCTGTTGTGGGTTTAGTATCGGGCTCGTCGGTGTGACTGAGGTATTATACACACCCCTTATCTATCAATCATTCAATACATATCAAAACGGGTATTACAAGTTACATTATCTTCCTGTCGAATGATGTCGAAATGTCAACAATGATCAATATAATTATTATCATGATTATCATACAAGGCTTAAAGAACAGTTAACCCTGTTCCAGAGGAGCGTAAGTGAAAACAAAAACAGGGGAAAAGAAATGGACATATACACAGTTCATGTAAAATGGTTAAAACAAATAAGTGATTTCATAATTTTACGACACATAATTTGTCGGCATTTGCTCTATAATTAATTTGATTAACAACAACATTCAAAACTGCGAAATTTAAGACGAGGAAGTTCGAATTTAGTAGAAAATATTATACAAGATATGGCAAGTTTATGACCTTCCATAGCACATTGTTAAGCAACAGAAAGAAATGGTAAAAATAACAACCGGTGCAAACCATACGACCGTGAAGTGAATTTATCCACAATTGTCGATTACAAAATATATTATAACAACAAGTTATTTGCCTTTTGATCAATGAATTTCAATTCGACACTTCTACAGTACAACTTATTGAACACCAGCAATGGTTTAGACATGTTTCCCTGACCATATCAGGATGTGGGTTATACAATCATGATAGTGGGCATAGAATATGTCATTTTGTATTGTCTAGTATACTTTTTGACTGGAAAATAGTAACACCGACACACTTTTAATTCAACTGATTTCAAAACAAGATTAATTTTCTAGCGGTTCCCCACATTTTACACAGTACCTGAATAGCTTGCAGAGTTGCATTTTGTACAATTGAGAAATATACATGAAGTGATATCATACACGGAATAAGGCTAAGAAGTACTGAGCTTTGGTAGGGCACGCCCGAATGCTATACGTACACGAAATATAAGCATAATTTAAAGGAAATTAAAGGAAAGGTACAGAAGGTGAATGTTTACATACATGCTCAATACTTGGTTTAATTAAATAATGGAATTTACTGATACTTAAGGCGATGGGTGAACATTATCCTAAGTCTACAAAAATAAATTTAGAATATACATTTTACAATCATGCAAACAATTTGGTCCTATCAATTTTGCGGAATTCCCCCCAAATCTTTTCAATAGGATAGAGATAGATAGATAGGGAGAGCGAGAGAGAGAGAGAGAGATTGACCTATCAGTTTTACTTCGGATCCATTGATATTTAGTAAGTTAAATTTCATAGTTAGCTCTGAGTGATGAGTGACCCGATGCATTCATATACAGTATACCATCCCAATTCATTTCATCTGTTGGGTTCGCGACGCTGTTACTATAAAGCTGACTGTCATTCATTACTGGATGCGAAGCGTTCCGATAAAAGTCGTCACCAGGAACCCTTGGATCACCATAATCCGATTCAAAGCAGCAATTATCTTGATTTTTTGGCTCATATCGGGTTTGGCGTAGAGCTCCTCAACATTTCTTATGGGACCTGACCTCTTTGCCGTCGAATCGTGCCTTCCATCCTTTCGTTCTACTGATAATGCACACGGTCTCTTATTCCTAATGACATTGTACGGATCTGAATGGTCTGTTTGTCCATCACTTGGGTTTAGGCGACGATTGAAATGTCATCGGGAATGCTGCACAGGTGTTAGAAGGAGTATCTTCGAAATCATCCAAAGAACAGTATGTACTGTCTTGAAACGGTGCGCTTGGGACGGCTACAGTAGGTCGTTCGCCTACAATCTGAATGCAATCTGCAGTACTTGTAGAAATGCACACGGTCTCGCACAGGTGCTGTTCTAAAGAAAGATTTTTTCCCTCATTGCTGTTTGCAGAGTCGCCATGAAAAGAGAATCTAGAAAGTTCACTCTGAATTTCCTGACAAGAACGCATGATAGCATTGCCCGTACCATGTTGCTTCCTAGCTAAAGTGTCAGTCAGTACATCATTCCTTGGCCGAGGCCGTGCAGAAGAAATATTGGTCAGTTCAAGAGATTCCGTAGCGTCATTACTAGCTGCTATGCTTGAAATCATTCTTACAGTACGTGTTGGCTTTACGCGACGCCGGTAAAAACCGCGAATGATAATGAAGCACATACAACTTGTCAACAAAAATGCTATTGCTGATATCACGGTCAAAGAAACAATAACTGATGTAGACGTATTTTCACTTTCTTGTGTGGTTGAATCTGTTAGCATCAGATTACTCGTAGTGACCTTAGTTGGATTTGTCTCTTCCGAATTAGTTGATTCGGAAGTACTTCTTATAACATCGACATGGATAGTTTGACCTGTCATCTGTGGAGTTGCTTAACGGATTTATGTTAACTGACGTGGTATAAATACTCAATTATGTAGTTATGAATATATCTTCCGTGAAAGTGATGGGTATAAAATCATCATCAACGTTGTACCACCATGTAAAGAAAATGTTTTTATTTGCTGTGCAACATTGAAAAGTGACATTTTCGGTTTTGTCATTTGGAATCGTGTATCTTTTTACAGGCGGGAACTTACAAGTTTTTACCTTATTTCGTTTCGGATGTAAAATGACACATTTGTCCGGAAAAGTTATTTCATAACAAATGTTTCCGGGAACAACGTAAACACTGAATTTGTTGGTGAGATTTAATCGACCGTCAAAATTCATATGTAGATTGCTCTTTTCATATATGACATGATTTCCTGCATCTAAAAGATTTCCTACTTCCCTTCTATCACCTGCACCCATTGGCATGTCATCTGTAATTTGTTCTTTTTCATGTCGAATATAGTCAAACAAGTAGGTTCTAAAGATTCAACAGTCAAATTCAGTATCAAAACTGTACAAAGGTTCCGTCAACTATTATGTATTGAGATGACATGTTTCCCCATATCATTACTTTCGACGAATGATATGATTAGAGTGAGAGTGCCATTAGTATCCTCAATCAAATCATAACGTGTGACATCAAAAGAAGAATCCATGACACATGCTCCGCCGACGATTGCTCCGCCGACAAATGCTCCGCAAAAAGCGACAATTGCTCCGCGACAATTGCTCCGACGTCAAATGCTCCGTCGACAGTTGCTCCGCCGACAATTGCTCCGCCGATATTTGCTCCGACGACATTTGCTCCGCCGCCATTTGCTCCGCCGACATTTGCTCCGCTGACAATTGCTCCGTCGACATTTGCTCCGCCGACATTTGCTCCGCCAACAATTGCTCCGTCGACATTTGCTCCGCCGACAATTGATCCGCCGACATTGCTCCGCTGACAATTGCTCCGCCCCAAAAGTGCCCTGTAAAAATTCAAATGCTCCAACATTGCTCCTTCCCCAAAGTACCCCGTTGAAGACAGATGCTTCGTCGACGTAGCAGGAATGCCCCGTAAAAGACAAATGCACACTTTTGCAGCGAAAAAAAGATAGGAAGAAAGGAAAAGAAAAGAAAAGAAAACGACAAGAAAACATGTAAAGAAAATTAAGGTCGAGAAAAGAAAAGGCTTAAGACAAGGGAAAAGGGACACAACATAGAATATAGGAAGATTTAATTTCCATATTTTTGCATTGGCCTATAACTTTGTGTCGGAACGGTGTCGGTATAATTAATGACGGTAAATCCTGCCGGCGCGGCGTCGCGACACGTCGGGGAAAATGAGAAATAAAATGGGGTATGAAACATAGGCCTACATGCTCATGAAATAATCATTGATTAAGAAAAGGGGTGGTAGGCAGGCAGATGGTTTTCAGTTATTATATGAAAAGGATGAAAATTCGCTTGCTCGCTACGCTATAGCTTATGTTCGTAATACATTTTGTACATCAGTGATTAAAAAGCGATGCTAGGCACGCAGATGCTTTTCAATATGAATTGGCAAGCCAAAGAATTTCGACCATTCGCTAAGCTCGCTTGCCAACAAGGAATAAACAATAACCCTGAAATAATACTTGCCAATTTGATTCAAAAGGGGCGTAATGTAGAAAGATCCTATTCAAGATTATAACCTATGATTTTTACCTTCCTTGTTCGCCAAATAAAAAAATTAAAAACAAACAAAAAACGTCCCCTTAAATGTGTTTGTGCCCTCCCTTTTACGGGACAAGAAGACACAGTTACTTTATGGAAAAAAATATGCCTATAATTATTATTTTAAAGAGAAGTGGTACAAAAATTGCTCACTTGCTACGCTAACTCGCGATTATAATTTTAAACATATTAATCTGACGAATGTGCAGCTCCTATTACGTCAGACGAAGAAGGGCGGAATGCAGGTAGATGCTATTCGATATAAAAATAAGCTTAGATCCGCCCGCTCGCTAAAAATGAAATTGACATCGTCTTAACTATGGATGTGTTATGTGCCCGACCCGTTCCGCAACAAGAAAACTCTGTTTGATACTCATTATTGTTGAAAATAATTCTTTGGTTTAAAATGGTCGCTCGCCAGTTTATGGTATCAACATGCTCATTTAATTAAGGAGGGAAATTAAGCAGGAAGATGCTATTCAATATTAATGATAAGTCTATATTTTAACTCTCTCTTTCTCTCTCTCGCTTTATACCACCGCTTACCAAAAGGGAATAAATATTACCTTAAATAATATTGTGCCCAAGAAAAAAAATCAGTATTTGTTTAAAGGGACTAAGTAACATTGTTCAGATGAGAGAAAATGGTGCTAAGGTAAAATGGTGCTAAGGTAGTGACTTCAATGCTAAATGTAAAATTAAAGATAATCTGAAAGGTTGAGTGAAAACAGACCATTATTAACGATAAAAATTGGGAAAAACTGATCTGATTGATTCCTTAATTCTCCCAACTTTATTAATACAATTTAGTTACATTTTAGATGAATTTAAATCGTAGCAAAGCTATGAATTGGCTCTTTATATCATTCCAGATATTTAAGTGTTGACAGATTTTAAAATTCCTGTCGTATGTCTTATTTTCATGGAAAAACGGTTGGGAAAATTCAAAAATTGCTAGGAGAATTTACTGTTAGAAGGTTGAGAAAAGTTTATCTATTATTTACAAGCTTCTGGACCTGCTCCCCCACCCGAAAAAAAGGATTGCGTCTTTCGCAAAGGTTTTTCAATCAGTGTCTCCTGATCAGGGAATTATTAAAAACGCATCCCCCTTCTCAAAATGCTGGCCACGGCCATGAATAACAACAAAACAAATCACACAAAACAAAAACAAAAATAACCCATGAAAGAAATATTGTCGGCGGAGCAAATGTCGGCGGAGCAATTGTCGGAGGAGCAAATATCGGCGGAGCAATTGTCGGCGGAGCAAATGTCGGCGGAGCAAATGTCGGCGGAGCAATTGTCGGCGGAGCAACTGTCGGCGGAGCATTTGACGTCGGAGCAAATGTCGCGGAGCAAATGTCGCGGAGCAATTGTCGCTTTTTGCGGAGCATTTGTCACCGGAGTAATCGTCGCCGGAGCATGTGTCGGGTTACTCAAAAGAAACGTTTCCTCCAGTGAATTCCAGATTGCCATTGTGTCGCTTTTCCCATGTTGACTCTCCTCTGGTCGACATCAGTGATTGAGTACTGAGTATTGGATCGTCCTGAGGTAAGCTATGAGAACAATGTCGTCCGTTCAACACGTAAAATGATTTCTCCGGGCCCCGTAGGCCATTGCATCCCCATCCATTATCCTCACAAAATGAGGATTGGTAAAAAGATGGCAAATTAATAAATAAATATAACGCCTTTCTGAAGTCGGGGAAGCCTATCCGAGACATCGTATCGAATTTGTTGTAAACGCTTTAATCTCTAAACGCTGATGTTTAATGAACAACTGGTAGCAGATATGAACTCAATAGCGAGAACAAGTGTAGAAGCTAGAAATAATAATAAATTCCCGGTGATATGTGCAACAATGAAACGAAAATTCAGCTAGATTTGTTTATATTTAGACTGGCGTCATGTCAAAATATCTCATGACAAAAAAAATAAAAAATCATCCCATCTAATGCCTTTATGATAAGGAAGAAGCGAGTGTGATTAATTACAGAATTTTGATTGGCTATAAGAACGCATTGATAGGCGATTAGAATTAAAGTTGCAATCCAGATGATTTAAACGCATTCCGTCACTGCGGAGGCGGGGTCTCTCTAATAATGTCTCTTCCCTTAGTTATGATCATTAAACATCTTGAGTCTTTCTTACTATTGCATCTAACTGATATCATTACCACTTATCAAGCGATCCATGGAATATATCTCTATGTATTGATAGAAGGTGTAATACAAAATTATGAAGAAACACAATAGATATAGGATATGATATAATACCTTAAATATTACAAAGAATACCGTCATTTACAAAATAACAGACTTTGCCATATATATGTAACAGGTTTTAGGCGGAATTTGATGAAGAACATCCAGTCTAATTTAAATCACGAACTATTCCGACACTGACCACACTCTTAGATTTAACAAAACACTGCAAAATAGAACCTTGTCCTGTGTTCAGAACCCTGAGAGGATTCTCCTATGGAACCTTTGTAACTAAGTTCTTGAAGGAATAAACCGCCGACTTTCCTAAAAGTCTTTGTGCGGAACGGAAAAAGGGAGAGATTTTAAACTCATATTCGCTATCAATCTGACAGAATAAAGAAGAAACGAATTAATAATTCACGAATGACGACTTTGCCCCGAACCAAGGTATCAAAATACAAAATTATTCACCCTCATTTATTTGCACATGGTTATCAATTCTATTTTCATGAATAGGTAAAAAAAAAAAGAGACCTTTTCCCAAATGTTTGGGTTCTTTAACATGTTAAAAGAAACTTTTTTTTCTCACTAATAAACTCTTTGCATTTCTTTAAGTACTTTATTTTCAAATGTTCAAGGTTTATAGAAGGAGTACCGTTCTTTTTAGAACCACTGCGCAATATCAAGAACCCTTTCAGAGCCATTTTGTCTAACAGTTCACCCCCATAATATCCGTTATTATATCTTATATACTGCACATATAATACTAATACTATTTTTCATATTGCCTACATGAATAATATCCCCTTCTTTAATGCCTGATGTCTACCCAGTTCGTACACTTAAGCCATTCTGTAAGAAAACACGAATGCTACAATGCTTACACCATGGGATATTGTTGACACTACAAGAACTGTTATGAGATACATTTCCATGGATACCGTTTTCTTTTAGCTTCCTTTAGATTTTGATGAATTATAAGAAACATTTTCCGTACCCTTTAATAGTAGAGACACAATTTTGGTAGATTACACTTTCTGTAGAGATGCCATCCTGATAATTTGACTTTAGATCAAGGCTTGTCAAATTCACAATGATGAATCTACACTATTGAATTGCATAAAGGTCTCGTGTCTGCAACACGTGCAATCAACGTTACACCTTCGTATTGTGGATGTTTTTGTAAATCAACACTTTCAATATTATGGACAGTAATCTTCGAGTGATCTTACTTCGCACTGCAGAGGAAGAAGCAGATAGAAAACATGTATACATGCACTGTCTTTAATTATATTGGTCACCAGACGAATTCACATACAAAGCGTCTTCTCCAGTAGATTCATATTCAAGATTAAGGATGCTAACACTGTTACCGTACATAGGAACATCAACAAGGACATCTGAGTCTATGTCATTTTCTGCAAGACAATTTGTCTGATTCATTGCTACCCTCATATTTCTCCAGCCTCGATCCATAGAGGCTCTGTCTCCTTGGTCATGCTGCTTGGTAACACCTCTGGATGCTGGAGAGTGATGCATCTTACTGGTCTTTCGGTTCATGTCAGGTTTGGCGTAAAGAGCCTCCACGTCTATCATCGGTTTGACCGATAGATCTTCCTGCGCTTCAGTTGGCGTACCAGATGATGGAGTCCCTTCATTGATACTGTATGGAGTCTTACAATCCTTTTTGCCATTGACTCGGAGGGTCCGCGGCATGGGTGTCGATAATGACGGCAGATCTTCCACTTCAGAATTCGAGGTGGCGCCATCAATATCATCCAGAGAACAATAAGTGCTTTCCAGAGATGGCCCACTTCCAACGACTGTACTTAGAGTGTGTGTCTTGCGGCTGCCTTCATCATTGTGATAAGTTCCTTGCGAATTGTTGTGGATGCGTCCAGTCTTAACAAGATGTTCTGAAGTAGCAAAGTTTGCTTCGCTACAATTGTTGATATGATGTAAAGTAGAGTTGCCCTCTTTCTTTACCAATGACTGAGCAGCAGGAAGACTGCGCCGACCAGAATCCAGAGAATCAAAATGTGGATCATAAAGTGACTTATTATCTTCTAATGGCGGATTTGAGACAGCTCCGTGTGGAAGAGAACATGCATCAGGTCGAGGTGACTGGGTCACCATTTCCAGAGGTTCTGCGTTATCTTCATCTACTGCAGTCGTTGAACTCCTTCGAAGACCCATCGTCATATATTTTTCTTGAAACATGCCATACAGTTTTGTAAAACAAATGCAAATGATGAATCCAAGTGCCGATGCTACTCCCGCGGTCATGAAGAGCCAACGTTTTGTATTACCGTCGGCAATACATGTCTCCGGATACGTTCTTTTAGTTGTTGCCATGTCGGTTAATGGAGTACTAGGCCTAGTGAAATTAGAAGTAGATATCATCGTAAGAGCTGTTACGTTGACGGTCACAGTGAGGACTTTGCATTGCAGATTTTCTGTTGAATGTTGCCGTTGTATGTTGTTGCTAGATTCAACAAGAAAGGAAATGTTACTAAACTGGTAGTCCAATAAATGTAATTTGTCCATGCTATGCACGATAACATTTGAATGATCATCGACTTCTCCGTAAAAGAAAAAGAAATTGTGAATATTAGCCAAAGTGTACTTTCGTGTAAAGTTGAGAGGTAGCAATTCTCCATCAACACTGTACCACCATGTGGTGGAAGTATTTTTACTAAAAGCGCAACGCTCAAGTATGAACTGCTCCGTTTGTTCGTTCCGAATCGTGTGTTGCATCATTGATGGAAAATTACAGGTCTTATTTACATTTTTCTGTCCATGAAAGACCAAACATTTGAAGGGAAATTCATTTCCAACCAGTAATTTTTCCATTATCACATAAACGTTAAACTTGTTTGTTTCCCTGTAGACATAACCCCCATTTTGCATTCCCGTTTCATCCTTTGATACTACACTTTCTGTTGCTACAATCTCTGCGTAGTCTCCTTTATTAACCTGGATCCAGCGACAAGACATCTCTACCTTACCAATTGTATGGTAAAGAAGAGTAGTACATTTGGGGTCGGTATTACGAATTCTTAAGTGGATATCAAACGCCGTACAAACTTGTCGAGACCCGTCGTAAATGTCAATGGTGTGTCTCCCTGTATCACTTTCTTTTGCGAATTCTATAGATATTTCAAACGTGTTATCTTCGAATCCTTCAACCAATTTATAACGTTCATGGCTCAAAATGCTCTTGAAATCGTGACTGGAACTGTTGTATTTGCCAATTAAAATATTCCGATCGTTTGTCCACCGAAGATCTTGCGTATTTAACAATGACCTTGTGACATTAAATGTAAAGAAAACATTTTGATCGTTAATTCCGTTGAAAGTCTGACGCTGGTACTCACAAATACTTTCCGTAGAAATAGACTGCTGACAGAAAGCATGCAGAATGAAAAGAAGTAAAAATGGTTTCATGATGAGGAACATATCTTTTTTCGAGGATATTCTAAATGATCGGTTAGTGAACGAATTGGCTTGCAAAGACTAGAAATTCAGTTGTGCATCTACGCCAACTCACGCCTATCCTGAACGTATAGAGCTGTGATTCTCGTTTGGTATATGAAGACATTCAAATAGTACAAATATATATTTTGGAGGAGACTTTTAGAGCCTGCCGCTGTTTTCACCAACCTAATACAAATCGCCCAATCACAGCTTGACAAACCAATTGCAAGTGACCACTTTCATTTTGATTGATTAATTGTGATTGAAACATTATCTGTAGGAGGCGTGAAGAGCAGCAAACAAACTACTTCATTAAACAAAAAAGGCTATTGTCTTACTTTCTTTTAAAATTGTGTATAGATACAAAAATAGCCATGGTTTCAGTTGTAACGCTCTGGAGGATATCAAGTGTCAGATTTTGATCTTTGATCGGCAACTTGGCCAAATCGCCAAATCACAGTTCAACCAGCCAATCCCAAGTAATCACTTTCATTTTAATTGTATAAATATCATTGAAAGATCATCTGTTAGAAGCGTGGAGACTAAGAGACAAACCACTTAATTAAATGTTGAAATTACCCATTTCTTAATAAACAAAATTGCATGGATGTAGACTTACTTTAGTTTCAGTTGCAAACCTTTTGAATGTCGGGCTTAGATCTTTCATTGTTATCAGGTCAACAATTTAATTATTATTTTTTTGCTTGTCATATTTATGTTCCTTTTCATTGCGTATTTTGTTTTACTAGCGATCACTCCTGGTATCTCACTTTAGTTTAGCGAAGAAAGAAAAAAAGATACAAATCATACAACTAAGATGCTACATAAAGTTCAAGTTAAATGACTAAAAAAAATCAGCTTGGGCTCTAATCTTTCTCAACCACTATTTAAAAGACCTTGGGATCTCCTCAGCCAAAGCCACCAGGCAAGGAAAGAGATCATGGATGAAGCTTCGAAAGAAGATCCCAGTGATAATTACTAATGTAAGGAATTATGTCCTCCATAATCCCAAATGCAGGACATCCTCTGCAAGAAACATTATTCATCTGGACCACATCAGGATGCCGCCTAAAGCAAAAAAAATCCTGTGAAAATTGGCCTGTGTAATGCACATTCCATGATGAACAAACCTACAGAAGTCTGTGACTTAGTGCTTACAGAGAAGCTTGATATCCTCGCTATTACTGAAGCTTGGCTGCGAGGGGATAGCCGGGATGGACCTGCTTTAGCTGATATTCGGAGCACGCTACGTGAACATCATCTTCTGAAGCTGCCAAGAAATGGGAAAAGAGGCGGAGGAATTTGTGTCATGGTGAAAAACCAATACAGCACTAAGGCTAAAGCTCATACCTTTGAGACATTTGAATGTCTGGAAGTTAAGATCCTCTCCACAGGCCAAGTTCAAATTACACTGATTGTCATCTGCAGGCCGCCGTCTAGGGGTCAGAGCATCAGAAACTTCCTTGAGGAATTTTCCAGACTCCTAGAATCTGCTAACTTGCTGAGCAACCATCTGTTGATTTGTGGGGACTTTAATATTCATGTTGATAATTCCCAAGATACTGATGGAAGAGCTATGCTTGACCTGTTGGAATCAGCTGGATTGCATCAGGAGATATCTGAGCCAACTCACATCCATGATCATACTTTGGATTTGCTTATAACGAGGGACACTGACCACTCCACCAACAACGTAAGTGTTCTGCCTGCCATGCCGTCAGACCATGCTGCCATTACCTTAACAGTAGCACTTCCTCGCTTGCCTGCAACTAAAGAGCAAGTCTCTGCACGTAATCTTCGAGACATAGATTACAAGACATTCAAGGAAGACATTACGTCGTGCTTTGAGAGAGCAACTTATATTGCAGATCTTAATGTGGATGAAAAGGTTGAATTCTATAATGCAACTCTGTCCACAACTCTTGATAAGCATGCCCCGGTATCACAGCGGAGCATTCAACTACGCCCACATGCACCATGGTATGATGAGTCTCTTAGAAAGCTCAAACGTAATGTCCGGGCAAAAGAGAGAAGATGGAGGAGCAGTATAACAACAATCAATAAGCAGCTGCTCAATGATGCTTCATCGGACTATCATTCTGCCCTTAAAGAAGCAAAGAGAAGCTATCATCGTGAACAAATTTCAAGCTGTGACCAGAAGGAATTGTTCCGAACCATCCAAAGGTTGACCGTGGAGAACCCTTCACAGACCTTACCTCTTCATACTTCACCAGCAGAGCTGTCCGAGAGATTCTCACAGTTCTTTGAAAGTAAGATCGTCAATCTAAGAACGCGGAACAATGAACAGGTAGAAAATCAAGAACCTGGATCTTCTTGGGCTTCTTCGCGTTTGGTAGCTGGAAGCAAACCGATCTGCTCCTTGGAAAAGTTTGGCAAGGCTTCCCATGCTGATGTGCTCAAGATCGTCAAATCAAATAAGATCAAGGCATGTTCACTTGACCCTGTTCCAGCATGTGTCTTCAGAAAGTGCTTGGATATCCTTCTTCCTGCTTTGACGGACATGACAAACCAGTCACTTCAGACTGGAACCTTTCCATCATCACTGACATCTGCACTTATCATCCCAACGCTGAAGAGTCCTTCTGTAGACCCAGAGACTCCAAAAAATTACCGTCCTATATCAAATTTACCTTTCCTTGGGAAAGTCATAGAACGGATCGTTAGTCAGCAGCTGATGACTTACCTGAATTCGAACTCTCTACTACCCTCTAGACAATCTGCATACAGGCAGCATCACAGCGTAGAGATCGCTCTCATAAGAGTTCAGAATGACCTCTTGCAGTCCTTGGATGCCGGGAATGAGGCAGTCCTTTTATTAGATTTAACCCCGGCATTCGACACTGTGGATCATCCCATCCTTCTTACCAGGCTCCGAGACAGATTCGGTGTGACCGGGGTGACATTGGACTGGTTTGCGTCCTATCTTTCGGGAAGACAACAGAGTGTGTTAGTCAAGGATGTGACGTCTAATCCTAGACCGCTGCTATGGGGCGTCCCACAAGGATCGGTGATCGGCCCGCTCCTGTGGAAGATATCATCCTTAGCCATGGCTTTTCGACAATGATGTACGCGGATGACACACAGCTGTATGTCACAATGAAACCCCAGGCAAGGGACCAAATGGTCTCAAAACTCGAACTCTGTCTACAGGACATTCGCTGCTGGATGAAGGATAATCAACTTACACTTAATGATAATAAGATGGAGGTATTGCATGTGTCGTCACGTTTTAAGCAACGTCAAGAACTGGGTACTATTACATCTGGTGGCAGTCAAGTTGGACCATCCCCATCTCTACGCGATCTTGGTGTAATCCTTGATAGTCACTTGACTATGCAGCAGCATGTCAACAATACTTGCAAGAAAGCATCTTTGGCCCTTAGAAGAATAGGTCGTGTCCGCCAATATCTCAATAGCAGGACAACTGAGATATTGGTCCACGCCTTTGTAACATCTTTGCTTGACAGTTGCAACTGCCTTCTTCTGGGAGCTCCAGAGAGAACTCTGTAAGTTGCAGAGGATTCAGAACTCTGCAGCTCGCTTAGTGTCAAGAGCGAAGAGGTCTCAACACATAACACCTATCTTGAGAGATCTACACTGGTTGCCAGTTCAGTTACGGATCCGCTACAAGGTCAATCTAATCATCTTTAAAGCTCTCCATGGCACGTGTCCAGAGTACATCTCAGATTTGCTCACACCGTACATCCCACCAAGGCGTCTGCGGTCATCTTCCCAACACCTTCTCACCATCAATCATGGGGCCACAAAAACCTATGGTGACAGGGTATTTGCATGTGGTGGACCAAAACTTTGGAACGCTCTCCCCGTGTCGCTACGCTCCATGACTGATGTTGAAGTTTTTAAGAGAGCGCTGAAAACTCACCTTTTTGATGAATGTTTCCAGTAATTATGTAAACATTGTACATTGTAAAGCGCTTTGAGAGGGCCTGCGGTCCTGAAATGCGCTATAAAAGAACGAACTATTATTAATTATTATTAAAACTATTGGTCGTACATGTATTTGTGTGTTCATTAAACAAGAAGTCTGTTGAATGGCTTTAAAGGTGAAATTCTAGGATAATCCCAAATATTGAGATAATCAAATCAATAGAAAGCTTTTAACCCCCAGAATAACACTAAATGGCGTTCAACCGACAAAACAAGTTCAGAATAGTTAATTTATGCGAGTAAACTCCACCAAAATCTCGAAGTCGGAAACCCGGAAATGCACGGAATTGCCGGGTCCTCTATTCTTGACGTCACGACCGGGGATCATGGGCTGAGTGAGTGAATGCCAATGATATGCCCACGTAAATGCTATCCTGTTAGAGCTTAGAATTTTTCTTGTTAACGAGTTTATGTGATAGATTTTCTGTTTTTATTTGAATGAAGAATAACTAAGCAACGTTTTCCAGTCGCTGATTTCTTTTTATATCCTCACATTATCCTTTTTGGTAAAGTTTTAAGACGGGTTTACTGCTTGGAAAATAAGGTTAAATCATATGCAGGTATGAATAGGCGGGTGTACATATACATTATCTTGTCATCAAATAAGGTACAGGAGCAGTTTTGTGAAACGAATAGGCCTAGAACTGTGACTGTAATTATCATGGATGTGTTTGACTGCCTCAAAAAAGGATACAGAACCAGTTAAATATTTGTTTTAAATATATATATCACACTTGAACGAGATCAAGCTTCCTCTATTTAGCGGACGACGTCTATGAACGATATTCATCCGCGAGTAATAAGGCTCTTGCACGAACGTTCGTGAAGCGAGTGGAATCGGCAGGTAAGACCAGGCCGCTGCTCTAGGCGGCTTGTTGAATGTACATCGCCGAAATTGAGCTCCGTGTTGAAATTCTTGCAGCCGTATTTTAAACCGTTACTGTCAATGGATGACGTCATCTTCCTCCAAGCGCAGTAACAGTTTAAATTACGGCTGCAAGAATTTCAACATGGACCTCAATTTCGGCGATGAAAATCCGGAAAAAAGACCCTTAAACGCATCATACAGTCAATCTGGTAAGTGGAACCGATGTAGTTTAGCCTAGGCCTAATTTACAATAATAAATGCATCGGATATGCATCGGGTAAAATGTAGTACTTTGGGCATAAGTTTACTGCTCGGACGCGAGCAGTAGTTTGCAATGCAGTCGCTATGGTCGGCTTCTGTCTCTAAATAGAGGAGCCGACCCTACCCAAATCAGAGGCTAACGAACGAAAGAGACAGAAATCTTCGGTCTAGAGCGCTAGGTGCTACTGTCGCAACTCCCCGGCCCCGGCTTCAGGAACGTCGACATCTCCTTGCTCTCCGACTTCTCTATCGTCTTCTCCCCCACTTCAGTACTTGCGTCCTCCCAACTTCCATCATCCTCGTCTGCACTATCGTCCCTTTTTCCTTCATTACTTTCATCATCTTTCTCCATAACTCTTCAAAATCCATAAAAAGATCGTTCTGGTCAAACTCTCCAGCCATTATCCATTGATAAAATTATATAATATGTACCGTACGTGAATCGAAAGTGTATATGTATAAAGCGAGCTAGACCGAACGCGAGAAAGACTCGAACGAAGCCAAAGGACCGGATCTACTTTACCGAGCACACGAAAACAATCTCACCAAATTCAACACACTCAAACAAAATTACATGGTGAAAATATCGACTAATAGCGCATCGTTGACTTGTTTATGTCATAATTCTGAAAAGGGAATTGATATTAGTACTATGAAATATTAGAGGAAGGTGAAGAATTCTACATAGAGTTATGAAACTAAACATTGAAACTAAATAGCAGAAATTCGTATCTCTCTGCCCATGTTTTTCTATGGAACATCCTGGTACGTGAATATACTCGTCCCCGGGCGTGACGTCACAAATAGTGGACCAGCTCCGTGACTGACTTTCTAGGCAAAGAGAGGAGGCTATTTTTCGACATTTCAATTGAGGATATCCAGTAGCTAGAAGATTTTTGTGATATGCAATGAAAATGAACAACTTCGAAATAACATAGGCTTGCCGTAGGTACCAAATTAATGGACATTTATTGTCCTAGAATATGAGCTTTAAAGGTACGATTCATTGGTTTGCATATCTTTATTTTTCTCTCATCTTGAATCATACGATAAACTAGTAGCATATTTCTTGGGCATTCAAGCGGCATTAGAAGCTTAACATCCCCCCAAGTGTTTAAAAAAATATATTTCCGTAATATGACGTAAGAAATCATGTTGGCCCTCCTCGGCTTGCTCGAGATGATTCTTCCGCCTCGTCCGATACATGCTGCACGCCCGACAATAGCTCCCTGCCATTACAGCCCTAAGATCCTTAATAGACTGCAAATTAATTAAAATGCATATTATTTAAATGATTTACTTTTCTTATGGAAAGGCGTTTATAAGTTTTATCTATTTTGAACAATCCCAATCGAATAATTGACATGCCTACATCATATAAATATTGGTATTTATGAGAGTGGTATTATTGCATAGTCATATTGTTAATAATACAAAAGATTGTATACCTCTCTGGCTCCTCTCTCTCTCTCTCTTTCTCGCTTTCTTTTTCTCTTTCAACTGGTTCTAATTGCAATCCTGTTTGAGTCTAATTTTGTATTTATTTTTATTTCGCTATGTTGAGTTTCATCTAGCCATTTTCTTCATTTTGTCACTGTCTCTCCCTCTCTGTTGGTATTTATTGCTCTCAGTAAAAATATTTGTTGTATTGTATCCTGTCTGAAGTAGTTTCAGCTACTTGTCAATTTTTCCGCCTGTCTTTTAGCTCTTATTATCACCTCTCTGGCCATAACGCTATAAACCCATTACGTTCATTTACCCGATTATGCACACTCCCGTCATACCATCATCTTTACATGGAGTTTGACAGTCTAGAACAGTTCACACCATGCCTCAAAAATTATCTTTTCAAGCAAATATTAAAGTTATGGTTGTATTGGAGGGATCTGAAACTTTTAATGCTTTTGACATACGGTGCCAATGTGTAAATGCTTTTAATCACCACCATCATATGTATCATCATCATTATAACATGGTGGATTCATACAAATAGTATGTTTGAAATTCAAGCATTTACCCATGACGGAGAGAGACAAAGAATTATACACAAAGTTGATACAAATAATTGTTCAACTTTAAACCATACAAATATCACAAAAGCAGCACTTTTGGCTACTCTAAAGAGCAAAAAAGATATCAAACCCGTCACGTGGCATTTTTAACACATTATAACCTAAAACATTGGCTATGTAACAGGGTAGGGTGTACGTGAGATTATGATCTTTTCTTGTAAAACGGTAAAAAGTGCACCCTTTCAAGTTTTAAATTATACTCTTTAATAACTGCGATTGGAATGTAGTGTTAATCGTTGAACAGCATATTGCATGTATTGGGAGAGATGCTAAGTTAAACTCATGGCGCAAAACACAGCGGAATACAAAAACCTAAATATAAGAAAAAAAAGATAATTTGAACATGTTGAATATATCAAATTGTGATTCATTTTTATTTGGCATGATATTTAAGAAAGCAATTATATACAGATAAGCAGGTTGAACGTAACACCTTTATATCAAATTGACCTGTTTTTGTAAATGATAAATGCATCATCAGACTAAACTAAAGGCTCTGACTAGGTCCCTAGCTCAGTTGTCACGTTTCCCAGAGCTTCGCCATTTTATTACATAGATACAAACGTCTTTGTAATGAAACCAGAAGTTATATTATTTATTAGCCTCTCCTTCGGCACCTTGTTAAAATTCTACGAGTACTTTCCGAGACTCTAACCTCAAAATTAATTTCTTTTTTGTTGGTGGGAATAAAGACATGTCATTTTTTTTATATTTTAACCATAAAAACAGTTGATTGAATTTCACCGCAAATAAGAAAACATCGGGGAAAAAAAAATCGCATCACGAAACCAGGAGTTATGAAAGGTTATTTTTATTTGATTGTGTGATGTTTACCAATTAATCTTGTCATGGACCATTTATTGTTGTCCTTGGTCATGTTCATGCCAAATACATTGACCTAAATCACCGCATATATACATAACTTTCGTGTTTTTTCTTCAGACAATGGGATGCACATCTATACATAATACATCTGGGCTTATAATCCTAAATCTTACACAGCTAGTTTTCATCTAACCACATGTAAAGTCTATGTAATTACTTGACAACTAGCTTAGTAAGGTATTATGAATATGGGCCCCGATCAATAGCGGCTTGCATTAAGACGAATGACTATGATGGGAAGGTAGCTCTACAATTTTGAGAGATTTTCGTGCATTATTCTCGTTTACTTGCCACAGTCATTATTCATAATCATGATAATGGAATACAAAGAAGTACTTGAAATAAGACCACATTGTGCCGATTCTATTTTTTTTCCTTCAATATTGTTTTATTAGAGATTTTATTCAAATTAAATAATTACATAAACAATAAAGAATCAATGTTAATATTTCCATACAAATACAGCACTTAATTTCGTTTTCTTAACACAAATAAATTATTCACAAAACAGTGAGCAAAGAAGAAAAATAATAGAATGAAATCACTAAATTTTTCTAATAATAATAATAATAACATACTGAACTTAGTTATTACATGTACCATCACTCCTGAAAAATAACATAATACATATTTGTATACCACGCCCCTCCTTTAATATCCCCGCCAACCCCTTCTACTACTTACCCCCCTTAAACATTCACAATCACACACGCGCGCAAACGCACATATACATCAGCACGCACACACCAATATTTGGGTGAGTTTTGTAGCGTGATCTGTCTAAGTACACACTACACCTGAAAAGCTTGACGTAACGGACAAATACAAGCTATCCTAAAATAGCAATCAATATCTTAATGAAGTTACTACAGAGATACAAAGATTTCTCGCTTAAATAATCTGTTCTTATATAACGTACACGTGCTGACAGAAAGCATGCACAATGAACAGAACTAAAAAATGTTTCATGGTGAGGATAACATATATTTTAGACTGCATTCTAAATGTTAAGTTTGCGAATTAATTGGCTTGCAAAGAATAGGAACTCAAATGTGTAGTTACGCCAACTCATACCAATCCTGAGAGTTTAGAGCAGAGATACGCAATATGATATATAAAGCCGTCCGTATAGTACCAATATTACATATTAACGCCAAAGCGTTAATATGATTTACAGATGTTCCTGACCTATTTGTGGGCTGGTTGTTCCCACGATAACGGCGGAAGATATCAAAAGAAAATAACAAGCGCGTAAATTACAAGTGGTCGAATGTATCATTTACAAGCGTGTAAATTACAACGCTTGTATGATATGCGCGCTGAGCGTGGGAACAGAGTTTCATAATTGATGGTGGATTGGTAAATAGTGGACGTACAAATTTCTAGCTCCGGTGTTATGAATATTATTTTTTTGGATCATGGACCTAAACTAAATCTAAATACAAGAGGGTTAGCAAGCCAGTTGAGAGAAATCGAAAGGAAACTCGGCAGCGATCAGCGGGTGCAGTGAGGTTTCCATTCAATGCATGTCGGCGGAGGGGACGGGCCAAATCGGCAATCCACAAAATGAAGGTGCGTCGATGCCGACGGGGGTAGTTTGAGCTGTGCATAGACGTACGGTTTGAGTGAGCCTGATGAGGCCGCACTTGATATTGAGCCTTCCACTATGGTTGGGCACAAAATGGATCGTCTAATGCCATTCCTGTCGAATTATGAGGAAAGGGAATTTGCTGAACTTCTAAAGAACGGTGTGGCAATTAATGCCCAAGGCGGGCGTTTCGTTTGGGCTTTCAATTCAGGGTCCTAGACTAGTACCAGTACTAGCAGTACCAGTCTATACTACTAGTATTAGAGTTAAAGCTATCTTACCAGTTCTGGTCATGCGCTTGCATTGTGAGGGAAACGTTGTGGAATTGGTAAGAAAGGGTTGATTATTTGGCATATAGGTGTTGGTGGGTATTGCAAGGTTTTGGAATTATTAAAATGATGGGAGATTTGGCCCGGTCTTGGTTAAGTTATTTGCACAGTACACAGAAAGATGTAGGACATATGGGACTACCCTATATCTATCCAGTCCGGATGGATATGATGATTTACCAAATATATTAGTTAGTAGGCGGTTCCCGGCAAATTTTGTATCATCAGTATTAGTAAAAACATATTCTTTCACATGATTGGTAATAAGAGCTTTTATTTCATTTTTGAGAGGGGGCGTTTCCAGAGCTGGTCTAGGTTTAGATCTAGATCTATACCTCATAGACTCTAAGATGGAAGGAAGTAATTTGACGTCGGCATGTCAATTAAAGTTAGGGTCTAATTAAGTGTCCCATTTGCAAATTCAAATGGCATTTGATAGATAATACTGATTTATAACTTCCCTCTTCACGAAGGATTGGATATTAATTTTTGTGGGAAGATACCGACTGTGAGTATTGAGTTGTCAATTCGACTATAGCCATAGGGATGCAATTTTTTGTTTTGTTTTAAGTCTATAGTCTGGTTTTCAGACCCATGTACCGAATGGTCGTATCTTTGGTGCTGCGCAAAGATTTAATCGGTTTACTTTTGGCCTATACAAGAAGTCTCGGCGTGACGGGAAGTTGGTTATTGATGTGGACCAATGTCAATGATCATGTACGTCTTTTAGATTATTTGAAGTGAGTTATTATAAAACAATGAATTATATTAAAAAAAAAAAAAATAATAATAATAATAAAATAAAAACTAAGAAAAGAAGTCAATCAGTCGCTCAATAGTGTCTGATAGTAAGGTTTTGTTAGTAACCAGGCTTCTTTTGAATACTTTAAATACTATAGGACACTGCCAAATTTCACATACAGGATATTGGTGACGACGGTGGCACATTTATTATTCATCCCAAATTTTACAGAATTTGATGCTGGCGGCAAAATGGATGCAGTGCCTTTAGTAAAAAGGCTAGATTCATGGACGAATTTGATAAACCATTTTTCTTGGGAAGAATAGGTAGCCCCCCTTCCGTCCGCCTGTTGATATTTTACGGTGCTCTCCAGTACAGGCAGTAGGTATGGTATTAAACCCCGGAGGAGAATACCGTATGATACACTATTTTTCTGCTCCTAGAGGGCAGTTAATGAACAAATCAATCCGAAAATTTGTACGGTGGTGTATAAAGCTTCGACGATCAAGGCGATATCCTTGATTAAGATTATGGGTAAGGGTACATGCATGGGGGAAGCTGACATTCGATTAGTTTTCCGTTTGTTACCCGTGCACCCACAGAGTTTTGATTTGATGGAAATGATAATATTGAGGTCATCTTGCGAGTAATAACCATTTACTACTCTCATCGGACTCTCATCATTAATTGTTCTCTTCATTTTTTTTTTTGATGGTGAATTATTGGGGGATGATTGTACAGGCCATCCCCCACCTGAAATATTGGGGGGTATATCCCCATCCCCCGTGATCGACACCCATGCACTACTTCGTCTAATTTATCAAGCTTTCCCGGCTAAAGAGCAATCAAGGATCAATAAGGCAAGACGGGCCGTGAATAAACACGCAAGGTTGTTGTTTTAATTCGGTACCAGTTATGAGTGTGAAGTTAGTAGGCACATAGCCAGGAAGGGCCGGGCGATTATTGTAGACTTTTTGTAGTCATTACAGATTTAAGTATTACAATTTGGTGGCATAATGATAGAAATCTGGTACAACGGGTACCGGTTGTGGCATTCAGATTGTTTCGTGAAGCAGAATTTATTTATTTTTTAGAGGAATTTAAAAACGCCTTAGATTTGTTACTTAATTTTTTCGGGGGCACCATGAATTTCCCTAAATTCTTAGTAGCTATGAATTTTAGACGACAAGATAAGATGTTGAAAGTTGGTGGGATCACAGCTTCCCAAATGTGTCTGTTGGAAAAGGGAACAAATTGATAAAGCTTTATTATATGTTTTGAGATTCTTGGCACTTAGCTTCAGCGTATTTTGGCAGTTTAGCAGCTCGCCCGATCGCCCTGTGTACCTCATGATTGTGAGGCTAGACAGGGTGGAACATGTCGGGGAGCTGCTGGTATGCCACTCGAGGCCTGATGGTGGCCCAGGGATGCCCCTGAGGCCTGATGGTGATGCCAGGGGTGTCATTTGTCTTTGGTTACTCGCCTGTATGCCGGAGGTTTGGGTCAGCAGCCTTCTGCTGGGCAGTTATGCAGGGAGCAAAAAATTGATCATGGACGGCGTTGGCTCGTGACTGGGGATGTCTTATTTGTTGGAGGCATTTCCGGGGGTCGGGCTTTAACGCCGGTAGTCCAGTTAGCTAAGCTGGGTGCCGAAAATTCAGCGTTAAAGTTTCCAGCTTTGGTGTTATAGATTAATAATGTAAAACCTTGCATTTCACAGAGGTTTTCAGATACATAGCAGTTCGGCTTTTAAGCTGTGCATGTATATTGGGTTTATTTTGCTCAGAATGTAGGTCAAAGTTCATACAATTAGTAAAGAGTATGTACCTGATAAAATTAGTGGTGCATGTAGTTTGTATGTTTTAGAGCTACAGCATCCAGAGCGTTTTAATTTGATGATTCAGAATAAATAAATTAAATAATTTCATAATGTGGAACAATTATAAATCTAGAGAGAGTTCGGCTGTTTAAGCTGTACATGTAAATTTGGGTTTACTTTGCTCAGAATGTAGGTCAAAGTTCGTATTATTTGTATAGAGTATATGTACCGGATAAAATTTGTGGTACATGTAATTTGAGGAGTTGTGAAGGGATTTAATGGAATATTTGGATCCCAGTTGTGCTGTAGGAAGCCTGTATATGGAGTGATGTTTAATGTTTTGTTGTGGTTTAAATAGCACGAAAGCAGTGCATGTATTTGAGTTTATTTATTTAGAAAAGGAAAATAAACAATATATAAGGTGAAATAATTGTAAATTTGAAGAGGTTTAATAGGATACATGTATTAGGATCCCAGTTGTGCTTTAGGAAGCTTGTATTGGGTAATGGTCAATGTTTTATTGTGGTCTAAATAGCACGAAAGTAGTGCATGTATTTGAGTCCATTTATTAGAATGAGATGGAGATATGAATATTTATGAGAAACTATGCTCAATAGATTAGTGAGAGATGTTGATGCAAGATCTGGGTTAAAGTTAAGTTAAGCAGTACTGGCATATGCGATCGTTTATTGCAAACGAATTTGTTAGGTTTTTCTTTGTGAAATATACTATACAATAGTTTTGCATTCATTTAACAGTGTATGGGGTTAAATGAGCACAATGTAGGATGCTGGTTTTATGGTTGGGTATGCTGAAGAGAGCTTAATTAATTTGTTACAAGCCTGGCTTCCATTTACAAGGTGCATTCACAACAAATCTGCGCTTTTGGCGGCGGGCAAGCCCTTTTGGCCTAAAATACGTAATTTTGCGCCTGTGCGCAGTTTTGTATAATCACAAGGTATGTGCACACTTAACATGTTATAGTTAAGAAGGAAAGTTTTGGGGATGCTTTATATTGTGTACATTGAGTTAAGTGAGTAAATCGGTATATCCCCTGTGGTGAGGATATGGCACAATCTTCTCTGTTGGCGAGACAAGAAAAATAAAGAAATTGGAACACCGGCCCGCGGGCGGGGCCTGCGCGGCCGCCCGCCCCGCCGGCGTCCCGGCCCATGCATATGCATGCGCCGTCATGCATATGCATGCACCGGCCCTTTAAAGCGCGCTCCATTGTTGACAAAGTTTGGTCACTTGTGTGACATACCTCTTGTGGCCTCAAAAACCTCCAAACCTTTAAATCTTTGAATCAAAAACATCTCCTTTAAACTATCCGAGAGTTAAAAAAGTAAAAAAATTCTCTATATCGGAGAAGTTTTTAAAAAGTTGTTCACAATCATATTCATCTATATTCTAGTGATATTTCAAAACTTTAGAACGTTTTAACTTTTGGATACTTTAATTTGGCTGATTCGTCAATTCTTAATGATATGCGTATACCTAAAAAACAATTCCATGATATATTTCAGTATGGTATAACAATGTATAACAATATGCTTGTTCTTTTTATTTCTTCAACACAGATCGAGTCTCCCAACACCAAAAGGCGTCACACCATCACCACAGCGACGAAAAGTCTTATTACATTAATAATTTTGTATTATGAGATGAATTTATATGTATTTTGCCTTATATTAGAATAATGTATGTAATACTATCTATGTATGTCCGTATACATATATGTATGTATATATATATATAGTTATGTCTGTATATATATATATATATATATGTTTGTCTGTATGTCTGTATGTATATATATATATATATATATATATATATATATGTTTGTCTGTCTGTATGTATGTACCCAGTTTGTATTATGAGAAAAACACATAAATAAAATCAAACAAACTAATCATTGAGCATTGTTGTATTTTTGTAAATGTGTCTTGATATTTTAAAATGAAAAATGGTAAAGGTAATGGTTTAATATAAATTTCATAAACTTAATAAAGTTAATAATAAAGGTAACAATAGCTTAAATCTATCCCACAATCATATATGAAAAGATCGTTCTAAATAAGAAAAAGGAGAGAACAAAAGGGCTGGAGGGAAGTAAAATAAAGAGAGGAAAGGACGGAAATTACAGACACGCGAAGAAGAGAAACGAAGAGAAACAATGTCTCTCAGGTGCAGACAGGGAGGTCCCTGTGTATCTCAAATATCACAAACAAACAGTTGTTCAATCTGTTTTGCACTGTCTCGTACTTCTGGTCCAATCACATGATTTATCTCAAATATACAGACATTTCCGGCATTACTGCTAATTTCACTACTGCTACTGAATGATGTCACGTTTAAAATTCCAAAAAATTGTCTACTTCTTCTTAGCTGCTTGTTTCTCTTCTTTCTTCGCTCGTCTCTTCTCTTCTTCTCTCGTTAACCACTGTTCCTTTGATTCCGTTGCAGTCTCTTCGCAAAACCACACTCCGTAGTACCATGGAGCTAGAAAACAAGGAGAGAACACTGGATTAGGGTCTTTTGAACTATCCCTGGTGCCGCGGTCCCCAAGCGATCATTCCACTAAGCTGGATTAATGCCGCCTGGTCGCACCGGTGGTAAATAAGATCACATAGCGCATGCGCAAGGTCGGTTGATCAACCGGCCCGCTTGCATGTGCGGTGCATTGTAGGATACGTTTACATCCCGTAACATGGCAGCTTTTAAACCCGGGGTACTCAGAATTGGTTTGGACGGGTGTGCCGCTCAAGCCTCGAAACCCCTACCAGGTCTCATCTCCCTGCCCCTACCCATTTTTTCAGGTATTACAGGCCATGAAAGCCCTCTTCTCTATGTCATTAAAGGTTCAAAGACTCAATTAAACTGCCATTGGATATTCGATGTGAATTGTTAGACCAACTTGGATGTGAAGTGTGGAGATATGAAGATTTGAGTCAAATTGAAATATTTCACAGAACATTTCTCAGGTCAGCGTTATGTGTAAATAAATTTACACCAGATTGTATGGTATATGGAGAAACTGGGAGGGCATGTTTAGCTAACGGCATCAAACATCGAATGGTTATAGTTTCTGGTTAAGAATAGTAAAAGGTTCCCCCTATAAATATCAGTCAAATTTTATTTTTTGCAAAGGTTAATTAGTCAGAATGTAGATATGTCTAATTATTTCAAGTGGTTATCTTGTATTGAAAAATATTGAACCACGCTGTTCCTCTTGTTTGGCTAAAACACGGGAAGGATTTAGCAATAGTTGGATACTGCATGAGCACTCTGAAGTTGAGATTAAACGATCATTTTCATAACAAGATGACTGTGACGGCAACAATTTGGTCAAACAGTGCATGCCAAAATCATAGGATCTTTAAAAATGATTCTCTTTGAAAGGTATTTAGTTTTGCTGGGTAAAAAAGATAGAATAACATTGCTCTGCCGTTTTAAATCTAGGTCACACCGTTTACCAATTAATAATAACAGATTCAAAGAAGCTTTTAATGAAATTAGTATAGAATGCCCATGTTGTGATATGCATTAGTCTGGTGATGAATACCATTATGTTTTTGTTTGCCCTTTTTTCTGAAAGGAAAGAGAGTTATATTTAGGTCGTAAAGTAATAGTTAAACGCCCTTGCACATTACACATGTTGAATTTATTTCTATATTCCGGTACAGGACAGCTGAAGAAATTAGTATTCTTCTTAAGGATAATAATATCATATTTTGCTGGTCTAAAAAGTCTGAACAATCCAATCATAATCATGTCACCCATAAAAAGGAATGTTGTAGTACAGTCTCGGTGTACGTCAAGTATAGTTTTGTTTGATTGTTTGTTTGTTTTATCTTATTGCATTATATTCCATTATGTTTTTTGTTTGTCCTTTGGAAAGCAAAGAGTGATTTAGGTTTATCTTTCTAGGGACAATATTATGCCGTATTTTTTAGTCTGCATGCACCCAATCACAATAACAAGCAATCCAATCACATCTCACTTACATGTACAAAATTTAACTGATAATTTTTTTTAGATAGTTAGCACAATTATGGAGTGTTTTGTTGTTTGTATTTATATTGCTCATGTGGAATTCTCCACTTTTCATGTATACTTGCCATATTTGTTTAATATTGTATTTTTGTGTAGCATATTATATAGCCTAGGTTTAGATCATTCCTATTTATCGTTATACATTTGTATTGTTTTTTTTGTATTCTGTATTCTTTGTATTATTATGCTACGTTTCTATTCTTTATTATGTATCATTATCATGACATGTAAATTTTTGTACCCTTATATCCCAGAAGGGGTCGCAAGAGTCAATAAATTCTATTCTATGCATAATGTAGTCTTCTTTCAACGGTTGATCTCATTTCATGTAATGGACCAAAATGTACTGTTTTCAATGGGTCATCACAATAGAACGAACGGGAGCGAACGGTGGAGTCATACATCAAAATAAAGAAGAAAATCTAATTTGTCTGCCTAAAAAATGATTTTCACCCGGGCTAGACAGGGTCTACAACTAATATTACGTTGAAATATGAATATAAATGGAACGAAATATGGACAATTTTCAACAATAATCATGTCAAAACTCGCCTTGTCGTTGGCGATTTTGAGATTTTTACACCATTGAGAGCTGAACCTAGACTATCACAACATCAGAGTGTATGTCGCATGTGATGACGCTAACGACATGCAGGGACATGTGTATAGAGCTAGCTATATGTACACGCGATTCCTTATGACTGGACTGTCGATGTTCCCACATAGAGAGGGCCAGTTCAGAGCGGCATCGCGCATGGGACATCAAAGTCCGGAGATAGCGACCAGGGTGACCTCGTTGCGTAAGAGGTCGTTTTGTTTTTCGTTGGACCCCTAATCCCGCATAATCCCGCTCTGAGTGATAGGAAAAGCCCTAGGGGCAGAGTGCCCTCCTTGTTTTCTAGCTCCATGGTAGTACTGACTGTGTGTGGCTTTGTCTCGTAGTTTCTTGCACTTTCTGCAGGTGGTCCCTTTGGTTCTCGGCTTGTACTTCTTTGTCACTCGGCATCCCACCTCAGCTTCCTCTCTGGCTACTTTGAGTCTGTAATGTAGTGTGCTTCTTGCTATTGGAGGACGTGGAGCGATACGTACAAGATGAGGTTCCTGTGGATGGATGTTGACCGCGCTTGTTGTGTGGGTGCAGGGATCAACACAAATGTTGGATGCCTCATCTTTGCTTGCTGAGCGGTGTTCTGTGGTGTCTGGAAAGAGAATGCAGGCGCTCCTCGTGGACGGGTGCTGAGAGGGTATGGGGCCTGTCCACTGGTGCTGGAAGCGGTCTCTGAGCTGCCATTGGAGGGTGCAAGAGTGAAGCCTTGAACGAGTACCTCCTTCTCTTCTTTCTTTGATTTCTTGTGTACCTGTGTAAATAAAATGATAGCATAAGAAGAATGTTAATAAAAGTAAAGAGAATAAATCAATTGGGATACAAGTTGGTATATATATATATATATATGTTTGCTGGGTAAAATCATCCTTATTATTGATAGCAATATCCCGTATTTCATATGTCCATAAACAGAGTGGACACCCTCCCCAAAAAAAACGGTTATATCAACAATAACAAATAATTATTCATTCATTCAATCAATAGCAGCAGTGGTTGTAATGAGAGAATAAAGTTTAAGGGATAAAGGGATATATATATTTATCAAATAGAAATAAATGATAAACTTACCACTGTGAAAGAGTCCTCTGATTAAGCTCTACCAGTTGAATCTGGGTGCCTCTCATGATGGTTGCGTTATTCAGGACCTTGCTTCTGATGTTCTTGAAGGCTTTGAGGATGAGAGTCCACCTATTGGTCACTGAGTCCTTGGTACGAGCAGCTCCTGGGAATCGGCTGCAGAGCTTAGAAATGGTGCACTCTATGTACCTGTTGTAGTCCGCCACTGTGCGGGTCCAGCGTTTTGACCCAGGAAACACCTGTTGAAATGAAATGAAATGAAATGAAATAGAAATTATATATTTGCAACTGAAAATTAGAAATGTTGAAATGAATTGTTGGACAGAGAATTTATTACATGTTAATTCTTTATTATTGAATCATATTTAAACTTCCATGAAAGAATAAACGGATGGATGAAAAATTAATATCGTAGCTTCTGGCAATTACAATTACAGACCAATTTTCTTCATCATTTTTTAAATTCTTGTTACAAGTTCTACAAAAAATTACCTCTTAGTGCTCTCAAGGCCAGCAACAACTGTAGTGGACTTTGTCTTTGTCGTTTAAAGCGGGGATGTCGCTCGGTTGTGGTCTTGTCGTATTGGTCGAGCTTATCCCAGAGAGCGATGACTCGCTGAGCTTGAGCTTCGTTGATAACCCCAGAGTCATCACTAAAGGTCAGCAGATAGTCGGCCAGTTCTTCCACCTTGTCGAATCCGGGGATGTTGTCGGGGCCGACAGACACCTCTTCGGGATCCTGTTGATGTACAAAAGGTAAGAGTGGGTGTTAGTTAGAATGTTCTAAATAAATGGCAAAATGTATTTTTTAATTACTTTTTGGCAAGATAAAATATATTATCTGTACATAAGACTTTTCTCTATAACTTCCAAAAGGATTTAATATGGTATAGAGCTTACACTGCATTCTACATAGTTATCAATTTCTCTAACTGAAACAGTGAGATCGCTACTTACATCCATGATGGAATCCAATGATGCTTCAGTAATCTCCATTGGTTCTACAGGGTGTGTCTCTTGACCTCTTCTGCTGGCGGCGGCGGGGTGGTGGTGGTGGTGGTGGTGTAGCCCCACTTCCCGATGATAGAGTGGCCCCTCTGAAGAATCTGGGAAGAGGTGGTGGTGGTGGTGGCGTACCCGTTGGAATAGGGATGAAGACACGGGGTGGCGTTGTGGCTCCCATGGAGGTCGGGTGACTTTTCGTCGCCGTGGTGATGGTGTGACCCCTCTTGGTGTTGGGGAGACTCGCGAGTTCTTTTCTTGACACCGTGTTCTGCATTGAAGAATTGAAAAGAATAGAATATTTTATTTATTGTCTTCTTCCAAAACAAAAAAACTCTCCATCCAGGTAAAGCATATTACATCAAATTAACAACTATTACAAAATGTGTAATATAAAGGCATTCATATCAAAATATCAAATGCATAAAAAGTATGAATAGATAAATAATACATACATATTACAAATTACATTGAACACATGTATAAATGGGACTAGACTAGAGGGAAGAAATAGAGAAGAATGAGGGGATTAAAGGAGAATGTAGCCCGTGGAAAAGCAACTACAAAACCGACCCCGGGCCTCACACTCCTTCAAACAAGTACGAAGAGACAGAGAGACTAGGGAAGAATGGAATGAAGCATATTGTTATACCATGCAATATATCATGTAATTTTATTTAGATATAGACATATCCATGAGAATTGTAATTCATTTAGAGTCAGCACTTACCGAGTGAAGATGTCTGTTGATCTTTAGGAGGTGCTGCTCTGACGGACTGACGGGTGCTTGCCGATGTAGCAGAGATCCCAGGCTGTGCGAGATCCTCTATCTCGCTTGCATCCTGAAATCCTTCATCAAAGTCCTCGTCTACTACGACAGCTGCCTCCATGCACTCTGGCTCTGTGACCTCGAGAAGTCTATTCGTCTGAGCATAGAGGTACTCCACTCCAATGAGTTCTCCTACAAAGTAATTTAAAACAATATATAAATACATACACACATACATTGAAATTGACTGCAAACAACCTAGGAAATAGAATATTTATTCTTTCATGGCCACATATGTAAAGAAGAAACCAAATGATATATTTTTAGACCTCCCATTTGATTACATCAGAGCTAATTATGATGCTTTATTCCACATTTCATCATTCATTTTTGTGTACAACTCCACATATGCAAGAATGGGAAATTGATAAAAACCTACCTGTGTACTCCTGGGGGGCAACAAAGGATGGGTCGATCTTCTTGTGAAGAACTTCCTCCCCAAGATTGTTGACTGCATGTCGCAGCAGACCACTGTAGGTGTAGACTTTGTGTCCGCTGCCCTTGGAGTTTACGGCTTGTTCTGCCCGGTCTCGATTCCAGCGAGATACTCCTTCCAATAGGTAGGCTTGGAAGTGGAGGCCATTTGCACGAGTTCCTGTTCCTGGTGGATTGGTAGTAGAATTGGCACACTCAGAACCTGAACACTTGAAAAGGCTGTAGAGAGAAAAGAGAACAAAAATGTTAATAAGTCTAATCTCAAATAAAAGAAGTGTAGCTAGCTAGGAGAAAAGGACCATAAAAATATGGGGCAACAGTTACTTGTGACAATGCCTACCCCCTTAAAAAAACAGATTTGCTACTCATACCAATCATCAATTACATGTTCCTCTTCAAACAGAAAAAAATAGTATCTTTATCCCTTTGTTTTGATTTTTTTATGGAGGATACCCCACCTGCATCTGCCTGAGCATTGGAATGAATGGATAGTCATCATCGTGATCAATTGTCATGGATCTGCAGTATTTTCCTCATTTCATCCTTCCTCATTTCTCAATTTTGCAAAACTGATTTGGGAGGACATTGCTATGCTATTTATCAACAAGTGGTCAGCTTAAATAATGGCCCTGTGCACTGCACTCACTAGTAACTCCCAGAATTAGTATCAGCACTCTCTTTGTCTTCACAAGAAGGAACAAACAAGGGCGTCAATCCGAGCTTGAGCATGGGGGGCAATTCGTGAAGAAGTATTTAGCGGCAAATCAGCCAGCCAGTGAATAAGTTGGGGGTGGAGCACTTAATTATTTGTTTGGTCCAATGCGTTGGCAATGTATACAAATTGGTTGTTCCCTTCTTTTCTGACAAAACATGGGGGACATGTCCCATCTGTCCCCCCAGGACTTGTTCTCATCGAGTCAACACGTAAATTTGAGAACGTCATCTCTAGTACACCATAGTACACGTCTCAATTTGTTTCACTTGAAGCTAATTTCTTCTAATCTCAGAATCTTCATAGGTCTACATCTAATTAATTTAACAATCAGCAGTCATTTACTGATTTAGACTACATCTAGGTTTGTGGTTTATTTCATTTAGTACCGTAAAAGCTATGACTGTAGACTAGAGTCTAACTTGGTCTTACAAATTACACTACAACTATAACTACAAGTAACAAAATATGATATGGGGGTAACTGTAAAGATGTCTAACAAAAATTTTGCCTCTGCAGCTCTGGTGGATTTAATCATTCATCATCATCATAATTAATCATCATCATCTTCATAATCACCATGTCAGGACTAGTATTAGACCCTAGGCCTACTACTGTACTACGAGTAGGCCTAGGCCTATGTCTTCAAATTCAATTCATCAGCATCTTCAAGTTCAATCCTTCATCATGTTCATTACATTATTCATAATAATAATAATCAAGTCAACTTTGTCAATGGAACGACTTCAAATCACAACACCTACTTGCTACACTGGCATGATTAGAATCATGGCATTTATCAGCTTTTCATCAATAATATCCATCATAACAGTGTTAACCAATTAGTGTTTGATATCTATGGTAGTCGTTCGACTACCCGCCAGCCAGCCAGCAACATCCCCTGCCCGTCGGGGGAGTTCACAGCGCAAGAGGGGCCATCACACGTATGAAATGATGAATGCGATTAATACGAGCATGTTTTCGAAAATGCCAGTTTAAGTATCTTTTTTAACAATTTCAGAGCAATCTAACCCCTAATCACTCTTTGAGTGCATGTAGGAACTATTAATACACACAAAAGTTAATACTCACAGAAATAAGAAGTCTGTTTTGCGGAGCAAATCTAGCTTTTTTCAGGCCGTAATTCTAACTTTTGTCAGATTGTTGAGGCAGTCATGGAGCGGAAGGGAAGATTTCTATTGTGCATCCTTTAACTGTACTGAGGGAAATTGGGAAATCGGGAGCGCCCATTGGTCCAGCGTCACAGTCACTATTTCGCGTCATAGGACGGCGTGATCGCCGATTGGTCGACATTTGGGAAAGGTTAGACTCTCGAAGCCTCCGGCCGGCGGATGGTCAACATTAGGAAAATTTGCATCTACAATTGGACTATGCGAGCGCTCATTGGTCCGTCTCACCCCGAAGATTCTGTGATATTGGGTTGCGAGGATATGGCACAATCTTCTCTGTTGGCGAGACAAGAAAAATAAAGAAATTGGAACACCGGCCCGCGGGCGGGCCTGCGCGGGCCGCCCGCCCCGCCGGCGTCCCGGCCCATGCATATGCATGCGCCGTCATGCATATGCATGCACCGGCCCTTTAAAGCGCGCTCCATTGTTGACAAAAGTTTGGTCACTTGTGTGACATACCTCTTGTGGCCTCAAAAACCTCCAAACCTTTAAATCTTTGAATCAAAAACATCTCCTTTAAACTATCCGAGAGTTAAAAAAGTAAAAAAATTCTCTATATCGGAGAAGTTTTTAAAAAGTTGTTCACAATCATATTCATCTATATTCTAGTGATATTTCAAAACTTTAGAACGTTTTAACTTTTGGATACTTTAATTTGGCTGATTCGTCAATTCTTAATGATATGCGTATACCTAAAAAACAATTCCATGATATATTTCAGTATGGTATAACAATGTATAACAATATGCTTGTTCTTTTTATTTCTTCAACACAGATCGAGTCTCCCCAACACCAAAAGGCGTCACACCATCACCACAGCGACGAAAAGTCTTATTACATTAATAATTTTGTATTATGAGATGAATTTATATGTATTTTGCCTTATATTAGAATAATGTATGTAATACTATCTATGTATGTCCGTATACATATATGTATGTATATATATATATAGTTATGTCTGTATATATATATATATATATATGTTTGTCTGTATGTCTGTATGTATATATATATATATATATATATATATATATATATGTTTGTCTGTCTGTATGTATGTACCCAGTTTGTATTATGAGAAAACACATAAATAAAATCAAACAAACTAATCATTGAGCATTGTTGTATTTTTGTAAATGTGTCTTGATATTTTAAAATGAAAAATGGTAAAGGTAATGGTTTAATATAAATTTCATAAACTTAATAAAGTTAATAATAAAGGTAACAATAGCTTAAATCTATCCCACAATCATATATGAAAAGATCGTTCTAAATAAGAAAAAGGAGAGAACAAAAGGGCTGGAGGGAAGTAAAATAAAGAGAGGAAAGGACGGAAATTACAGACACGCGAAGAAGAGAAACGAAGAGAAACAATGTCTCTCAGGTGCAGACAGGGAGGTCCCTGTGTATCTCAAATATCACAAACAAACAGTTGTTCAATCTGTTTTGCACTGTCTCGTACTTCTGGTCCAATCACATGATTTATCTCAAATATACAGACATTTCCGGCATTACTGCTAATTTCACTACTGCTACTGAATGATGTCACGTTTAAAATTCCAAAAAATTGTCTACTTCTTCTTAGCTGCTTGTTTCTCTTCTTTCTTCGCTCGTCTCTTCTCTTCTTCTCTCGTTAACCACTGTTCCTTTGATTCCGTTGCAGTCTCTTCGCAAAACCACACTCCGTAGTACCATGGAGCTAGAAAACAAGGAGAGAACACTGGATTAGGGTCTTTTGAACTATCCCTGGTGCCGCGGTCCCCAAGCGATCATTCCACTAAGCTGGATTAATGCCGCCTGGTCGCACCGGTGGTAAATAAGATCACATAGCGCATGCGCAAGGTCGGTTGATCAACCGGCCCGCTTGCATGTGCGGTGCATTGTAGGATACGTTTACATCCCGTAACATGGCAGCTTTTAAACCCGGGGTACTCAGAATTGGTTTGGACGGGGTGTGCCGCTCAAGCCTCGAAACCCCTACCAGGTCTCATCTCCCTGCCCCTACCCATTTTTTCAGGTATTACAGGCCATGAAAGCCCTCTTCTCTATGTCATTAAAGGTTCAAAGACTCAATTAAACTGCCATTGGATATTCGATGTGAATTGTTAGACCAACTTGGATGTGAAGTGTGGAGATATGAAGATTTGAGTCAAATTGAAATATTTCACAGAACATTTCTCAGGTCAGCGTTATGTGTAAATAAATTTACACCAGATTGTATGGTATATGGAGAAACTGGGAGGGCATGTTTAGCTAACGGCATCAAACATCGAATGGTTATAGTTTCTGGTTAAGAATAGTAAAAGGTTCCCCCTATAAATATCAGTCAAATTTTATTTTTTGCAAAGGTTAATTAGTCAGAATGTAGATATGTCTAATTATTTCAAGTGGTTATCTTGTATTGAAAAAATATTGAACCACGCTGTTCCTCTTGTTTGGCTAAAACACGGGGAAGGATTTAGCAATAGTTGGATACTGCATGAGCACTCTGAAGTTGAGATTAAACGATCATTTTCATAACAAGATGACTGTGACGGCAACAATTTGGTCAAACAGTGCATGCCAAAATCATAGGATCTTTAAAAATGATTCTCTTTGAAAGGTATTTAGTTTTGCTGGGTAAAAAAGATAGAATAACATTGCTCTGCCGTTTTAAATCTAGGTCACACCGTTTACCAATTAATAATAACAGATTCAAAGAAGCTTTTAATGAAATTAGTATAGAATGCCCATGTTGTGATATGCATTAGTCTGGTGATGAATACCATTATGTTTTTGTTTGCCCTTTTTTCTGAAAGGAAAGAGAGTTATATTTAGGTCGTAAAGTAATAGTTAAACGCCCTTGCACATTACACATGTTGAATTTATTTCTATATTCCGGTACAGGACAGCTGAAGAAATTAGTATTCTTCTTAAGGATAATAATATCATATTTTGCTGGTCTAAAAAGTCTGAACAATCCAATCATAATCATGTCACCCATAAAAAGGAATGTTGTAGTACAGTCTCGGTGTACGTCAAGTATAGTTTTGTTTGATTGTTTGTTTGTTTTATCTTATTGCATTATATTCCATTATGTTTTTGTTTGTCCTTTGGAAAGCAAAGAGTGATTTAGGTTTATCTTTCTAGGGACAATATTATGCCGTATTTTTTTAGTCTGCATGCACCCAATCACAATAACAAGCAATCCAATCACATCTCACTTACATGTACAAAATTTAACTGATAATTTTTTTTAGATAGTTAGCACAATTATGGAGTGTTTTGTTGTTTGTATTTATATTGCTCATGTGGAATTCTCCACTTTTCATGTATACTTGCCATATTTGTTTAATATTGTATTTTTGTGTAGCATATTATATAGCCTAGGTTTAGATCATTCCTATTTATCGTTATACATTTGTATTGTTTTTTTTGTATTCTGTATTCTTTGTATTATTATGCTACGTTTCTATTCTTTATTATGTATCATTATCATGACATGTAAATTTTTTGTACCCTTATATCCCAGAAGGGGGTCGCAAGAGTCAATAAATTCTATTCTATGCATAATGTAGTCTTCTTTCAACGGTTGATCTCATTTCATGTAATGGACCAAAATGTACTGTTTTCAATGGGTCATCACAATAGAACGAACGGGAGCGAACGGTGGAGTCATACATCAAAATAAAGAAGAAAATCTAATTTGTCTGCCTAAAAAATGATTTTCACCGGGCTAGACAGGGTCTACAACTAATATTACGTTGAAATATGAATATAAATGGAACGAAATATGGACAATTTTCAACAATAATCATGTCAAAACTCGCCTTGTCGTTGGCCGATTTTCGAGATTTTTACACCCATTGAGAGCTGAATTCTAGACTATCACAACATCAGAGTGTATGTCGCATGTGATGACGCTAACGACATGCAGGGACATGTGTATAGAGCTAGCTATATGTACACGCGATTCCTTATGACTGGACTGTCGATGTTCCCACATAGAGAGGGCCAGTTCAGAGCGGCATCGCGCATGGGACATCAAAGTCCGGAGATAGCGACCAGGGTGACCTCGTTGCGTAAGAGGTCGTTTTGTTTTTCGTTGGACCCCTAATCCCGCATAATCCCGCTCTGAGTGATAGGAAAAGCCCTAGGGGCAGAGTGCCCACTCCTTGTTTTCTAGCTCCATGGTAGTACTGACTGTGTGTGGCTTTGTCTCGTAGTTTCTTGCACTTTCTGCAGGTGGTCCCTTTGGTTCTCGGCTTGTACTTCTTTGTCACTCGGCATCCCACCTCAGCTTCCTCTCTGGCTACTTTGAGTCTGTAATGTAGTGTGCTTCTTGCTATTGGAGGACGTGGAGCGATACGTACAAGATGAGGTTCCTGTGGATGGATGTTGACCGACGCTTGTTGTGTGGGTGCAGGGATCAACACAAATGTTGGATGCCTCATCTTTGCTTGCTGAGCGGTGTTCTGTGGTGTCTGGAAAGAGAATGCAGGCCGCTCCTCGTGGACGGGTGCTGAGAGGGTATGGGGCCTGTCCACTGGTGCTGGAAGCGGTCTCTGAGCTGCCATTGGAGGGTGCAAGAGTGAAGCCTTGAACGAGTACCTCCTTCTCTTCTTTCTTTGATTTCTTGGTGTACCTGTGTAAATAAAATGATAGCATAAGAAGAATGTTAATAAAAGTAAAGAGAATAAATCAATTGGGATACAAGTTGGTATATATATATATATATATGTTTGCTGGGTAAAATCATCCTTATTATTGATAGCAATATCCCGTATTTCATATGTCCATAAACAGAGTGGACACCCTCCCCCAAAAAAAAAAACGGTTATATCAACAATAACAAATAATTATTCATTCATTCAATCAATAGCAGCAGTGGTTGTAATGAGAGAATAAAGTTTAAGGGATAAAGGGATATATATATTTATCAAATAGAAATAAATGATAAACTTACCACTGTGAAAGAGTCCTCTGATTAAGCTCTACCAGTTGAATCTGGGTGCCTCTCATGATGGTTGCGTTATTCAGGACCTTGCTTCTGATGTTCTTGAAGGCTTTGAGGATGAGAGTCCACCTATTGGTCACTGAGTCCTTGGTACGAGCAGCTCCTGGGAATCGGCTGCAGAGCTTAGAAATGGTGCACTCTATGTACCTGTTGTAGTCCGCCACTGTGCGGGTCCAGCGTTTTGACCCAGGAAACACCTGTTGAAATGAAATGAAATGAAATGAAATAGAAATTATATATTTGCAACTGAAAATTAGAAATGTTGAAATGAATTGTTGGACAGAGAATTTATTACATGTTAATTCTTTATTATTGAATCATATTTAAACTTCCATGAAAGAATAAACGGATGGATGAAAAATTAATATCGTAGCTTCTGGCAATTACAATTACAGACCAATTTTCTTCATCATTTTTAAATTCTTGTTACAAGTTCTACAAAAATTACCTCTTAGTGCTCTCAAGGCCAGCAACAACTGTAGTGGACTTTGTCTTTGTCGCTTAAAGCGGGATGTCGCCGGTTGTGGTCTTGTCGTATTGGTCGAGCTTATCCCAGAGAGCGATGACTCGCTGAGCTTGAGCTTCGTTGATAACCCCAGAGTCATCACTAAAGGTCAGCAGATAGTCGGCCAGTTCTTCCACCTTGTCGAATCCGGGATGTTGTCGGGCCGACAGACACCTCTTCGGGATCCTGTTGATGTACAAAAAGGTAAGAGTGGGTGTTAGTTAGAATGTTCTAAATAAATGGCAAAATGTATTTTTTAATTACTTTTTGGCAAGATAAAATATATTATCTGTACATAAGACTTTTTCTCTATAACTTCCAAAAAGGATTTAATATGGTATAGAGCTTACACTGCATTCTACATAGTTATCAATTTCTCTAACTGAAACAGTGAGATCGCTACTTACATCCATGATGGAATCCAATGATGCTTCAGTAATCTCCATTGGTTCTACAGGGGTGTGTCTCTTGACCTCTTCTGCTGGCGGCGGGGTGGTGGTGGTGGTGGTGGTGTAGCCCCACTTCCCGATGATAGAGTGGCCCCTCTGAAGAATCTGGGAAGAGGTGGTGGTGGTGGTGGCGTACCCGTTGGAATAGGGATGAAGACACGGGGTGGCGTTGTGGCTCCCATGGAGGTCGGGTGACTTTTCGTCGCCGTGGTGATGGTGTGACCCCTCTTGGTGTTGGGGAGACTCGGCGAGTTCTTTTCTTGACACCGTGTTCTGCATTGAAGAATTGAAAAGAATAGAATATTTTATTTATTGTCTTCTTCCAAAACAAAAGAAACTCTCCATCCAGGTAAAGCATATTACATCAAATTAACAACTATTACAAAATGTGTAATATAAAGGCATTCATATCAAAATATCAAATGCATAAAAAGTATGAATAGATAAATAATACATACATATTACAAATTACATTGAACACATGTATAAATGGGACTAGACTAGAGGGAAGAAATAGAGAAGAATGAGGGGATTAAAGGAGAATGTAGCCCCGTGGAAAAGCAACTACAAAAACCGACCCCGGGCCTCACACTCCTTCAAACAAGTACGAAGAGACAGAGAGACTAGGGAAGAATGGAATGAAGCATATTGTTATACCATGCAATATATCATGTAATTTTATTTAGATATAGACATATCCATGAGAATTGTAATTCATTTAGAGTCAGCACTTACCGAGTGAAGATGTCTGTTGATCTTTAGGAGGTGCTGCTCTGACGGACTGACGGGTGCTTGCCGATGTAGCAGAGATCCCAGGCTGTGCGAGATCCTCTATCTCGCTTGCATCCTGAAATCCTTCATCAAAGTCCTCGTCTACTACGACAGCTGCCTCCATGCACTCTGGCTCTGTGACCTCGAGAAGTCTATTCGTCTGAGCATAGAGGTACTCCACTCCAATGAGTTCTCCTACAAAGTAATTTAAAACAATATATAAATACATACACACATACATTGAAATTGACTGCAAACAACCTAGGAAATAGAATATTTATTCTTTCATGGCCACATATGTAAAGAAGAAACCAAATGATATATTTTTAGACCTCCCCATTTGATTACATCAGAGCTAATTATGATGCTTTATTCCACATTTCATCATTCATTTTTGTGTACAACTCCACATATGCAAGAATGGGAAATTGATAAAAACCTACCTGTGTACTCCTGGGGGGCAACAAAGGATGGGTCGATCTTCTTGTGAAGAACTTCCTCCCCAAGATTGTTGACTGCATGTCGCAGCAGACCACTGTAGGTGTAGACTTTGTGTCCGCTGCCCTTGAGTTTACGGCTTGTTCTGCCCGGTCTCGATTCCAGCGAGATACTCCTTCCAATAGGTAGGCTTGGAAGTGGAGGCCATTTGCACGAGTTCCTGTTCCTGGTGGATTGGTAGTAGAATTGGCACACTCAGAACCTGAACACTTGAAAAGGCTGTAGAGAGAAAAGAGAACAAAAATGTTAATAAGTCTAATCTCAAATAAAAGAAGTGTAGCTAGCTAGGAGAAAAGGACCATAAAAATATGGGGGCAACAGTTACTTGTGACAATGCCTACCCCCTTAAAAAAACAGATTTGCTACTCATACCAATCATCAATTACATGTTCCTCTTCAAACAGAAAAAAATAGTATCTTTATCCCTTTGTTTTGATTTTTTTATGGAGGATACCCCACCTGCATCTGCCTGAGCATTGGAATGAATGGATAGTCATCATCGTGATCAATTGTCATGGATCTGCAGTATTTTCCTCATTTCATCCTTCCTCATTTCTCAATTTTGCAAAACTGATTTGGGAGGACATTGCCATGCTATTTATCAACAAGTGGTCAGCTTAAATAATGGCCCTGTGCACTGCACTCACTAGTAACTCCCAGAATTAGTATCAGCACTCTCTTTGTCTTCACAAGAAGGAACAAACAAGGGCGTCAATCCGAGCTTGAGCATGGGGGCAATTCGTGAAGAAGTATTTAGCGGCAAATCAGCCAGCCAGTGAATAAGTTGGGGTGTAAGGAGCACTTAATTATTTGTTTGGTCCAATGCGTTGGCAATGTATACAAATTGGTTGTTCCCTTCTTTTCTGACAAAACATGGGGGGACATGTCCCATCTGTCCCCCAGGACTTGTTCTCATCGAGTCAACACGTAAATTTGAGAACGTCATCTCTAGTACACCATAGTACACGTCTCAATTTGTTTCACTTGAAGCTAATTTCTTCTAATCTCAGAATCTTCATAGGTCTACATCTAATTAATTTAACAATCAGCAGTCATTTACTGATTTAGACTACATCTAGGTTTGTGGTTTATTTCATTTAGTACCGTAAAAGCTATGACTGTAGACTAGAGTCTAACTTGGTCTTACAAATTACACTACAACTATAACTACAAGTAACAAAATATGATATGGGGGGTAACTGTAAAGATGTCTAACAAAAATTTTGCCTCTGCAGCTCTGGTGGATTTAATCATTCATCATCATCATAATTAATCATCATCATCTTCATAATCACCATGTCAGGACTAGTATTAGACCCTAGGCCTACTACTGTACGAGTAGGCCTAGGCCTATGTCTTCAAATTCAATTCATCAGCATCTTCAAGTTCAATCCTTCATCATGTTCATTACATTATTCATAATAATAATAATCAAGTCAACTTTGTCAATGGAACGACTTCAAATCACAACACCTACTTGCTACACTGGCATGATTAGAATCATGGCATTTATCAGCTTTTCATCAATAATATCCATCATAACAGTGTTAACCAATTAGTGTTTGATATCTATGGTAGTCGTTCGACTACCCGCCAGCCAGCCAGCAACATCCCCTGCCCGTCGGGGGAGTTCACAGCGCAAGAGGGGCCATCACACGTATGAAATGATGAATGCGATTAATACGAGCATGTTTTCGAAAATGCCAGTTTAAGTATCTTTTTTAACAATTTCAGAGCAATCTAACCCCTAATCACTCTTTGAGTGCATGTAGGAACTATTAATACACACAAAAGTTAATACTCACAGAAATAAGAAGTCTGTTTTGCGGAGCAAATCTAGCTTTTTTCAGGCCGTAATTCTAACTTTTGTCAGATTGTTGAGGCAGTCATGGAGCGGAAGGGAAGATTTCTATTGTGCATCCTTTAACTGTACTGAGGGAAATTGGGAAATCAGGAGCGCCCATTGGTCCAGCGTCACAGTCACTATTTCGCGTCATAGGACGGCGTGATCGCCGATTGGTCGACATTTGGGAAAGGTTAGACTCTCGAAGCCTCCGGCCGGCGGATGGTCAACATTAGGAAAATTTGCATCTACAATTGGACTATGCGAGCGCTCATTGGTCCGTCTCACCCCGAAGATTCTGTGATATTGGGTTGCGAGGATATGGCACAATCTTCTCTGTTGGCGAGACAAGAAAAATAAAGAAATTGGAACACCGGCCCGCGGGCGGGGCCTGCGCGGGCCGCCCGCCCCCGCCGGCGTCCCGGCCATGCATATGCATGCGCCGTCATGCATATGCATGCACCGGCCCTTTAAAGCGCGCTCCATTGTTTACAAAAGTTTGGTCACTTGTGTGACATACCTCTTGTGGCCTCAAAAACCTCCAAACCTTTAAATCTTTGAATCAAAAACATCTCCTTTAAACTATCCGAGAGTTAAAAAAGTAAAAACATTCTCTATATCGGAGAAGTTTTTAAAAAGTTGTTCACAATCATATTCATCTATATTCTGGTGATATTTCAAAACTTTAGAACGTTTTAACATTTGGATACTTTAATTTGACTGATTCGTCGATTCTTAATGATATGCGTATACCTAAAAACAATTCCATGATATATTTCAGTATGCTATAACAATGTATAACAATATGCTTGTTTTTTTTTTTCTTCAACACAGATCGAGTCTCCCCAACACCAAGAGGCGTCACACCATCACCACGGCGACGAAAAGTCTTATTAAATTAATAATTTTGTATTATGAGATGAATTTATATGTATTTTGCCTTATATTAGAATAATGTATGTAATACTATATATGTTTGTCTGTCTGTCTGTATGTATGTATATATATATATATGTATGTTTGTCTGTCTGTATGTATGTACCCAGTTTGTATTATGAGAAAAACACAGAAATAAAATCAAACAAACTAATCATTGAGCATTGTTGTATTTTTGTAAATGTGTCTTGATATTTTAAAATGAAAAATGGTAAAGGTAATGGTTTAATATAAATTTCATAAACTTAATAAAGTTAATAATAAAGGTAACAATAGCTTAAATCTATCCCACAATCATATATGAAAAGATCGTTCTAAATAAGAAAAAGGAGAGAACAAAAGGGCTGGAGGAAGTAAAATAAAGAAGAGAGGAAAGGACGGAAATTACAGACACGCGAAGAAGAGAAACGAAGAGAAACAGTGAAAGAGATAAAAGGGTGGAGACATAAACGGAGAGAAAGAGATTAAGGGAAAGATATAGAAACAGGGAGAGAAAGAATAGTTAGAAAGGGAGAGATAGATAGAGAAAGAGATGAGAGGAAAGAGAGATAAAGACAGAGGGAGAGATATAGAAACAGGGAGAGAAAGAATAGACAGAGGGAGAGATAGAGAAAGAGATAAAAGGATAGAGACAGAAAGGGAGAGATAGAGAAATACAGAGGGAGAGAGAGAGATAAAGGGAAAGATAGAGAAACACAGAGGGAGAGAAGGAGATAACAGGATATATATATAGAGAGAGAAAGAAAGAAGGCGAAATAAAGGGAAAGATAGAAAGGGAGAGAAAGAAAGTCCCCCTCCCTTATAAGTTTTTTGAATGAACAAAAACTTTCAATATTGTCTTTCTTATTCTCTTTCAACATTATCTTTCTTTCTCTCTTTCAATATTGTCTTTCTTATTCTCTTTCAACATTATCTTTCTTTCTCTCTTTCAATTATATTGTCTTTCTTATTCTCTTTCAACATTATCTTTCTATCTCTCTTTCAATATTGTCTTTCTTATTCTCTATTATCTTTATTCCTCTCTTTCAATATTATCTTTCTTTCTCTCTTTCAATATTGTCTTTCTTATTCTCTTTCAACATTATCTTTCTTTCTTTCTCTCTTTCAATATTATCTTTCAATATTGTCTTTCTTCTCTTTCAATATTATCTTTCTTTCTCTCTTTCAATATTATCTTTCAATATTGTCTTTCTTCTTCTCTTTCAATATTATCTTTCTTTCTCTCTTTCAATATTATCTTTCTTTCTCTCTTTCAATATTGTCTTTATTCTCTTTCAACATTGTCTTTCTTTCTCTCTTTCAACATTATCTTTCTTTCTCTCTTTCAATATTATCTTTCAATATTGTCTTTCTTCTTCTCTTTCAATATTGTCTTTCTTCTTCTCTTTCAATATTATCTTTCTTTCTCTCTTTCAATATTGTCTTTCTTATTCTCTTTCAATATTATCTTTCTTTCTCTCTTTCAATATTGTCTTTCTTATTCTCTTTCAACATTATCTTTCTTTCTCTCTTTCAATATTATCTTTCAATATTGTCTTTCTTCTTCTCTTTCAATATTGTCTTTCTTCTTCTCTTTCAATATTGTCTTTCTTTCTCTCTTTCAATATTGTCTTTCTTATTCTCTTTCAATATTATCTTTCTTTCTCTCTTTCAATATTGTCTTTCTTATTCTCTTTCAACATTATCTTTCTTTCTCTCTTTCAATATTGTCTTTCTTATTCTCTTTCTATTATCTTTATTCCTCTCTTTCAATATTATCTTTCTTTCTATTATCTTTCAATATTGTCTTTCTTCTTCTCTTTCAATATTATCTTTCTTTCTCTCTTTCAATATTGTCTTTCTTATTCTCTTTCAATATTATCTTTCTTTCTCTCTTTCAATATTGTCTTTCTTATTCTCTTTCAACATTATCTTTCTTTCTCTCTTTCAATATTGTCTTTCTTATTCTCTTTCTATTATCTTTATTCCTCTCTTTCAATATTATCTTTCTTTCTATTATCTTTCAATATTGTCTTTCTTCTTCTCTTTCAATATTATCTTTCTTTCTCTCTTTCAATATTGTCTTTCTTATTCTCTTTCAATATTATCTTTCTTTCTCTCTTTCAATATTGTCTTTCTTATTCTCTTTCAACATTATCTTTCTTTCTCTCTTTCAATATTGTCTTTCTTATTCTCTTTCAACATTATCTTTCTTTCTCTCTTTCAATATTGTCTTTCTTCTTCTCTTTCAATATTATCTTTCTTTCTCTCTTTCAATATTATCTTTCTTCCTCTCTTTCAATATTATCTTTCTTCCTCTCTTTGAACATTATCTTTCTTTCTCTTTAAATTCCCTCATCTCCCATTGTCTCACTTTATCTCTATTCTTATTTTTAAATTAAAAAATAGCACAAAAAGAAAAAGACACCCAATATTTCTTTCTTTTCCAAATACTTTTATTTTGTATTATACATGGCTCTCCTCATTTTCTTTGCGATACTTGTCGACACGGTTGGTTCCTACCCTGTCACTCCAAACGGCACCATCCTGACAAACCTGCTCGAGGTACCTTACGAGGGCTTCTCAGAAAGATAAATTTTTCCTATGTCTCTCAGGTGCAGACAGGGAGGTCCCTGTGTATCTCAAATATCACAAACAAACAGTTGTTCAATCTGTTTTGCACTGTCTCGTACTTCTGGTCCAATCACATGATTTATCTCAAATTTACATACATTTCGGCATTACTGCTAATTTCACTACTGCAACTGAATGATGTCACGTTTAAAATTCCAAAAATTGTCTACTTCTTCTTAGCTGCTTGTTTCTCTTCTTTCTTCGCTCGTCTCTTCTCTTCTTCTCTCGTTAACCACTGTTCCTTTGATTCCGTTGCAGTCTCTTCGCAAAACCACACTCCGTAGTACTGACTGTGTGTGGCTTTGTCTCGTAGTTTCTTGCACTTTCTGCAGGTGGTCCCCTTGGTTCTCGGCTTGTACTTCTTCGTCACTCGGCATCCCAACTCAGCTTCCTCTCTGGCTACTTTGAGTCTGTAATGTAGTGTGCTTCTTGCTATTGGAGGACGTGGAGCGATACGTACAAGATGAGGTTCCTGTGGATGGATGTTGACCGACGCTTGTTGTGTGGGTGCAGGGATCAACACAAATGTTGGATGCCTCATCTTTGCTTGCTGAGCGGTGTTCTGTGGTGTCTGGAAAGAGAATGCAGGCCGCTCCTCGTGGACGGGTGCTGAGAGGGTATGGGGCCTGTCCACTGGTGCTGGAAGCGGTCTCTGAGCTGCCATTGGAGGGTGCAAGAGTGAAGCCTTGAACGAGTACCTCCTTCTCTTCTTTCTTTGATTTCTTGGTGTACCTGTGTAAATAAAATGATAGCATAAGAAGAATGTTAATAAAAATAAAGAGAATAAATCAATTGGGATACAAGTTGGTATATATATATATATATATATATGTTTGCTGGGTAAAATCATCCTTATTATTGATAGCAATATCCCGTATTTCATATGTCCATAAACAGAGTGGACACCCCCCAAAAAAAACGGTTATATCAACAACAACAAATAATTATTCATTCATTCAATCAATAGCAGCAGTGGTTGTAATGAGAGAATAAAGTTTAAGGGATAAAGGGATATATATATTTATCAAATAGAAATAAATGATAAACTTACCACTGTGAAAGAGTCCTCTGATTAAGCTCTACCAGTTGAATCTGGGTGCCTCTCATGATGGTTGCGTTATTCAGGACCTTGCTTCTGATGTTCTTGAAGGCTTTGAGGATGAGAGTCCACCTATTGGTCACTGAGTCCTTGGTACGAGCAGCTCCTGGGAATCGGCTGCAGAGCTTAGAAATGGTGCACTCTATGTACCTGTTGTAGTCCGGCCACTGTGCGGGTCCAGCGTTTTGACCCAGGAAACACCTGTTGAAATGAAATGAAATGAAATGAAATGAAATAGAAATTATATATTTGCAACTGAAAATTAGAAATGTTGAAATGAATTGTTGGACAGAGAATTTATTACATGTTAATTCTTTGTTATTGAATCATATTTAAACTTCCATGAAAGAATAAATGGATGGATGAAAAATTAATATCGTAGCTTCTGGCAATTACAATTACAGACCAATTTTCTTAATCATTTTTAAATTCTTGTTACAAGTTCTACAAAAATTACCTCTTAGTGCTCTCAAGGCCAGCAACAACTGTAGTGGACTTTGTCTTTTGGCCTTAAATCTTCCATGAAGTTGTGTGCGTTTAAAGCGGGATGTCGCTCGGTTGTGGTCTTGTCGTATTGGTCGAGCTTATCCCAGAGAGCGATGACTCGCTGAGCTTGAGCTTCGTTGATAACCCCAGAGTCATCACTAAAGGTCAGCAGATAGTCGGCCAGTTCTTCCACCTTGTCGAATCCGGGGATGTTGTCGGGCCGACAGACACCTCTTCGGGATCCTGTTGATGTACAAAAAGGTAAGAGTGGGTGTTAGTTAGAATGTTCTAAATAAATGGCAAAATGTATTTTTAATTACTTTTGGCAAGATAAAATATATTATCTGTACATAAGACTTTTCTCTATAACTTCCAAAAAGGATTTAATATGGTATAGAGCTTACACTGCATTCTACATAGTTATCAATTTCTCTAACTGAAACAGTGAGATCGCTACTTACATCCATGATGGAATCCAATGATGCTTCAGTAGTCTCCATTGGTTCTACAGGGGTGTGTCTCTTGACCTCTTCTGCTGGCGGCGGCGGGGGTGGTGGTGGTGGTGGTGGTGGTGGTGGTGGTGTAGCCCCACTTCCCGATGATAGAGTGGCCCCCCTGAAGAATCTGGGAAGAGGTGGTGGTGGTGGCGTACCTGTTGGAATAGGGATGAAGACACGGGGTGGCGTTGTGGCTCCCATGGAGGTCGGGTGTCTTTTCGTCGCCGTGGTGATGGTGTGACCCCTCTTGGTGTTGGGGAGACTCGGCGAGGTCTTTTCTTGACACCGTGTTCTGCATTGAAGAATTGAAAAGAATAGAATATTTTATTTATTGTCTTCTTCCAAAACAAAAGAATCTCTCAATCCAGGTAAAGCATATTACATCAAATTAACAACTATTACAAAATGTTTAATATAAAGGCATTCATATCAAAATATCAAATGCATAAAAAGTATGAATAGATAAATAATACATACATACATATTACAAATTACATTGAACACATGTATAAATGGGAGAAGACTAGAGGGAAGAAATAGAGAAGAATGAGGGGATTAAAGGAGAATGTGGCCCGTGGAAAAGCAACTACAAAACCGACCCCCTTGGGCCTCACACTCCTTCAAACAAGTACGAAGAGACAGAGAGACTAGGGGAGAATGGAATGAAGCATATTGTTATACCATGTAATATATCATGTAATTTTATTTAGATATAGACATATCCATGAGAATTGTAATTCATTTAGAGTCAGCACTTACCGAGTGAAGATGTCTGTTGATTTTAGGAGGTGCTGCTCTGACGGACTGACAGGTGCTTGCCGATGTAGCAGAGATCCCAGGCTGTGTGAGATCCTCTACCTCGCTTGCATCCTGAAATCCTTCATCAAAGTCCTTGTCTACTACGACAGCTGCCTCCATGCACTCTGGCTCTGTGACCTCGAGAACTGTATTTGTCTGAGCATAGAGGTACTCCACTCCGATGAGTTCTCCTACAAAGTAATTTAAAACAATATATAAATACATACACACATACATTGAAATTTACTGCAAACAACCTAGGAAATAGAATATTTATTCTTTCATGGCCACATATGTAAAGAAGAAACCAAATGATATATTTTTAGACCTTCCCATTTGATTACATCAGAGCTAATTATGATGCTTTATTCCACATTTCATCATTCACTTTTGTGTACAACTCCACATATGCAAGAATGGGAAATTGATAAAAACCTACCTGTGTACTCCTGGGGGGCAACAAAGGATGGGTCGATCTTCTTGTGAAGAACTTCCTCCCCAAGATTGTTGACTGCATGTCGCAGCAGACCACTGTAGGTGTAGACTTTGTGTCCGCTGCCCTTGGAGTTTACGGCTTGTTCTGCCCGGTCTCGATTCCAGCGAGATACTCCTTCCAATAGGTAGGCTTGGAAGTGGAGGCCATTTGCACGAGTTCCTGTTCCTGGTGGATTGGTAGTAGAATTGGCACACTCAGAACCTGAACACTTGAAAAGGCTGTAGAGAGAAAAGAGAACAAAAAATGTTAATAAGTCTAATCTCAAATAAAAGAAGTGTAGCTAGCTAGGAGAAAAGGACCATAAAAATATGGGGGCAACAGTTACTTGTGACAATGCCTACCCCCTTAAAAAAACAGATTTGCTACTCATACCAATCATCAATTACATGTTCCTCTTCAAACAGAAAAAAATAGTATCTTTATCCCTTTGTTTTGATTTTTTTGATACCCCACCTGCATCTGCCTGAGCATTGGAATGAATGGATAGTCATCATCGTGATCAATTGTCATGGATCTGCAGTATTTTCCTCATTTCATCCTTCCTCATTTCTCAATTTTGCAAAACTGATTTGGGAGGACATTGCCATGCTATTTATCAACAAGTGGTCAGCTTAAATAATGGCCCTGTGCACTGCACTCACTAGTAACTCCCAGAATTAGTATCAGCACTCTCTTTGTCTTCACAAGAAGGAACAAACAAGGGCGTCAATCCGAGCTTGAGCATGGGGGGCAATTCGTGAAGAAGTATTTAGCGCCAAATCAGCCAGCCAAATCAGCCAGCCAGTGAATAAGTGGGGGTGTAAGGAGCACTTAATTTTTTGTTTGGTCCAATGCGTTGGCAATGTATACAAATTTGTTGTTCCCAGTGGTCACCGGCCCTTCTTTTCTGACAAAACATGGGGGGACATGTCCCATCTGTCCCCCAGGACTTGTTCTCATCGAGTCAACACGTAAATTTGAGAACGTCATCTCTAGTACACCATAGTACACGTCTCAATTTGTTTCACTTGAAGCTAATTTCTTCTAATCTCAGAATCTTCATAGGTCTACATCTAATTAATTTAACAATCAGCAGTCATTTACTGATTTAGACTACATCTAGGTTTGTGGTTTATTTCATTTAGTACCGTAAAAGCTATGACTGTAGACTAGAGTCTAACTTGGTCTTACAAATTACACTACAACTATAACTACAAGTAACAAAATATGATATGGGGGTAACTGTAAAGATGTCTAACAAAAATTTTGCCTCTGCAGCTCTGGTGGATTTAATCATTCATCATCATCATAATTAATCATCATCATCTTCATAATCACCATGTCAGGACTAGTATTAGACCCTAGGCCTACTACTGTACTACGAGTAGGCCTACGTTTTCAAATTCAATTCATCAGCATCTTCCAATCCTTCATCATGTTCATTACATTATTCATAATAATAATGATCAAGTCAACTTTGTCAATGGAACGACTTCAAATCACAACACCTACTTGCTACACTGGCATGATTAGAATCATGGAATTTATCAGGTTTTCATCAATAATATCCATCATAACAGTGTTAACCAATTAGTGTTTGATATCTATGGTAGTCGTTCGACTACCCGCCAGCCAGCCAGCAACATCCCCTGCCCGTCGGGGGAGTTCACAGCGCAAGAGGGGCCATCACACGTATGAAATGATGAATGCGATTAATACGAGCATGTTTTCGAAAATGCCAGTTTAAGTATCTTTTTTAACAATTTCAGAGCAATCTAACCCCTAATCACTCTTTGAGTGCATGTAGGAACTACTAATACACACAAAAATTAATACTCACAGAAATAAGAAGTCTGTTTTGCGGAGCAAATCTAGCTTTTTTCAGGCCGTAATTCTAACTTTTGTCAGATTGTTGAGGCAGTCATGGAGCGGAAGGGAAGATTTCTATTGTGCATCCTTTAACTGTACTGAGGGAAATTGGGAAATCGGGAGCGCCCATTGGTCCAGCGTCACAGTCACTATTTCGCGTCATAGGACGGCGTGATCGCCGATTGGTCGACATTTGGGAAAGGTTAGACTCTCGAAGCCTCCGGATGGTCAACATTAGGAAAAATTTGCATCTACAATTGGACTATGCGAGCGCTCATTGGTCCGTCTCACCCCGAAGATTCGGTGATATTGGGTGGTGAGGATATGGCACAATCTTCTCTGTTGGCGAGACAAGAAAAATAAAGAAATTGGAACACCGGCCCGCGGGCGGGGCCTGCGCGGGCCGCCCGCCCCCGCCGGCGTCCCGGCCCATGCATATGCATGCGCCGTCATGCATATGCATGCACCGGCCCTTTAAAGCGCGCTCCATTGTTGACAAAAGTTTGGTCACTTGTGTGACATACCTCTTGTGGCCTCAAAAACCTCCAAACCTTTAAATCTTTGAATCAAAAACATCTCCTTTAAACTATCCGAGAGTTAAAAAAGTAAAAAAATTCTCTATATCGGAGAAGTTTTTAAAAAGTTGTTCACAATCATATTCATCTATATTCTAGTGATATTTCAAAACTTTAGAACGTTTTAACTTTTGGATACTTTAATTTGGCTGATTCGTCAATTCTTAATGATATGCGTATACCTAAAAAACAATTCCATGATATATTTCAGTATGGTATAACAATGTATAACAATATGCTTGTTCTTTTTATTTCTTCAACACAGATCGAGTCTCCCCAACACCAAAGGCGTCACACCATCACCACAGCGACGAAAAGTCTTATTACATTAATAATTTTGTATTATGAGATGAATTTATATGTATTTTGCCTTATATTAGAATAATGTATGTAATACTATCTATGTATGTCCGTATACATATATGTATGTATATATATATATAGTTATGTCTGTATATATATATATATATATATGTTTGTCTGTATGTCTGTATGTATATATATATATATATATATATATATATATATATATATGTTTGTCTGTCTGTATGTATGTACCCAGTTTGTATTATGAGAAAAACACATAAATAAAATCAAACAAACTAATCATTGAGCATTGTTGTATTTTTGTAAATGTGTCTTGATATTTTAAAATGAAAAATGGTAAAGGTAATGGTTTAATATAAATTTCATAAACTTAATAAAGTTAATAATAAAGGTAACAATAGCTTAAATCTATCCCACAATCATATATGAAAAGATCGTTCTAAATAAGAAAAAGGAGAGAACAAAAGGGCTGGAGGGAAGTAAAATAAAGAGAGGAAAGGACGGAAATTACAGACACGCGAAGAAGAGAAACGAAGAGAAACAGTGAAAGAGATAAAAGGGTAGAGACATAAAGGGAGAGAAAGAGATTAAGGGAAAGAGAGATAAAGACAGAGGGAGAGATATAGAAACAGGGAGAGAAAGAATAGACAGAAAGGAGAGATAGAGAAAGACAGAGGGAGAGATAGAGAAAGAGATAAAAGGAAAGAGAGATAAAGACAGAGGGAGAGATATAGAAACAGGGAGAGAAAGAATAGACAGAAAGGGAGAGATAGAGAAAGACAGAGGGAGAGATAGAGAAAGAGATAAAAGGAAAGAGAGATATAGAAACAGGGAGAGAGAAAGATAAAAGGATAGAGACAGAAAGGGAGAGATAGAGAAATACAAATACAGAGGGAGGGAGAGAGAGAGATAAAGGGAAAGATAGAGAAACACAGAGGGAGAGAAGGAGATAAAAGGATATATATGGAGAGAGAGAGAAAGAAAGAAGGCGAAATAAAGGGAAAGATAGAAAGGGAGAGAAAGAAAGTCCCCTCCCTGATAAGTTTTTGAATGAACAAAAACTTTCTTCCTCTTTCAATATTGTCTTTCTTATTCTCTTTCTCTCTATTATCTTTATTCCTCTCTTTCAATATTATCTTTCTTTCTATTATCTTTCAATATTGTCTTTCTTCTTCTCTTTCAATAATATCTTTCTTTCTCTCTTTCAATATTGTCTTTCTTATTCTCTTTCAATATTATCTTTCTTTCTCTCTTTCAATATTGTCTTTCTTTTCTCTTTCAATATTATCTTTCTTCCTCTCTTTCAATATTATCTTTCTTCCTCTCTTTCAACATTATCTTTCTTTCTCTTTAAATTCCCTCATCTCCCATTGTCTCACTTTATCTCTATTCTTATTTTTAAATTAAAAAATAGCACAAAAAGAAAAAGAAAAAGACACCCAATATTTCTTTCTTTTCCAAATACTTTTATTTGGTATTATACATGGCTCTCCTCATTTTCTTTGCGATACTTGTCGACACGGTTGGTTCCTACCCTGTCACTCCAAACGGCACCATCCTGACAAACCCGCTTGAGGTACCTTACGAGGGCTTCTCAGAAAGATAAATCTTTCTTATGTCTCTCAGGTGCAGACAGGGAGGTCCCTGTGTATCTCAAATATCACAAACAAACAGTTGTTCAATCTGTTTTGCACTGTCTCGTACTTCTGGTCCAATCACATGATTTATCTCAAATATACAGACATTTCCGGCATTACTGCTAATTTCACTACTGCTACTGAATGATGTCACGTTTAAAATTCCAAAAATTGTCTACTTCTTCTTAGCTGCTTGTTTCTCTTCTTTCTTCGCTCGTCTCTTCTCTTCTTCTCTCGTTAACCACTGTTCCTTTGATTCCGTTGCAGTCTCTTCGCAAAACCACACTCCGTAGTACTGACTGTGTGTGGCTTTGTCTCGTAGTTTCTTGCACTTTCTGCAGGTGGTCCCTTTGGTTCTCGGCTTGTACTTCTTTGTCACTCGGCATCCCACCTCAGCTTCCTCTCTGGCTACTTTGAGTCTGTAATGTAGTGTGCTTCTTGCTATTGGAGGACGTGGAGCGATACGTACAAGATGAGGTTCCTGTGGATGGATGTTGACCGACGCTTGTTGTGTGGGTGCAGGGATCAACACAAATGTTGGATGCCTCATCTTTGCTTGCTGAGCGGTGTTCTGTGGTGTCTGGAAAGAGAATGCAGGCCGCTCCTCGTGGACGGGTGCTGAGAGGGTATGGGGCCTGTCCACTGGTGCTGGAAGCGGTCTCTGAGCTGCCATTGGAGGGTGCAAGAGTGAAGCCTTGAACGAGTACCTCCTTCTCTTCTTTCTTTGATTTCTTGGTGTACCTGTGTAAATAAAATGATAGCATAAGAAGAATGTTAATAAAAGTAAAGAGAATAAATCAATTGGGATACAAGTTGGTATATATATATATATATATGTTTGCTGGGTAAAATCATCCTTATTATTGATAGCAATATCCCGTATTTCATATGTCCATAAGGCGAGGCGTCAAAAATAACCTTACCAGCTGGCTGCAGCCTCACGCGAAGGCTGGCTGAGGCTGCATTTCCAGCTGCAGCCGGACGGGGCAATTACTTTGCATTAATTAGCCCAGCCGGCTGGCGCCAGCTTGGGATATGAGCTTGAACCCAGAATCTTAATTAGCCCGGCCATCCCCAGCCTGCCGCCATACTCCTAAATTTGATCAGCCAGCTGAAGCCGGACGGAGGTGATAAAAATTGCAGCTGGCTTCCGCCGGACGGAGGTGCTTAAAGTTGCAGCTGGCTTCAGCTGGACAGAGATGCTTAAAGTTGCAGCTGGCTGCAGCAGAACAGAGGTGCTTGATGTTGCAGCTTGTTGCAGCGTACTGAGCTTTCCAATGGCATGTCGAACAGGGCGCTCACTTGTCGATTGTGACGTCATTTATGTTTGCATTATGTTCCCTGCGGCCACGACTGCGCCGTTTCAGGCCATCGTGGACAAAACGGGATGGACGTGAAGCAACGAGGGGGAGATGGCCATGATAGACCTTGACAAAAACTTAGCAACACCTGGGGGTGATTCACCAACAGCTAAAATCGATCCCAAATGAGATAAAATCGCTCTTAGTCTCAATATCACTCCTAAGAGCAATATCGCTCTTAGGAACTGATTCACTAAGGCATTTGGGATTGATTTTAGCATTAAAATCGCTATTAAGGCTAAGAGTGATCCGGATCACTCTTAGTACTCTCGTCTTAGCCTACACTTTCTGGCAAATTCAAACTCAAAGACAAAACTGTCAAACTGAAGCTAAATTAGAGCAAACAAGACTAAGACAGATATTGTTAGTCACTGTTAAAGTGATATATCGAATCGTTTTGATTTATACTATGATAGCGTAGGCCTAACTACAGTGTAAAACACTAAAGACTAAAGTTAGCCCGCTTTCGAGAATACCACATCAAGACTGCTGCTGCTACATGCTAGCTGCATGGGGACGGTAGGTCTAACTTACGTACATTACGTAGATATAGGCCCTACGTTAAATCCGGCATTTTACTCGAAACAAGCATAAAGAAAGACAAACTATACCCACAGAAAATCGTATGAATCCTCACACTGCTACATGAAACAGTCATGGATGATTTTTTGTCATGTCTTATGCAAAATTTCACTCAGCTTTCTTCTAATGTTAAAACGAAATCAACATAGAAATGAACGTCATCGACAAATTAAGCGACGATAGCTAGCTAATTATCGTTATGTCGATCGGCTACGCGATTGATTGATGCCCAGTGACCAAAATTTGAGTCTGTTGATTGGTTGGATTGATCGCGCACATGAATATTCATATGCGCGCATGATTATTCACGCTGGGATTGATCCCAGCCTAAAAGCGATTTAGTGAACCAGTCAGGTAGAATCGATTTTAAGCTTGGATTGAAATCAATCCCAAAAATTGCTCTTAGGAACGATATCGTTCCCAGTTAGTGAATCACCCCCCTGACAAAACGCAGGGAACAAAGTGTAGACGTAGATTTAAGCGCGATTGAGATAGCGGTTGCGTTTAATGATATCGCACCTATTTTGTCACCGAGTCCCACCTTGTTTTTGTATGACTCACTAGGTACGTTTCTAACAATATGAACAATTGTCTATTTGTAGAACCATGTCGTTGCTACAAACGCACCCCAAAAATATGAAATTGAATAATAATAATAATAATAATAATAACACTAAAAAATACTGGGGCGGTGATCGAATTCGCTCAAAAGAGACCTGAATTTTTTGGTTTATTCACAATCATTGACAATTCAAGTGTAAAAATTCAAATATTTCATGTCATTTGATGTCTATATCCATTATTTTACATCATTTTAACCTAGCGTCCACTAAGGGCGCGGACAAGACGCCGGCAAAAAAAAATTCAACAACCGAACCGCGTATTCTTGAAAGATTCCTTTCAATGTCTTTACGATTCTGAAACACTTCCTTGCGTTTTCGCACCTTCGGGAGAGGGCAAAATTTCCGCGAAATTTGGAGACCAAAATATGGACGCGGAAATTAACTTCCTAACACTTCGGCAAAGAAGAAAAAAGAAATAAAAATTGAAAAACTGGAATCTCCCCCTTCGCACGCTCGCCATTTTAAGTAACAAACTTATTATTTAATGCTGTTCTTAAGAAAGAAATATTGAGATCTACCTGTTTCTTTGATGTCATTTTCATATGATATAATGTCTTTCATTATGATTATCTCTCTGTGTCTATTACTCGTTATCCCTGTCTCTATCCATACACCCTCCTCTATTTTACATTTATATGTTTCTACTTGCCCATCTCTTGCTGATATTTCCTTGACTTTTCATTTCTTACTCGTCTTATTTTAAGAAAATAATTTGTCTTGTTTGTCTCTCTCTCTCTCTCCCTTTCTATCCCTTTCGTTCTCAACCTCTCCGTTTTCTCACCTCTCGCATTCCCTTCTTTACCCTCACAAATAAATGTAGATAAAGAAGATATGAGAGTGATATAGGTGAGAGATTTGACAATAAGAAAGAGATGTTTGTGTGAAAAGATGAGATACATTTGAAGAGCTTGATTCCAAAAGGAGCTAAATCCATATTTTATCAAAATTGAGTTGTTTGTCTTAAAATAATGATTTCCTACATGGGGACAAAATGCACTATATCACATTCTAGAATTTCACCAGGAAGTATGAAAATTTGTAGGTACAATATCATGTTTCATTCCAAAAGGAGCTAAATCCAAATCGGTTTCATTCCAAAAGGAGCTAAATCCACTTTGGGTACTTATGAGTAAATCACCTTTTTATTTCTCCACTTTCCTTTAGCAATGTACCTTAATGTTAAAGGTGTCGCCCTGGACCACTGAGCGATTTTTCAAATTTGCGGGAGAAAAAAATATATAATAATAATTAATACTACCCCCAATTTTCGGCCGGCGCGATTTTCAAATTTGCGGGAGAAACAAAATTGCCCCCTTGTGCCCCCGTCTAAGAAATCCTGGATCCGCGTCTGTATCGATATATTATGTATTTTGTTCCGTCATTATCCATGAGAGGGCGAGGGCGTCATTTTTTCACCACGAGAGTTCCATGCCTTGGCTGATATGTTTTACGCCATTGGTAGCTTTAAAAAGATCATAAACAATTAGACTTTGATTACTTATTGCTTTTTGGCTTTCCTCATTACAACATTGCATTCAGCTACATATGTATGAAGAGCTACGGTCAAGGCTTAATGGCACACTTCCTGTCACATACAAAGAAGCTTACTCTGAATGTAGCCTGCCATTGACCCTCGCCGGGGACAAAGGTCGTTGCCCTAGCTACAGACAGTGTTGTAGATCCTTACATAATACCTATTGTTCAGGGGGGATCCTATGTTCAAGGGATAAAAGTAACACGGCGCAAATGTAACAGCGGCTCCCACTCCTAGTAGAAGCGCGATGTACGTATACGCCAAAACAGCCAAAAACAGCCAAAACATCGGTTTTTTGGCACGGGAGTAAAATCTTCAATTACCTAAAATCAATTCTGGACAAATATGTGCTTGTGCTATCACTGTCATTTTTAAATGGTAAAAAAATAGGCCTGTGTTAGGCGAAATTTCAAGGACGAAATTTAATGCTAGGATACAAAAAATATAAAACATGGCCGCCCTCCTAGGGGTGCAAATGTAACAACGTTATAACTAGTATAATTTTCCCCACGTAACTGGTATAAATCTAATGTAAATGAGTCAAGCATATGTCATAGACATAGTTTTTATTAACAATTATTTTATTGGGGTTCTATAAAATACTGTTTAATTGATGAACATCTGTCCAGCGCGTAATCTTTAATAAAAATAAAAATAAAAATAAACTCTTTCTGAGGGATATGTGATTTTTAGGTACAACCTTCTACCCCATGCAACCTTATTCCTACTATATAATACGCTAGTTTGCCCGTATGTATAACATACTGTAATAGTGTATGGGCGAATTGTGGTTCGACAAAAATTTATTCTATTTTTAAACTGCAAAAGAAAGCCATACGCATTTGTACAGGTTCGCATTTCTTAGCTCACACTGCATGATCCTTTATTCTATAAACTTAAAACACTAAAAAAAAATCGATTCAAACACTATTCAGGTAGCAGTCATTATGTTTAAGTACATTTATAATCAACTTCCACCATCCTTTGATAACTGACATGTTTAGGTTCAATAGTTCTGTTCATTCATACCCTACTCGCATATCTGGAAACTTCCATCCTACAAATCCCAAATTATCAATGACACACAAATCTGTTAGACATTCTGGTCCGGACATTTGGAATAATTTTCCCGACAACATAAAGTCTTGTTCAACCATCTACTCCTTAGACGCTACACTTAAACGACAAATAATACAATCATACGCTCCCCACTCTTTAAATTAGTATATTAAAACCGTGACTTATTTTATTCTTTATCATGCAACTGTTTTCTGCACCTGCAGTTTTCCCAAGAGAGTTAATTATGTCGCCAATTTTTTTTTTTTTTGTATGAGGCCGCCATCCATCTCCAGCCCAACCGCTCACGATGGTGGTCTTTTGTTCGAATTTTTGTACTTTGAATTTGAATTTGTATCTTTTCGAACGCAGAAATAAAATCAAACAAAAAAACTTTATGTGGTTAAAACTGACCAACGGGTGTGTTACAATTGCCTCGTGTAGTGGGGCAATTGAAACACTTCACTACCGGTTTTAAAATGATAATGGCTTCAAAGAGCTTGTTTTACTTAACTCAAACCTAGTCATATGTCATGCCATGATATGCATCTTTCATTTCATAAAACCTTAACCCTAATAAGGCCGGGGGGAGGGCCATCATGCCCCCCTCCGCGATTTTTCTGATTGTTCGGGAACGCATACAGATGACGCCCCGCCGCTTCATGACTTTATTTTTTCGAGTCTTGCGCATCTTTTAAAATTTTTTTTTTGAAAATCGGACCTACCGTTACAAAGTCACGTGACCTTTTGTCTTTACATGTCGGCCCGAAAATCGCTCATTTTCGTGATTTGTGTACAAAACATATGGAAATATCATTTTTCCTAAACAGAGATAAAACATTGGTTATTTGGTCTTGTTTAAAGTTTGGGTGTTTGTTTTGGGGGTCAAAATAGTTAAATTATAGTTAGAAATGAAATAAAACAACAAAAACAATAAAATACATAAGTGAAAAAACAATGAAATACATAAGAAATTATCAAAACAAGAGATAACATAAGGAATAACCTAGCTTTCCAATTTTTTTCGTATTATTATTCCAAATGGTCTAACAAATATATGTAGTGGAAAAGAAAGCTTAAATATGAAGAATATATGATTTATGGGTAAAAATATGGATTTTTGACCTTATTTGCATAATTTACCATAAATATGCAAATGAGTAATTTTCAAAATTGAAATTGCTATAGTATTCTATACACTTCACTTGACATGCATGCAAATTCTCGGCGATCGGCCGTTTCACGGCCGAGATCTTAGGGGGCATAATCCGTATTAAGAACTCAAATAGCCCGGCCTTATTAGGGTTAAGTAATTATATATATATAATAAGTTGATATGTCGGAATTGGAAAAAGGTGTTACAATTGTCCCCGGGCTCCCCTAAGGATCTAGGCCACTGGCTACACGGCAGGGGCGGATCCAGCCGGTGGCGAGGGAGGTACCCCAATTCATGAGAAAATATTTAGCAGCGCATAAGTGGGGATGGGGGTAGTGAGCACTATCTTTGTTTTACTCAACAACCCCCTTGAGCAAAAAAAAAGAGGGTAAAATTGTGGTTACCATCTTTATTGAAACTTTTTTTCCTAGGGTGGGGCCCGCCTTTTTATAGAGATTTTTGTTCGTTACCATCTTTAAAAAAACGTTATTTTGCCAAGGGTGGGGCCGAGCCCCACCCTGGATCCGCCACTGCTACACAGAACAGTAGCAAGCCGAGAATGAATAGAATAAGTGAGTGGCCAACTGTCTTTGTGTTACGTTTATCTAGCGGTACAGTGCCCCCACAATTTTCAAGTACCCCAAAAGTGCTTCTTTTTACATGGAACAAGTGCCCTTTCAACTTGGTAAGAAGTGCCCCTTTGTACATAGGAAAAGATCCATTTTTACTTTGACGAGTGCCCCTATTAATTTGTAGAAGTGCCCCTTCCCTTTTATGTCATGATCATCATTAATTTGGCTTTCCATTTTTTGGCTTTCCTCTTTTCGTAAATTACCCTTTACAACATTGCATTCAGCTACATGTATTGAGAGCTACGGTCAAGACTTAATAGCACGCTTCCTGTCACATACAAAGAAGCTCACTCTGAATGTGGCCTGCCATTGACCCTCGCTACAGGCAGAGATCCTTACATAATACCTTTTGTTCAGGGGGATCCCCCTTGAACATAGGATCCCTGAACAATAGGTATTACGTAAGGATCTAATTAAGCCACTGGCTACAGAGTACAGGGAGCAGTAGCAAGTCGAGAATGATATAGAATAAGTGAATGGCCAACTGCCTTAGCGTTACGTTTAGCTAGCGGTACAGTGTCTTCTCCCCACTTTTCAACTACCCCAAAAGTGCCCCTTTGTTCGTAGAAAAAGTCCCCATTTTCTCTGACAAGTGCCCCTATTAATTTGTAAAAGTTCCCCTTCCCCTTTTCAACTCTGATAAGTGCCCCTTTTATTTTGACACGCGCCCCTTTTCCTTCGACGAGTTCCTATTTTCCTTTGCAATAGGTGTCCATTTTCCATTCCCATAAGTGTACTTTTTAATCTCTAGTAAGTATCCCTCTTTAGGTACGAGAAGTGTCCCTCTTCACTTTTGATAAATGCCCCCATTAAAATCTATTAAAATCTGATCGGTGCCCATTTTCTTTCAACTAATGCTTTTTTCATCCCCCTCTCTCTCTCTCTCTCTCTCCCTTTCTCTAAATATCTTTCCACTGCGTCTTTCTCGCGTCTCTTTCTTTCATTGTGTTCCACTCTTACCTTATTTATTTTCTCTTTTCCTCTCCGTTTCATAACCTTTCTACTTCTCATTTCTATTTCTTTCACTATGTATCGCCCTTCTTTATTCCTATCACTCTATTTCACTCTCTCTTTTCTTCCGGTCAACTTTTTTTTTTCGTTTTCCTTTTTTCTCTCTTGCATAGCTTTTTTCTTCTTATCTTTATCGTGCCCTTTCAACCATCATTTTCCTTTGATATATTAATTCCCTTCTCCTCGTAGCTTTCTTTTTCCTTTACTATTTCATCTATCATGTCTTCCTCTTTCTGACGTTTTCCTACCTTGTCTCACGGATTAATATACGATACAGGCTAGTAGAAAGTGATAAGGTGTATCCATAAAGATAAAGTACAGTAATTACTTGATGTAGACAAGTGGTGTACAAAGCAATTACGTGGTTTAAGCAAGTGGTGTTAGCAAGACACGATTAAAATTAACGATTGTTGCAGCCGGCCGAATCATCCTAACAATGCCCTCATAACCATTATAACTATTTACACGATTACACGATTAAACGTTTGTTGCATCTGCATGGTCGAATCATCCCACCAATGCACTTAACTATTTACACGAGTACACGATTCAGAGCGACAGTCTTCAATCGTGTAAATCTACACGATTGCACGGTTACACGATTCAGGTGAATCGTGTAAACCGTGTAATCCAAAAAATATATTGTGTAATCGTGTTGCGGAGATTTTCAGCGTGTACTGTATACCGCATAGCGACATTATTTCCCGAGAATGTCAACTGCACATAGTCTGCAGGAACAGACTCTAGGTTTACGCTAAAAAACAAACAAACAAACAAACATTGCAAGTGCTATCTGTATGAAAAAAGCATATCATATTTGAATGGTTGTGAAATAAAATAACAACTCAAAATTGATCTTTATTAGATACAGGAAATTTAGAGTTTTCACGGCTTTCTGAAAGTGTCTCTCTGTCATGCCTTCTCCCCTAATTCCCCTTTTGCTATTTGCCATTTCATCGTATTGCCAATGCCAAACTGATGTCAAGCCACCGTGTAATAAATTATGTCTTAATTATTTATAGTGCGGTAAGGTGTAGCAGTGGCGGATCCAGGGGGGGGGCCGGTGGCCCGGGCCCCCTCCCCTAGGAAAAAAAACAGGTAAAAACAGCTTTTTTTGGAAAAAAAGAAGATGGGCCCCCCCTAGCGCCCAAGGGAAGCGGTAAAAGAATTACCTTTCCCGGAGGGGAAAAAAAAATTCGGGTGCCAAAAAAAAAATTCTTCTTCTTGTTCCCTACTTTCATTCTTTCCTATAGGAAATCATATGCCATGCCGATACAACAACATGATCTAAAATATTCACCCATTCTAATGACCACAGACTTTGGGTGATTCAAGTTAGGCAGCCATAATCCGCACCTTAACAATAGAATCTGGCAAGCCGGACAAAAGCGATCAAACAATAGCGTTGCGTAGTAAAAAGCTATATGACAATAGTCTTGTCCAGACGGAGGCAAGTAATACCCTAGGGTAAATTCGAAAACAGGTAAAAAAGGGGGGAAAGGGGGAAGGGGAAAAAGAAAAGTGAGAAAAGGAGAAAAAGGAGGGGGAAAAGAAAGAAAAGGGAAGAGAGAAAGAAGAAGAAAAGAGGGAGGAGAGAACAGGGAAGAGGAGAAAAAGGAGGAGGAAAGAGAGAAAGGGGAAGAGAGAGGAGAGAAAAGGTGGAAAATGAAGAAAGGGGGAAAAGGAGAATAATGAGAAGGGGAAAGAAAGAAAGGGGATAATAATATAAGAAGGTGTTTTTTACCGGCAAAGGAGCGGGGTGCAATTTCGTCTTCTTTCTCTCTAATAATTTAATGAAACGTGAACGCTTCGACTTGGTTACTCCACCCAACATCCCCTCTCTCTTTACTCCCACCCTCTTCTCTCAGACTCTTACCCCCTCTCCCCCGTTTCTTTTGTTTCCCTTTTCCCTTTTTTTCTTTTTCTCTTCTTATTTTCTTCTTCTTTTCTTTCTATTCCTTTCTTTCGTCTCCTTCCTCTTTTTCTTTTTCACTTTCTTTCTTTTCTTCTCTTTCCTTTCTTTCCTTTCTTTTCCTTTTTCCTTTTTTTCCTTTTCTTTCCCTTTCCCTCTCATTTGCCCCCTCCCCTTTTCTCATTTTTTCCCCCACAGCAGCGAAATGTTTCCGACAATATCCTAACAGGGGGGGTGTGTTGCACCCCCACACCCCTTTTAGCGACGCCCCTGGTTGTTATCCCATTATTCTTTTAAAAGAAATGCAATTTCTCATGCTCTCCCACCTATCTTCTATCGTTGTTAATTCCCTTTCATTTTTTCTTTCTTTCTCCTTTAACTCACAAAATTCTCGCTTTCCCCCTTTTTCCATCTCTTTTTTTGGGGTGCCTTTTTTCAAGGTTTTTTTTGGGGGGGGCTACACACCTGGCAAGAGGGACCCCATTTTATGCACATCAATATATCTCAATGTCAATGTCAATATCATCCCCCTTTCTTTCTTTTCCTTCTCATGATTCTCATTTTCCCCTTTTCCCCTTTCTTCTTTCCCTTTTTTCTCCTCTCTCCTCTCTTCTCTTTCTCTCCTCCTTTCTCCTTCTTCTTTCCCTCTTCTTTCTTTCCTTCTCTCTTCTTCTTCTTTCTTTCTTCCCCTTTTCTCCTTTCCTTTCCTTTTCTCCTTTTCTCACTTTTCTTTTTCCCTTCCGCCCCCTTTTTACCAGGGCACGTGCCTGTGCCCCCCAGAATCCGCCACTGGTATAGTTGTATAGTTGTACAGTTTCCTGCGTTCTGATTAGCCGGCTGGATAGACGTATAGTTGTATAGTTGTACGTATAGTGGCATACTTGGCCCGCCATATTTACCCCGACTAGCTCTTAACACGACCGTTACCCTAGAGTAACTTGCCTCCGTCTGGACAAGACTTAAATATGCTTCATTGTTGAGCTTGCAGTTGACATGTTGGTTATCATTTATGTCTATTCAGTCCACAAATGACCGATACAGGTGTACGTTAGATTATATTTTCTTCGAAAGACAAAGTACCCTGATTTCTAGACTGCGAACTATATCTTTTAAACGCAACGCATCAGAACTTGAAAACATGACGGCGGCATATGTAATATAATATAATATTATCTTCTCGCCTCGACTTGACAAAGACAATTATCTTCCCGGAATTGACAAAGATAACATTTTTTCGGGCATAGTTAAAAAAAGACTTCACTTTCAACCAATCAGATGACAGTTTTAGTAAATATTCTTAAAGGTATATAATATGATTTATATCATTGATTTTGTTTTCTTCAGAAGCATAACACGAATAAACACAAAGATATGATTTGGATATTTAGACAACAGGCGAGCCACTAATTTAAAATAGCAAATCTCATGTTGTAACATAAATGTCAACAATTATTTTGAATATAAAGTACAAGGGCTCTACCGCTCTAACCCATCTGCATGCAGGGTGCATCCGAAGGAAATGAGCGCGCATATTTCCACGGTACGACTGGTCTTTTTATTGATAAAGGCATATCAGAAAAGAAAGACCACTTATATTTGTCTTAAGTGACTTGTTGTTGGGTTTGTATGGCATTCCAATCTAAAAAGATTATTTCCACCTGGCTATACTGTTTTTTCGAGTTATTGATCCGTGATGAATAGATGGCGCTGTTTCTTTTTCCTCTGACGAATTAAATTCTAGTTTATAAAGATATCGTCTGGCCGGGTGTGGCAACGCAGCAGGTCGCGGGTGGCTGATTCGTTTAGGCCGGCCGCGGCCAGACGACAATTTAGACAAGGCTCGGCTTCCATTCGGGAGGCTGCAGCTGGCGCATATTTGAGGGCATGCCGCTGTCCTCCCGCCGGTTGCAGCCGGCTGAGCTCATGTTTTCTAGCTTTTTCCGAGCTCGGCTTCCATTCGGTAGGCCGCGGCCGGCGCATACTTTCGGCTTGCCGCTGGCCTCCCGCCGGCTGCAGCCAGCTAAGCTAATAACAAAAATGCAGCCGGACGCATAAGTGCAGCTGGCTGCAGCCAGCCGGTATATTTATTTTTGACGCCTCGCCTAAACAGAGTGGACACCCTCCCCCAAAAAAAAAAAACGGTTATATCAACAATAACAAATAATTATTCATTCATTCAATCAATAGCAGCAGTGGTTGTAATGAGAGAATAAAGTTTAAGGGATAAAGGGATATATATATTTATCAAATAGAAATAAATGATAAACTTACCACTGTGAAAGAGTCCTCTGATTAAGCTCTACCAGTTGAATCTGGGTGCCTCTCATGATGGTTGCGTTATTCAGGACCTTGCTTCTGATGTTCTTGAAGGCTTTGAGGATGAGAGTCCACCTATTGGTCACTGAGTCCTTGGTACGAGCAGCTCCTGGGAATCGGCTGCAGAGCTTAGAAATGGTGCACTCTATGTACCTGTTGTAGTCCGGCCACTGTGCGGGTCCAGCGTTTTGACCCAGGAAACACCTGTTGAAATGAAATGAAATGAAATGAAATAGAAATTATATATTTGCAACTGAAAATTAGAAATGTTGAAATGAATTGTTGGACAGAGAATTTATTACATGTTAATTCTTTATTATTGAATCATATTTAAACTTCCATGAAAGAATAAACGGATGGATGAAAAATTAATATCGTAGCTTCTGGCAATTACAATTACAGACCAATTTTCTTCATCATTTTTTAAATTCTTGTTACAAGTTCTACAAAAAATTACCTCTTAGTGCTCTCAAGGCCAGCAACAACTGTAGTGGACTTTGTCTTTGTCGTTTAAAGCGGGATGTCGCCGGTTGTGGTCTTGTCGTATTGGTCGAGCTTATCCCAGAGAGCGATGACTCGCTGAGCTTGAGCTTCGTTGATAACCCCAGAGTCATCACTAAAGGTCAGCAGATAGTCGGCCAGTTCTTCCACCTTGTCGAATCCGGGATGTTGTCGGGCCGACAGACACCTCTTCGGGATCCTGTTGATGTACAAAAAGGTAAGAGTGGGTGTTAGTTAGAATGTTCTAAATAAATGGCAAAATGTATTTTTAATTACTTTTGGCAAGATAAAATATATTATCTGTACATAAGACTTTTCTCTATAACTTCCAAAAAGGATTTAATATGGTATAGAGCTTACACTGCATTCTACATAGTTATCAATTTCTCTAACTGAAACAGTGAGATCGCTACTTACATCCATGATGGAATCCAATGATGCTTCAGTAATCTCCATTGGTTCTACAGGGTGTGTCTCTTGACCTCTTCTGCTGGCGGCGGGGTGGTGGTGGTGGTGGTGGTGGTAGCCCCACTTCCCGATGATAGAGTGGCCCTCTGAAGAATCTGGGAAGAGGTGGTGGTGGTGGTGGCGTACCGTTGGAATAGGGATGAAGACACGGGTGGCGTTGTGGCTCCCATGGAGGTCGGGGTGACTTTTCGTCGCCGTGGTGATGGTGTGACCCCTCTTGGTGTTGGGGAGACTCGGCGAGTTCTTTTCTTGACACCGTGTTCTGCATTGAAGAATTGAAAAGAATAGAATATTTTATTTATTGTCTTCTTCCAAAACAAAAGAAACTCTCCATCCAGGTAAAGCATATTACATCAAATTAACAACTATTACAAAATGTGTAATATAAAGGCATTCATATCAAAATATCAAATGCATAAAAAGTATGAATAGATAAATAATACATACATATTACAAATTACATTGAACACATGTATAAATGGGACTAGACTAGAGGGAAGAAATAGAGAAGAATGAGGGGATTAAAGGAGAATGTAGCCCCGTGGAAAAGCAACTACAAAACCGACCCCGGGCCTCACACTCCTTCAAACAAGTACGAAGAGACAGAGAGACTAGGGAAGAATGGAATGAAGCATATTGTTATACCATGCAATATATCATGTAATTTTATTTAGATATAGACATATCCATGAGAATTGTAATTCATTTAGAGTCAGCACTTACCGAGTGAAGATGTCTGTTGATCTTTAGGAGGTGCTGCTCTGACGGACTGACGGGTGCTTGCCGATGTAGCAGAGATCCCAGGCTGTGCGAGATCCTCTATCTCGCTTGCATCCTGAAATCCTTCATCAAAGTCCTCGTCTACTACGACAGCTGCCTCCATGCACTCTGGCTCTGTGACCTCGAGAAGTCTATTCGTCTGAGCATAGAGGTACTCCACTCCAATGAGTTCTCCTACAAAGTAATTTAAAACAATATATAAATACATACACACATACATTGAAATTGACTGCAAACAACCTAGGAAATAGAATATTTATTCTTTCATGGCCACATATGTAAAGAAGAAACCAAATGATATATTTTTAGACCTCCCATTTGATTACATCAGAGCTAATTATGATGCTTTATTCCACATTTCATCATTCATTTTTGTGTACAACTCCACATATGCAAGAATGGGAAATTGATAAAACCTACCTGTGTACTCCTGGGGGGCAACAAAGGATGGGTCGATCTTCTTGTGAAGAACTTCCTCCCCAAGATTGTTGACTGCATGTCGCAGCAGACCACTGTAGGTGTAGACTTTGTGTCCGCTGCCCTTGGAGTTTACGGCTTGTTCTGCCCGGTCTCGATTCCAGCGAGATACTCCTTCCAATAGGTAGGCTTGAAGTGGAGGCCATTTGCACGAGTTCCTGTTCCTGGTGGATTGGTAGTAGAATTGGCACACTCAGAACCTGAACACTTGAAAAGGCTGTAGAGAGAAAAGAGAACAAAAATGTTAATAAGTCTAATCTCAAATAAAAGAAGTGTAGCTAGCTAGGAGAAAAGGACCATAAAAATATGGGGGCAACAGTTACTTGTGACAATGCCTACCCCCCTTAAAAAACAGATTTGCTACTCATACCAATCATCAATTACATGTTCCTCTTCAAACAGAAAAAAAATAGTATCTTTATCCCTTTGTTTTGATTTTTTATGGAGGGATACCCCACCTGCATCTGCCTGAGCATTGGAATGAATGGATAGTCATCATCGTGATCAATTGTCATGGATCTGCAGTATTTTCCTCATTTCATCCTTCCTCATTTCTCAATTTTGCAAAACTGATTTGGGAGGACATTGCTATGCTATTTATCAACAAGTGGTCAGCTTAAATAATGGCCCTGTGCACTGCACTCACTAGTAACTCCCAGAATTAGTATCAGCACTCTCTTTGTCTTCACAAGAAGGAACAAACAAGGGCGTCAATCCGAGCTTGAGCATGGGGCAATTGTGAAGAAGTATTTAGCGGCAAATCAGCCAGCCAGTGAATAAGTTGGGGGTGTAAGGAGCACTTAATTATTTGTTTGGTCCAATGCGTTGGCAATGTATACAAATTGGTTGTTCCCTTCTTTTCTGACAAAACATGGGGACATGTCCCATCTGTCCCCCAGGACTTGTTCTCATCGAGTCAACACGTAAATTTGAGAACGTCATCTCTAGTACACCATAGTACACGCCTCAATTTGTTTCACTTGAAGCTAATTTCTTCTAATCTCAGAATCTTCATAGGTCTACATCTAATTAATTTAACAATCAGCAGTCATTTACTGATTTAGACTACATCTAGGTTTGTGGTTTATTTCATTTAGTACCGTAAAAGCTATGACTGTAGACTAGAGTCTAACTTGGTCTTACAAATTACACTACAACTATAACTACAAGTAACAAAATATGATATGGGGGTAACTGTAAAGATGTCTAACAAAAATTTTGCCTCTGCAGCTCTGGTGGATTTAATCATTCATCATCATCATAATTAATCATCATCATCTTCATAATCACCATGTCAGGACTAGTATTAGACCCTAGGCCTACTACTGTACTACGAGTAGGCCTAGGCCTATGTCTTCAAATTCAATTCATCAGCATCTTCAAGTTCAATCCTTCATCATGTTCATTACATTATTCATAATAATAATAATCAAGTCAACTTTGTCAATGGAACGACTTCAAATCACAACACCTACTTGCTACACTGGCATGATTAGAATCATGGCATTTATCAGCTTTTCATCAATAATATCCATCATAACAGTGTTAACCAATTAGTGTTTGATATCTATGGTAGTCGTTCGACTACCCGCCAGCCAGCCAGCAACATCCCCTGCCCGTCGGGGGAGTTCACAGCGCAAGAGGGGCCATCACACGTATGAAATGATGAATGCGATTAATACGAGCATGTTTTCGAAAATGCCAGTTTAAGTATCTTTTTTAACAATTTCAGAGCAATCTAACCCCTAATCACTCTTTGAGTGCATGTAGGAACTATTAATACACACAAAAGTTAATACTCACAGAAATAAGAAGTCTGTTTTGCGGAGCAAATCTAGCTTTTTTCAGGCCGTAATTCTAACTTTTGTCAGATTGTTGAGGCAGTCATGGAGCGGAAGGGAAGATTTCTATTGTGCATCCTTTAACTGTACTGAGGGAAATTGGGAAATCGGGAGCGCCCATTGGTCCAGCGTCACAGTCACTATTTCGCGTCATAGGACGGCGTGATCGCCGATTGGTCGACATTTGGGAAAGGTTAGACTCTCGAAGCCTCCGGCCGGCCGGATGGTCAACATTAGGGAAAATTTGCATCTACAATTGGACTATGCGAGCGCTCATTGGTCCGTCTCACCCCGAAGATTCTGTGATATTGGGTTGCGAGGATATGGCACAATCTTCTCTGTTGGCGAGACAAGAAAAATAAAGAAATTGGAACACCGGCCCGCGGGCGGGGCCTGCGCGGGCCGCCCGCCCCCGCCGGCGTCCCGGCCCATGCATATGCATGCGCCGTCATGCATATGCATGCACCGGCCCTTTAAAGCGCGCTCCATTGTTGACAAAGTTTGGTCACTTGTGTGACATACCTCTTGTGGCCTCAAAACCTCCAAACCTTTAAATCTTTGAATCAAAAACATCTCCTTTAAACTATCCGAGAGTTAAAAAGTAAAAAATTCTCTATATCGGAGAAGTTTTAAAAAGTTGTTCACAATCATATTCATCTATATTCTAGTGATATTTCAAAACTTTAGAACGTTTTAACTTTTGGATACTTTAATTTGGCTGATTCGTCAATTCTTAATGATATGCGTATACCTAAAAAACAATTCCATGATATATTTCAGTATGGTATAACAATGTATAACAATATGCTTGTTCTTTTTATTTCTTCAACACAGATCGAGTCTCCCCAACACCAAAAGGCGTCACACCATCACCACAGCGACGAAAAGTCTTATTACATTAATAATTTTGTATTATGAGATGAATTTATATGTATTTTGCCTTATATTAGAATAATGTATGTAATACTATCTATGTATGTCCGTATACATATATGTATGTATATATATATATAGTTATGTCTGTATATATATATATATATATATGTTTGTCTGTATGTCTGTATGTATATATATATATATATATATATATATATATATATATGTTTGTCTGTCTGTATGTATGTACCCAGTTTGTATTATGAGAAAAACACATAAATAAAATCAAACAAACTAATCATTGAGCATTGTTGTATTTTTGTAAATGTGTCTTGATATTTTAAAATGAAAAATGGTAAAGGTAATGGTTTAATATAAATTTCATAAACTTAATAAAGTTAATAATAAAGGTAACAATAGCTTAAATCTATCCCACAATCATATATGAAAAGATCGTTCTAAATAAGAAAAAGGAGAGAACAAAAGGGCTGGAGGGAAGTAAAATAAAGAGAGGAAAGGACGGAAATTACAGACACGCGAAGAAGAGAAACGAAGAGAAACAATGTCTCTCAGGTGCAGACAGGGAGGTCCCTGTGTATCTCAAATATCACAAACAAACAGTTGTTCAATCTGTTTTGCACTGTCTCGTACTTCTGGTCCAATCACATGATTTATCTCAAATATACAGACATTTCCGGCATTACTGCTAATTTCACTACTGCTACTGAATGATGTCACGTTTAAAATTCCAAAAATTGTCTACTTCTTCTTAGCTGCTTGTTTCTCTTCTTTCTTCGCTCGTCTCTTCTCTTCTTCTCTCGTTAACCACTGTTCCTTTGATTCCGTTGCAGTCTCTTCGCAAACCACACTCCGTAGTACCATGGAGCTAGAAAACAAGGAGAGAACACTGGATTAGGGTCTTTTGAACTATCCCTGGTGCCGCGGTCCCCAAGCGATCATTCCACTAAGCTGGATTAATGCCGCCTGGTCGCACCGGTGGTAAATAAGATCACATAGCGCATGCGCAAGGTCGGTTGATCAACCGGCCCGCTTGCATGTGCGGTGCATTGTAGGATACGTTTACATCCCGTAACATGGCAGCTTTTAAACCCGGGGTACTCAGAATTGGTTTGGACGGGGTGTGCCGCTCAAGCCTCGAAACCCCTACCAGGTCTCATCTCCCTGCCCCTACCCATTTTTTCAGGTATTACAGGCCATGAAAGCCCTCTTCTCTATGTCATTAAAGGTTCAAAGACTCAATTAAACTGCCATTGGATATTCGATGTGAATTGTTAGACCAACTTGGATGTGAAGTGTGGAGATATGAAGATTTGAGTCAAATTGAAATATTTCACAGAACATTTCTCAGGTCAGCGTTATGTGTAAATAAATTTACACCAGATTGTATGGTATATGGAGAAACTGGGAGGGCATGTTTAGCTAACGGCATCAAACATCGAATGGTTATAGTTTCTGGTTAAGAATAGTAAAAGGTTCCCCCTATAAATATCAGTCAAATTTTATTTTTTGCAAAGGTTAATTAGTCAGAATGTAGATATGTCTAATTATTTCAAGTGGTTATCTTGTATTGAAAAAATATTGAACCACGCTGTTCCTCTTGTTTGGCTAAAACACGGGGAAGGATTTAGCAATAGTTGGATACTGCATGAGCACTCTGAAGTTGAGATTAAACGATCATTTTCATAACAAGATGACTGTGACGGCAACAATTTGGTCAAACAGTGCATGCCAAAATCATAGGATCTTTAAAAATGATTCTCTTTGAAAGGTATTTAGTTTTGCTGGGTAAAAAAGATAGAATAACATTGCTCTGCCGTTTTAAATCTAGGTCACACCGTTTACCAATTAATAATAACAGATTCAAAGAAGCTTTTAATGAAATTAGTATAGAATGCCCATGTTGTGATATGCATTAGTCTGGTGATGAATACCATTATGTTTTTGTTTGCCCTTTTTTCTGAAAGGAAAGAGAGTTATATTTAGGTCGTAAAGTAATAGTTAAACGCCCTTGCACATTACACATGTTGAATTTATTTCTATATTCCGGTACAGGACAGCTGAAGAAATTAGTATTCTTCTTAAGGATAATAATATCATATTTTGCTGGTCTAAAAAGTCTGAACAATCCAATCATAATCATGTCACCCATAAAAAGGAATGTTGTAGTACAGTCTCGGTGTACGTCAAGTATAGTTTTGTTTGATTGTTTGTTTGTTTTATCTTATTGCATTATATTCCATTATGTTTTTTGTTTGTCCTTTGGAAAGCAAAGAGTGATTTAGGTTTATCTTTCTAGGGACAATATTATGCCGTATTTTTTAGTCTGCATGCACCCAATCACAATAACAAGCAATCCAATCACATCTCACTTACATGTACAAAATTTAACTGATAATTTTTTAGATAGTTAGCACAATTATGGAGTGTTTTGTTGTTTGTATTTATATTGCTCATGTGGAATTCTCCACTTTTCATGTATACTTGCCATATTTGTTTAATATTGTATTTTTGTGTAGCATATTATATAGCCTAGGTTTAGATCATTCCTATTTATCGTTATACATTTGTATTGTTTTTTTGTATTCTGTATTCTTTGTATTATTATGCTACGTTTCTATTCTTTATTATGTATCATTATCATGACATGTAAATTTTGTACCCTTATATCCCAGAAGGGGTCGCAAGAGTCAATAAATTCTATTCTATGCATAATGTAGTCTTCTTTCAACGGTTGATCTCATTTCATGTAATGGACCAAAATGTACTGTTTTCAATGGGTCATCACAATAGAACGAACGGGAGCGAACGGTGGAGTCATACATCAAAATAAAGAAGAAAATCTAATTTGTCTGCCTAAAAAATGATTTTCACCGGGCTAGACAGGGTCTACAACTAATATTACGTTGAAATATGAATATAAATGGAACGAAATATGGACAATTTTCAACAATAATCATGTCAAAACTCGCCTTGTCGTTGGCCGATTTTCGAGATTTTTACACCCATTGAGAGCTGAATTCCTAGACTATCACAACATCAGAGTGTATGTCGCATGTGATGACGCTAACGACATGCAGGGACATGTGTATAGAGCTAGCTATATGTACACGCGATTCCTTATGACTGGACTGTCGATGTTCCCACATAGAGAGGGCCAGTTCAGAGCGGCATCGCGCATGGGACATCAAAGTCCGGAGATAGCGACCAGGGTGACCTCGTTGCGTAAGAGGTCGTTTTGTTTTTCGTTGGACCCCTAATCCCGCATAATCCCGCTCTGAGTGATAGGAAAAGCCCTAGGGGCAGAGTGCACTCCTTGTTTTCTAGCTCCATGGTAGTACTGACTGTGTGTGGCTTTGTCTCGTAGTTTCTTGCACTTTCTGCAGGTGGTCCTTTGGTTCTCGGCTTGTACTTCTTTGTCACTCGGCATCCCACCTCAGCTTCCTCTCTGGCTACTTTGAGTCTGTAATGTAGTGTGCTTCTTGCTATTGGAGGACGTGGAGCGATCGTACAAGATGAGGTTCCTGTGGATGGATGTTGACCGACGCTTGTTGTGTGGGTGCAGGGATCAACACAAATGTTGGATGCCTCATCTTTGCTTGCTGAGCGGTGTTCTGTGGTGTCTGGAAAGAGAATGCAGGCCGCTCCTCGTGGACGGGTGCTGAGAGGGTATGGGGCCTGTCCACTGGTGCTGGAAGCGGTCTCTGAGCTGCCATTGGAGGGGGTGCAAGAGTGAAGCCTTGAACGAGTACCTCCTTCTCTTCTTTCTTTGATTTCTTGGTGTACCTGTGTAAATAAAATGATAGCATAAGAAGAATGTTAATAAAAGTAAAGAGAATAAATCAATTGGGATACAAGTTGGTATATATATATATATATATGTTTGCTGGGTAAAATCATCCTTATTATTGATAGCAATATCCCGTATTTCATATGTCCATAAACAGAGTGGACACCCTCCCCAAAAAAAAACGGTTATATCAACAATAACAAATAATTATTCATTCATTCAATCAATAGCAGCAGTGGTTGTAATGAGAGAATAAAGTTTAAGGGATAAAGGGATATATATATTTATCAAATAGAAATAAATGATAAACTTACCACTGTGAAAGAGTCCTCTGATTAAGCTCTACCAGTTGAATCTGGGTGCCTCTCATGATGGTTGCGTTATTCAGGACCTTGCTTCTGATGTTCTTGAAGGCTTTGAGGATGAGAGTCCACCTATTGGTCACTGAGTCCTTGGTACGAGCAGCTCCTGGGAATCGGCTGCAGAGCTTAGAAATGGTGCACTCTATGTACCTGTTGTAGTCCGGCCACTGTGCGGGTCCAGCGTTTTGACCCAGGAAACACCTGTTGAAATGAAATGAAATGAAATGAAATAGAAATTATATATTTGCAACTGAAAATTAGAAATGTTGAAATGAATTGTTGGACAGAGAATTTATTACATGTTAATTCTTTATTATTGAATCATATTTAAACTTCCATGAAAGAATAAACGGATGGATGAAAAATTAATATCGTAGCTTCTGGCAATTACAATTACAGACCAATTTTCTTCATCATTTTTTAAATTCTTGTTACAAGTTCTACAAAAAATTACCTCTTAGTGCTCTCAAGGCCAGCAACAACTGTAGTGGACTTTGTCTTTGTCGTTTAAAGCGGGGATGTCGCTCGGTTGTGGTCTTGTCGTATTGGTCGAGCTTATCCCAGAGAGCGATGACTCGCTGAGCTTGAGCTTCGTTGATAACCCCAGAGTCATCACTAAAGGTCAGCAGATAGTCGGCCAGTTCTTCCACCTTGTCGAATCCGGGGATGTTGTCGGGGCCGACAGACACCTCTTCGGGATCCTGTTGATGTACAAAAAGGTAAGAGTGGGTGTTAGTTAGAATGTTCTAAATAAATGGCAAAATGTATTTTTTAATTACTTTTTGGCAAGATAAAATATATTATCTGTACATAAGACTTTTTCTCTATAACTTCCAAAAAGGATTTAATATGGTATAGAGCTTACACTGCATTCTACATAGTTATCAATTTCTCTAACTGAAACAGTGAGATCGCTACTTACATCCATGATGGAATCCAATGATGCTTCAGTAATCTCCATTGGTTCTACAGGGGTGTGTCTCTTGACCTCTTCTGCTGGCGGCGGGGTGGTGGTGGTGGTGGTGGTGTAGCCCCACTTCCCGATGATAGAGTGGCCCCTCTGAAGAATCTGGGAAGAGGTGGTGGTGGTGGTGGCGTACCCGTTGGAATAGGGATGAAGACACGGGTGGCGTTGTGGCTCCCATGGAGGTCGGGTGACTTTTCGTCGCCGTGGTGATGGTGTGACCCCTCTTGGTGTTGGGGAGACTCGGCGAGTTCTTTTCTTGACACCGTGTTCTGCATTGAAGAATTGAAAAGAATAGAATATTTTATTTATTGTCTTCTTCCAAAACAAAAGAAACTCTCCATCCAGGTAAAGCATATTACATCAAATTAACAACTATTACAAAATGTGTAATATAAAGGCATTCATATCAAAATATCAAATGCATAAAAAGTATGAATAGATAAATAATACATACATATTACAAATTACATTGAACACATGTATAAATGGGACTAGACTAGAGGGAAGAAATAGAGAAGAATGAGGGGATTAAAGGAGAATGTAGCCCCGTGGAAAAGCAACTACAAAACCGACCCCGGGCCTCACACTCCTTCAAACAAGTACGAAGAGACAGAGAGACTAGGGAAGAATGGAATGAAGCATATTGTTATACCATGCAATATATCATGTAATTTTATTTAGATATAGACATATCCATGAGAATTGTAATTCATTTAGAGTCAGCACTTACCGAGTGAAGATGTCTGTTGATCTTTAGGAGGTGCTGCTCTGACGGACTGGGTGCTTGCCGATGTAGCAGAGATCCCAGGCTGTGCGAGATCCTCTATCTCGCTTGCATCCTGAAATCCTTCATCAAAGTCCTCGTCTACTACGACAGCTGCCTCCATGCACTCTGGCTCTGTGACCTCGAGAAGTCTATTCGTCTGAGCATAGAGGTACTCCACTCCAATGAGTTCTCCTACAAAGTAATTTAAAACAATATATAAATACATACACACATACATTGAAATTGACTGCAAACAACCTAGGAAATAGAATATTTATTCTTTCATGGCCACATATGTAAAGAAGAAACCAAATGATATATTTTTAGACCTCCCCATTTGATTACATCAGAGCTAATTATGATGCTTTATTCCACATTTCATCATTCATTTTTGTGTACAACTCCACATATGCAAGAATGGGAAATTGATAAAAACCTACCTGTGTACTCCTGGGGGGCAACAAAGGATGGGTCGATCTTCTTGTGAAGAACTTCCTCCCCAAGATTGTTGACTGCATGTCGCAGCAGACCACTGTAGGTGTAGACTTTGTGTCCGCTGCCCTTGGAGTTTACGGCTTGTTCTGCCCGGTCTCGATTCCAGCGAGATACTCCTTCCAATAGGTAGGCTTGGAAGTGGAGGCCATTTGCACGAGTTCCTGTTCCTGGTGGATTGGTAGTAGAATTGGCACACTCAGAACCTGAACACTTGAAAAGGCTGTAGAGAGAAAAGAGAACAAAAATGTTAATAAGTCTAATCTCAAATAAAAGAAGTGTAGCTAGCTAGGAGAAAAGGACCATAAAAATATGGGGCAACAGTTACTTGTGACAATGCCTACCCCTTAAAAAAACAGATTTGCTACTCATACCAATCATCAATTACATGTTCCTCTTCAAACAGAAAAAAATAGTATCTTTATCCCTTTGTTTTGATTTTTTATGGAGGATACCCCACCTGCATCTGCCTGAGCATTGGAATGAATGGATAGTCATCATCGTGATCAATTGTCATGGATCTGCAGTATTTTCCTCATTTCATCCTTCCTCATTTCTCAATTTTGCAAAACTGATTTGGGAGGACATTGCCATGCTATTTATCAACAAGTGGTCAGCTTAAATAATGGCCCTGTGCACTGCACTCACTAGTAACTCCCAGAATTAGTATCAGCACTCTCTTTGTCTTCACAAGAAGGAACAAACAAGGGCGTCAATCCGAGCTTGAGCATGGGGGGCAATTCGTGAAGAAGTATTTAGCGGCAAATCAGCCAGCCAGTGAATAAGTTGGGGGTGTAAGGAGCACTTAATTATTTGTTTGGTCCAATGCGTTGGCAATGTATACAAATTGGTTGTTCCCTTCTTTTCTGACAAAACATGGGGGGACATGTCCCATCTGTCCCCCAGGACTTGTTCTCATCGAGTCAACACGTAAATTTGAGAACGTCATCTCTAGTACACCATAGTACACGTCTCAATTTGTTTCACTTGAAGCTAATTTCTTCTAATCTCAGAATCTTCATAGGTCTACATCTAATTAATTTAACAATCAGCAGTCATTTACTGATTTAGACTACATCTAGGTTTGTGGTTTATTTCATTTAGTACCGTAAAAGCTATGACTGTAGACTAGAGTCTAACTTGGTCTTACAAATTACACTACAACTATAACTACAAGTAACAAAATATGATATGGGGGTAACTGTAAAGATGTCTAACAAAAATTTTGCCTCTGCAGCTCTGGTGGATTTAATCATTCATCATCATCATAATTAATCATCATCATCTTCATAATCACCATGTCAGGACTAGTATTAGACCCTAGGCCTACTACTGTACTACGAGTAGGCCTAGGCCTATGTCTTCAAATTCAATTCATCAGCATCTTCAAGTTCAATCCTTCATCATGTTCATTACATTATTCATAATAATAATAATCAAGTCAACTTTGTCAATGGAACGACTTCAAATCACAACACCTACTTGCTACACTGGCATGATTAGAATCATGGCATTTATCAGCTTTTCATCAATAATATCCATCATAACAGTGTTAACCAATTAGTGTTTGATATCTATGGTAGTCGTTCGACTACCCGCCAGCCAGCCAGCAACATCCCCTGCCCGTCGGGGGAGTTCACAGCGCAAGAGGGGCCATCACACGTATGAAATGATGAATGCGATTAATACGAGCATGTTTTCGAAAATGCCAGTTTAAGTATCTTTTTTAACAATTTCAGAGCAATCTAACCCCTAATCACTCTTTGAGTGCATGTAGGAACTATTAATACACACAAAAGTTAATACTCACAGAAATAAGAAGTCTGTTTTGCGGAGCAAATCTAGCTTTTTTCAGGCCGTAATTCTAACTTTTGTCAGATTGTTGAGGCAGTCATGGAGCGGAAGGGAAGATTTCTATTGTGCATCCTTTAACTGTACTGAGGGAAATTGGGAAATCGGGAGCGCCCATTGGTCCAGCGTCACAGTCACTATTTCGCGTCATAGGACGGCGTGATCGCCGATTGGTCGACATTTGGGAAAGGTTAGACTCTCGAAGCCTCCGGCCGGCGGATGGTCAACATTAGGGAAAATTTGCATCTACAATTGGACTATGCGAGCGCTCATTGGTCCGTCTCACCCCGAAGATTCTGTGATATTGGGTTGCGAGGATATGGCACAATCTTCTCTGTTGGCGAGACAAGAAAAATAAAGAAATTGGAACACCGGCCCGCGGGCGGGGCCTGCGCGGGCCGCCCGCCCCCGCCGGCGTCCCGGCCATGCATATGCATGCGCCGTCATGCGTATGCATGCACCGGCCCTTTAAAGCGCGCTCCATTGTTTACAAAAGTTTGGTCACTTGTGTGACATACCTCTTGTGGCCTCTTGTGGCCTCCAAACCTTTAAATCTTTGAATCAAAAACATCTCCTTTAAACTATCCGAGAGTTAAAAAAGTAAAAACATTCTCTATATCGGAGAAGTTTTAAAAAGTTGTTCACAATCATATTCATCTATATTCTGGTGATATTTCAAAACTTTAGAACGTTTTAACATTTGGATACTTTAATTTGGCTGATTCGTCGATTCTTAATGATATGCGTATACCTAAAAAACAATTCCATGATATATTTCAGTATGCTATAACAATGTATAACAATATGCTTGTTTTTTTTTTTTCTTCTTCAACACAGATCGAGTCTCCCCAACACCAAGAGGCGTCACACCATCACCACGGCGACGAAAAGTCTTATTAAATTAATAATTTTGTATTATGAGATGAATTTATATGTATTTTGCCTTATATTAGAATAATGTATGTAATACTATATATGTTTGTCTGTCTGTCTGTATGTATGTATATATATATATATGTATGTTTGTCTGTCTGTATGTATGTACCCAGTTTGTATTATGAGAAAAACACAGAAATAAAATCAAACAAACTAATCATTGAGCATTGTTGTATTTTTGTAAATGTGTCTTGATATTTTAAAATGAAAAATGGTAAAGGTAATGGTTTAATATACATTTTATAAACTTAATAAAGTTAATAATAAAGGTAACAATAGCTTAAATCTATCCCACAATCATATATGAAAAGATCGTTCTAAATAAGAAAAAGGAGAGAACAAAAGGGCTGGAGGGAAGTAAAATAAAGAAGAGAGGAAAGGACGGAAATTACAGACACGCGAAGAAGAGAAACGAAGAGAAACAGTGAAAGAGATAAAAGGGTGGAGACATAAACGGAGAGAAAGAGATTAAGGGAAAGATATAGAAACAGGGAGAGAAAGAATAGTTAGAAAGGGAGAGATAGATAGAGAAAGAGATGAGAGGAAAGAGAGATAAAGACAGAGGAGAGATATAGAAACAGGGAGAGAAAGAATAGACAGAGGGAGAGATAGAGAAAGAGATAAAAGGATAGAGACAGAAAGGGAGAGATAGAGAAATACAGAGGGAGAGAGAGAGATAAAGGGAAAGATAGAGAAACACAGAGGGAGAGAAGGAGATAACAGGATATATATATAGAGAGAGAGAGAAAGAAAGAAGGCGAAATAAAGGGAAAGATAGAAAGGGAGAAAGAAAGTCCCCCCTCCCTTATAAGTTTTTTGAATGAACAAAAACTTTCAATATTGTCTTTCTTATTCTCTTTCAACATTATCTTTCTTTCTCTCTTTCAATATTGTCTTTCTTATTCTCTTTCAACATTATCTTTCTTTCTCTCTTTCAATTATATTGTCTTTCTTATTCTCTTTCAACATTATCTTTCTATCTCTCTTTCAATATTGTCTTTCTTATTCTCTATTATCTTTATTCCTCTCTTTCAATATTATCTTTCTTTCTCTCTTTCAATATTGTCTTTCTTATTCTCTTTCAACATTATCTTTCTTTCTTTCTCTCTTTCAATATTATCTTTCAATATTGTCTTTCTTCTCTTTCAATATTATCTTTCTTTCTCTCTTTCAATATTATCTTTCAATATTGTCTTTCTTCTTCTCTTTCAATATTATCTTTCTTTCTCTCTTTCAATATTATCTTTCTTTCTCTCTTTCAATATTGTCTTTATTCTCTTTCAACATTGTCTTTCTTTCTCTCTTTCAACATTATCTTTCTTTCTCTCTTTCAATATTATCTTTCAATATTGTCTTTCTTCTTCTCTTTCAATATTGTCTTTCTTCTTCTCTTTCAATATTATCTTTCTTTCTCTCTTTCAATATTGTCTTTCTTATTCTCTTTCAATATTATCTTTCTTTCTCTCTTTCAATATTGTCTTTCTTATTCTCTTTCAACATTATCTTTCTTTCTCTCTTTCAATATTATCTTTCAATATTGTCTTTCTTCTTCTCTTTCAATATTGTCTTTCTTCTTCTCTTTCAATATTGTCTTTCTTTCTCTCTTTCAATATTGTCTTTCTTATTCTCTTTCAATATTATCTTTCTTTCTCTCTTTCAATATTGTCTTTCTTATTCTCTTTCAACATTATCTTTCTTTCTCTCTTTCAATATTGTCTTTCTTATTCTCTTTCTATTATCTTTATTCCTCTCTTTCAATATTATCTTTCTTTCTATTATCTTTCAATATTGTCTTTCTTCTTCTCTTTCAATATTATCTTTCTTTCTCTCTTTCAATATTGTCTTTCTTATTCTCTTTCAATATTATCTTTCTTTCTCTCTTTCAATATTGTCTTTCTTATTCTCTTTCAACATTATCTTTCTTTCTCTCTTTCAATATTGTCTTTCTTATTCTCTTTCTATTATCTTTATTCCTCTCTTTCAATATTATCTTTCTTTCTATTATCTTTCAATATTGTCTTTCTTCTTCTCTTTCAATATTATCTTTCTTTCTCTCTTTCAATATTGTCTTTCTTATTCTCTTTCAATATTATCTTTCTTTCTCTCTTTCAATATTGTCTTTCTTATTCTCTTTCAACATTATCTTTCTTTCTCTCTTTCAATATTGTCTTTCTTATTCTCTTTCAACATTATCTTTCTTTCTCTCTTTCAATATTGTCTTTCTTCTTCTCTTTCAATATTATCTTTCTTTCTCTCTTTCAATATTATCTTTCTTCCTCTCTTTCAATATTATCTTTCTTCCTCTCTTTGAACATTATCTTTCTTTCTCTTTAAATTCCCTCAACTCCCATTGTCTCACTTTATCTCTATTCTTATTTTTAAATTAAAAATAGCACAAAAAGAAAAAAGACACCCAATATTTCTTTTTTTTCCAAATACTTTTATTTTGTATTATACATGGCTCTCCTCATTTTCTTTGCGATACTTGTCGACACGGTTGGTTCCTACCCTGTCACTCCAAACGGCACCATCCTGACAAACCTGCTCGAGGTACCTTACGAGGGCTTCTCAGAAAGATAAATTTTTCCTATGTCTCTCAGGTGCAGACAGGGAGGTCCCTGTGTATCTCAAATATCACAAACAAACAGTTGTTCAATCTGTTTTGCACTGTCTCGTACTTCTGGTCCAATCACATGATTTATCTCAAATTTACATACATTTCCGGCATTACTGCTAATTTCACTACTGCAACTGAATGATGTCACGTTTAAAATTCCAAAAATTGTCTACTTCTTCTTAGCTGCTTGTTTCTCTTCTTTCTTCGCTCGTCTCTTCTCTTCTTCTCTCGTTAACCACTGTTCCTTTGATTCCGTTGCAGTCTCTTCGCAAAACCACACTCCGTAGTACTGACTGTGTGTGGCTTTGTCTCGTAGTTTCTTGCACTTTCTGCAGGTGGTCCCCTTGGTTCTCGGCTTGTACTTCTTCGTCACTCGGCATCCCAACTCAGCTTCCTCTCTGGCTACTTTGAGTCTGTAATGTAGTGTGCTTCTTGCTATTGGAGGACGTGGAGCGATACGTACAAGATGAGGTTCCTGTGGATGGATGTTGACCGACGCTTGTTGTGTGGGTGCAGGGATCAACACAAATGTTGGATGCCTCATCTTTGCTTGCTGAGCGGTGTTCTGTGGTGTCTGGAAAGAGAATGCAGGCCGCTCCTCGTGGACGGGTGCTGAGAGGGTATGGGGCCTGTCCACTGGTGCTGGAAGCGGTCTCTGAGCTGCCATTGGAGGGTGCAAGAGTGAAGCCTTGAACAGTACCTCCTTCTCTTCTTTCTTTGATTTCTTGGTGTACCTGTGTAAATAAAATGATAGCATAAGAAGAATGTTAATAAAAATAAAGAGAATAAATCAATTGGGATACAAGTTGGTATATATATATATATATATATATATACATATATGTTTGCTGGGTAAAATCATCCTTATTATTGATAGCAATATCCCGTATTTCATATGTCCATAAACAGAGTGGACCACCCCCAAAAAAAACGGTTATATCAACAACAACAAATAATTATTCATTCATTCAATCAATAGCAGCAGTGGTTGTAATGAGAGAATAAAGTTTAAGGGATAAAGGGATATATATATTTATCAAATAGAAATAAATGATAAACTTACCACTGTGAAAGAGTCCTCTGATTAAGCTCTACCAGTTGAATCTGGGTGCCTCTCATGATGGTTGCGTTATTCAGGACCTTGCTTCTGATGTTCTTGAAGGCTTTGAGGATGAGAGTCCACCTATTGGTCACTGAGTCCTTGGTACGAGCAGCTCCTGGGATCGGCTGCAGAGCTTAGAAATGGTGCACTCTATGTACCTGTTGTAGTCCGGCCACTGTGCGGGTCCAGCGTTTTGACCCAGGAAACACCTGTTGAAATGAAATGAAATGAAATGAAATGAAATAGAAATATATATTTGCAACTGAAAATTAGAAATGTTGAAATGAATTGTTGGACAGAGAATTTATTACATGTTAATTCTTTGTTATTGAATCATATTTAAACTTCCATGAAAGAATAAATGGATGGATGAAAAATTAATATCGTAGCTTCTGGCAATTACAATTACAGACCAATTTTCTTAATCATTTTTTAAATTCTTGTTACAAGTTCTACAAAAAATTACCTCTTAGTGCTCTCAAGGCCAGCAACAACTGTAGTGGACTTTGTCTTTTTGGCCTTAAACCTTCCAT
>CP137671.1:28288695-28334717 GCA_037976565.1 Mesocentrotus franciscanus
GTCCTACAGCAAGACAATTTATCCACAATTATTGCTTCTCTCTACTCAGGTGTACATTTGGAGACCCGGTAGGAGGTTAAAGTCTTTAAGTGAACGATCTTCCCAATGCCCATGAGCCACTTGGAAGGAATGCTCCCCAGGGAGTGGAGATGGTGCACACAATGTGCGCTGGTTTGCATTGTATCCTATGACCGGGGTAATAATATCATTGTAAAGCGCTTAGAATTGATTATCAATCATATAGGCGCTATATAAATCGAAACAATATTATGATTCAAAATTTAGTTTTGCACTTTGCATCTCGAAACAAGAGGGCACTCGAATTAACCAGTATTACACAGGGGTATGGGGACATTATTTGTATATGATTACTATTTCATTTGTGATCTAGGCGTCGATCAAGGGGTCATCTGACCGAATTCCTGTACTAGCATATTCAGGATTTCGCGCTATGCACATTGAGGTAACTATTCATGTGGATGTGGTTTGTCAAGATTGGTAGAGCGCACGCTTTCCGATAATGAGATCCCGAGTTCGAACCATGCCCACTGCCTTTTGTCCTACAGCAAGACAATTTATCCACAATTATTGCTGCTCTCTACTCAGGTGTGTATTTGGGGACCCGGTAGGAGGTTAAAGTCTTTAAGTGAACGATCTTCCCAATGCCCATGAGCCACTTGAAAGGAATGCTCCCCAGGAGTGGAAATGGTGCACACAATGTGCGCTTGTTTGCATTGTACCCTATGACCGGGGTAATAATATCATTGTAAAGCGCTTAGAATTGATTATCAATCATATAGGCGCTATATAAATCGAAACAATATTATGATTCAACAATTTATTTTTGCACTTTGCATCTCCGAAACAAGAGGGCACTCGAATTAACCAGTATTACACCGGGGTATGGGGACATTATTTGTATATGATTACTATTTCATTTGTGATCTAGGCGTCGATCAAGGGGTCATCTGACCGAATTCCTGTACTAGCATATTCAGGATTTCGCGCTATGCACATTGAGTAACTATTCATGTGGATGTGGTTTTTCAAGATTGGTAGAGCGCACGCTTTCCGATAATGAGATCCCGAGTTCGAACCATGCCCACTGCCTTTTGTCCTGGCAAGACAATTTATCCACAATTATTGCTGCTCTCTACTCAGGTGTGTACATGGGGCCCCGGTAGGAGTTGAAAGTCTTTAAGTGAACGATCTTCCCAATGCCCATAAGCCGCTTTGAAGGAATGCTCCCCAGGAGTGGAGATGGTGCACACAATGTGCGCTTGTTTGCATTGTACCCTATGACCGGGGTAATAATATCATTGTAAAGCGCTTAGAATTGATTATCAATCATATAGGCGCTATATAAATCGAAACAATATCATGATTCAAAACTTTCATTTTTGCACTTTGCATCTCGAAACAAGAGGGCACTCGAATTAACCAGTATTACACCGGGTATGGGGACATTATTTGTATATGATTACTATTTCATTTGTGATCTAGGCGTCGATCAAGGGGTCATCTGACCGAATTCCTGTACTAGCATATTCAGGATTTCGCGCTATGCACATTGAGGTAACTATTCATGTGGATGTGGTTTGTCAAGATTGGTAGAGCGCACGCTTTCCGATAATGAGATCCCGAGTTCGAACCATGCCCACTGCCTTTTTGTCCTACAGCAAGCAATTTATCCACAATTATTGCTGCTCTCTACTCAGGTGTATATTTGGAGACCCGGTAGGAGGTTAAAGTCTTTAAGTGAACGATCTTCCCAATGCCCATGAGCCACTTGGAAGGAATGCTCCCCAGGGTGGAGATGGTGCACACAATGTGCGCTTGTTTGCATTGTACTATGACCGGGGTAATAATATCATTGTAAAGCGCTTAGAATTGATTATCAATCATATAGGCGCTATATAAATCGAAACAATATTATGATTCAACAATTTAATTTTTGCACTTTGCATCTCGAAACAAGAGGGCACTCGAATTAACCAGTATTACACCGGGGTATGGGGACATTATTTGTATATGATTACTATTTCATTTGTGATCTAGGGGGTCATCTGACCGAATTCCCTGTACTAGCATATTCAGGATTTCGCGCTATGCACATTGAGTAACTATTCATGTGGATGTGGTTTGTCAAGATTGGTAGAGCGCACGCTTTCCGATAATGAGATCGAGTTCGAACCATGTGCGCTTGTTTGCCATTAATACCCTATGACCGGGGTAATATACCATTGTAAAGCGCTTAGAATTGATTATCATTATCATATAGGCGCTATATAAATCGAAACAATATCATGATTCAAAATTTCATTTTTGCACTTTGCATCTCCGAAACAAGAGGGCACTCGAATTAACCAGTATTACACAGGGGTATGGGGACATTATTTGTATATGATTACTATTTCATTTGTGATCTAGGCGTCGATCAAGGGGTCATCTGACCGAATTCCCTGTACTAGCATATTCAGGATTTCGCGCTATGCACATTGAGGTAACTATTCATGTGGATGTGGTTTGTCAAGATTGGTAGAGCGCACGCTTTCCGATAATGAGATCCCGAGTTCGAACCATGCCCACTGCCTTTTGTCCTACAGCAAGACAATTTATCCACAATTATTGCTGCTCTCTACTCAGGTGTATATTTGGAGACCCGGTAGGAGGTTAAAGTCTTTAAGTGAACGATCTTCCCAATGCCCATGAGCCACTTGGAAGGAATGCTCCCCAGTGGAGATGGTGCACACAATGTGCGCTTGTTTGCATTGTATCCTATGACCGGGGTAATAATATCATTGTAAAGCGCTTAGAATTGATTATCAATCATATAGGCGCTATATAAATCGAAACAATATTATGATTCAACAATTTAATTTTTGCACTTTGCATCTCGAAACAAGAGGGCACTCGAATTAACCAGTATTACACGGGGTATGGGGACATTATTTGTATATGATTACTATTTCATTTGTGATCTAGGCGTCGATCAAGGGTCATCTGACCGAATTCCCTGTACTAGCATATTCAGGATTTCGCGCTATGCACATTGAGGTAACTATTCATGTGGATGTGGTTTGTCAAGATTGGTAGAGCGCACGCTTTCCGATAATGAGATCCCGAGTTCGAACCATGCCCACTGCCTTTTGTCCTACAGCAAGACAATTTATCCACAATTATTGCTGCTCTCTACTCAGGTGTATATTTGGAGACCCGGTAGGAGGTTAAAGTCTTTAAGTGAACGATCTTCCCAATGCCCATGAGCCACTTGGAAGGAATGCTCCCCAGGGAGTGGAGATGGTGCACACAATGTGCGCTTGTTTGCATTGTATCCTATGACCGGGGTAATAATATCATTGTAAAGCGCTTAGAATTGATTATCAATCATATAGGCGCTATATAAATCGAAACAATATTATGATTCAACAATTTAATTTTGCACTTTGCATCTCCGAAACAAGAGGGCACTCGAATTAACCAGTATTACACCGGGGTATGGGGACATTATTTGTATATGATTACTATTTCATTTGTGATCTAGGCGTCGGGGGTCATCTGACCGAATTCCCTGTACTAGCATATTCAGGATTTCGCGCTATGCACATTGAGGTAACTATTCATGTGGATGTGGTTTGTCAAGATTGGTAGAGCGCACGCTTTCCGATAATGAGATCCCGAGTTCGAACCAATGTGCGCTTGTTTGCATTGTACCCTATGACCGGGGAGTAATAATACCAATTGTAAAGCGCTTAGAATTGATTATCAATTATCAATCATATAGGCGCTATATAAATCGAAACAATATCATGATTCAAAATTTCATTGTACTTTGCATCTCCGAAACAAGAGGGCACTCGAATTAACCAGTATTACACCGGGGTATGGGGACATTATTTGTATATGATTACTATTTCATTTGTGATCTAGGCGTCGATCAAGGGGTCATCTGACCGAATTCCCTGTACTAGCATATTCAGGATTTCGCGCTATGCACATTGAGGTAACTATTCATGTGGATGTGGTTTGTCAAGATTGGTAGAGCGCACGCTTTCCGATAATGAGATCCCGAGTTCGAACCATGCCCACTGCCTTTTGTCCTACAGCAAGACAATTTATCCACAATTATTGCTGCTCTCTACTCAGGTGTGTATTTGGAGACCCGGTAGGAGGTTAAAGTCTTTAAGTGAACGATCTTCCCAATGCCCATGAGCCACTTGGAAGGAATGCTCCCCAGGTGGAGATGGTGCACACAATGTGCGCTTGTTTGCATTGTACCCTATGACCGGGGTAATAATATCATTGTAAAGCGCTTAGAATTGATTATCAATCATATAGGCGCTATATAAATCGAAACAATATCATGATTCAACAATTTCATTTTTGCACTTTGCATCTCCGAAACAAGAGGGCACTCGAATTAACCAGTATTACACCGGGGTATGGGGACATTATTTGTATATGATTACTATTTCATTTGTGATCTAGGCGTCGATCAAGGGGTCATCTGACCGAATTCCCTGTACTAGCATATTCAGGATTTCGCGCTATGCACATTGAGGTAACTATTCATGTGGATGTGGTTTGTCAAGATTGGTAGAGCGCACGCTTTCCGATAATGAGATCCCGAGTTCGAACCATGCCCACTGCCTTTTGTCCTACAGCAAGACAATTTATCCACAATTATTGCTGCTCTCTACTCAGGTGTATATTTGGAGACCCGGTAGGAGGTTAAAGTCTTTAAGTGAACGATCTTCCCAATGCCCATGAGCCACTTGGAAGGAATGCTCCCCAGGGAGTGGAGATGGTGCACACAATGTGCGCTTGTTTGCATTGTATCCTATGACCGGGGTAATAATATCATTGTAAAGCGCTTAGAATTGATTATCAATCATATAGGCGCTATATAAATCGAAACAATATTATGATTCAACAATTTAATTTTTGCACTTTGCATCTCCGAAACAAGAGGGCACTCGAATTAACCAGTATTACACCGGGGTATGGGGACATTATTTGTATATGATTACTATTTCATTTGTGATCTAGGCGTCGATCAAGGGGTCATCTGACCGAATTCCTGTACTAGCATATTCAGGATTTCGCGCTATGCACATTGAGGTAACTATTCATGTGGATGTGGTTTGTCAAGATTGGTAGAGCGCACGCTTTCCGATAATGAGATCCCGAGTTCGAACCATGCCCACTGCCTTTTGTCCTACAGCAAGACAATTTATCACTTATTTGTAATAATACATTGTAAAGCGCTTAGAATTGATTATCAATTATCCTTATAGGCGCTATATAAATCGAAACAATATCATGATTCAAAATTTCATTTTTGCACTTTGCATCTCCGAAACAAGAGGGCACTCGAATTAACCAGTATTACACCGGGGTATGGGGACATTATTTGTATATGATTACTATTTCATTTGTGATCTAGGCGTCGATCAAGGGGTCATCTGACCGAATTCCCTGTACTAGCATATTCAGGATTTCGCGCTATGCACATTGAGGTAACTATTCATGTGGATGTGGTTTTCAAGATTGGTAGAGCGCACGCTTTCCGATAATGAGATCCCGAGTTCGAACCATGCCCACTGCCTTTTGTCCTACAGCAAGACAATTTATCCACAATTATTGCTGCTCTCTACTCAGGTGTATATTTGGAGACCCGGTAGGAGGTTAAAGTCTTTAAGTGAACGATCTTCCCAATGCCCATGAGCCACTTGGAAGGAATGCTCCCAGGAGTGGAGATGGTGCACACAATGTGCGCTTGTTTGCATTGTATCCTATGACCGGGGTAATAATATCATTGTAAAGCGCTTAGAATTGATTATCAATCATATAGGCGCTATATAAATCGAAACAATATTATGATTCAAAATTTAATTTTGCACTTTGCATCTCCGAAACAAGAGGGCACTCGAATTAACCAGTATTACACCGGGGTATGGGGACATTATTTGTATATGATTACTATTTCATTTGTGATCTAGGCGTCGATCAAGGGGTCATCTGACCGAATTCCCTGTACTAGCATATTCAGGATTTCGCGCTATGCACATTGAGGTAACTATTCATGTGGATGTGGTTTGTCAAGATTGGTAGAGCGCACGCTTTCCGATAATGAGATCCCGAGTTCGAACCATGCCCACTGCCTTTTTGTCCTACAGCAAGACAATTTATCCACAATTATTGCTGCTCTCTACTCAGGTGTATATTTGGGACCCGGTAGGAGGTTAAAGTCTTTAAGTGAACGATCTTCCCAATGCCCATGAGCCACTTGGAAGGAATGCTCCCAGGGAGTGGAGATGGTGCACACAATGTGCGCTTGTTTGCATTGTATCCTATGACCGGGGTAATAATATCATTGTAAAGCGCTTAGAATTGATTATCAATCATATAGGCGCTATATAAATCGAAACAATATTATGATTCAACAATTTATTTTTGCACTTTGCATCTCCGAAACAAGAGGGCACTCGAATTAACCAGTATTACACCGGGGTATGGGGACATTATTTGTATATGATTACTATTTCATTTGTGATCTAGGCGTCGATCAAGGGGTCATCTGACCGAATTCCCTGTACTAGCATATTCAGGATTTCGCGCTATGCACATTGAGGTAACTATTCATGTGGATGTGGTTTTCAAGATTGGTAGAGCGCACGCTTTCCGATAATGAGATCCCGAGTTCGAACCATGCCCACTGCCTTTTTGTCCTACAGCAAGACAATTTATCCACAATTATTGCTGCTCTCTACTCAGGTGTATATTTGGAGACCCGGTAGGAGGTTAAAGTCTTTAAGTGAACGATCTTCCCAATGCCCATGAGCCACTTGGAAGGAATGCTCCCCAGGGAGTGGAGATGGTGCACACAATGTGCGCTGGTTTGCATTGTATCCTATGACCGGGGTAATAATATCATTGTAAAGCGCTTAGAATTGATTATCAATCATATAGGCGCTATATAAATCGAAACAATATCATGATTCAAAACTTTCATTTTGCACTTTGCATCTCGAAACAAGAGGGCACTCGAATTAACCAGTATTACACCGGGGTATGGGGACATTATTTGTATATGATTACTATTTCATTTGTGATCTAGGCGTCGATCAAGGGGTCATCTGACCGAATTCCCTGTACTAGCATATTCAGGATTTCGCGCTATGCACATTGAGGTAACTATTCATGTGGATGTGGTTTTCAAGATTGGTAGAGCGCACGCTTTCCGATAATGAGATCCCGAGTTCGAACCATGCCCACTGCCTTTTTGTCCTACAGCAAGACAATTTATCCACAATTATTGCTGCTCTCTACTCAGGTGTGTACATGGAGACCCGGTAGGAGGTTAAAGTCTTTAAGTGAACGATCTTCCCAATGCCCATGAGCCACTTGGAAGGAATGCTCCCCAGGGAGTGGAGATGGTGCACACAATGTGCGCTGGTTTGCATTGTATCCTATGACCGGGGTAATAATATCATTGTAAAGCGCTTAGAATTGATTATCAATCATATAGGCGCTATATAAATCGAAACAATATTATGATTCAAAATTTCATTTTTGCACTTTGCATCTCGAAACAAGAGGGCACTCGAATTAACCAGTATTACACCGGGGTATGGGGACATTATTTGTATATGATTACTATTTCATTTGTGATCTAGGCGTCGATCAAGGGGTCATCTGACCGAATTCCCTGTACTAGCATATTCAGGATTTCGCGCTATGCACATTGAGGTAACTATTCATGTGGATGTGGTTTGTCAAGATTGGTAGAGCGCACGCTTTCCGATAATGAGATCCCGAGTTCGAACCATGCCCACTGCCTTTTTGTCCTACAGCAAGACAATTTATCCACAATTATTGCTGCTCTCTACTCAGGTGTGTATTTGGAGACCCGGTAGGAGGTTAAAGTCTTTAAGTGAACGATCTTCCCAATGCCCATGAGCCACTTGGAAGGAATGCTCCCCAGGGAGTGGAGATGGTGCACACAATGTGCGCTGGTTTGCATTGTATCCTATGACCGGGGTAATAATATCATTGTAAAGCGCTTAGAATTGATTATCAATCATATAGGCGCTATATAAATCGAAACAATATCATGATTCAAAACTTTCATTTTGCACTTTGCATCTCGAAACAAGAGGGCACTCGAATTAACCAGTATTACACCGGGGTATGGGGACATTATTTGTATATGATTACTATTTCATTTGTGATCTAGGCGTCGATCAAGGGGTCATCTGACCGAATTCCCTGTACTAGCATATTCAGGATTTCGCGCTATGCACATTGAGGTAACTATTCATGTGGATGTGGTTTGTCAAGATTGGTAGAGCGCACGCTTTCCGATAATGAGATCCCGAGTTCGAACCATGCCCACTGCCTTTTTGTCCTACAGCAAGACAATTTATCCACAATTATTGCTGCTCTCTACTCAGGTGTATATTTGGAGACCCGGTAGGAGGTTAAAGTCTTTAAGTGAACGATCTTCCCAATGCCCATGAGCCACTTGGAAGGAATGCTCCCCAGGGAGTGGAGATGGTGCACACAATGTGCGCTTGTTTGCATTGTATCCTATGACCGGGGTAATAATATCATTGTAAAGCGCTTAGAATTGATTATCAATCATATAGGCGCTATATAAATCGAAACAATATCATGATTCAAAATTTCATTTTGCACTTTGCATCTCGAAACAAGAGGGCACTCGAATTAACCAGTATTACACCGGGGTATGGGGACATTATTTGTATATGATTACTATTTCATTTGTGATCTAGGCGTCGATCAAGGGGTCATCTGACCGAATTCCCTGTACTAGCATATTCAGGATTTCGCGCTATGCACATTGAGGTAACTATTCATGTGGATGTGGTTTGTCAAGATTGGTAGAGCGCACGCTTTCCGATAATGAGATCCCGAGTTCGAACCATGCCCACTGCCTTTTTGTCCTACAGCAAGACAATTTATCCACAATTATTGCTGCTCTCTACTCAGGTGTATATTTGGAGACCCGGTAGGAGGTTAAAGTCTTTAAGTGAACGATCTTCCCAATGCCCATGAGCCACTTGGAAGGAATGCTCCCCAGGGAGTGGAGATGGTGCACACAATGTGCGCTTGTTTGCATTGTATCCTATGACCGGGGTAATAATATCATTGTAAAGCGCTTAGAATTGATTATCAATCATATAGGCGCTATATAAATCGAAACAATATCATGATTCAAAATTTCATTTTGCACTTTGCATCTCGAAACAAGAGGGCACTCGAATTAACCAGTATTACACCGGGGTATGGGGACATTATTTGTATATGATTACTATTTCATTTGTGATCTAGGCGTCGATCAAGGGGTCATCTGACCGAATTCCCTGTACTAGCATATTCAGGATTTCGCGCTATGCACATTGAGGTAACTATTCATGTGGATGTGGTTTTCAAGATTGGTAGAGCGCACGCTTTCCGATAATGAGATCCCGAGTTCGAACCATGCCCACTGCCTTTTTGTCCTACAGCAAGACAATTTATCCACAATTATTGCTGCTCTCTACTCAGGTGTGTATTTGGAGACCCGGTAGGAGGTTAAAGTCTTTAAGTGAACGATCTTCCCAATGCCCATGAGCCACTTGGAAGGAATGCTCCCCAGGGAGTGGAGATGGTGCACACAATGTGCGCTTGTTTGCATTGTATCCTATGACCGGGGTAATAATATCATTGTAAAGCGCTTAGAATTGATTATCAATCATATAGGCGCTATATAAATCGAAACAATATCATGATTCAAAATTTCATTTTTGCACTTTGCATCTCCGAAACAAGAGGGCACTCGAATTAACCAGTATTACACCGGGGTATGGGGACATTATTTGTATATGATTACTATTTCATTTGTGATCTAGGCGTCGATCAAGGGGTCATCTGACCGAATTCCCTGTACTAGCATATTCAGGATTTCGCGCTATGCACATTGAGGTAACTATTCATGTGGATGTGGTTTTCAAGATTGGTAGAGCGCACGCTTTCCGATAATGAGATCCCGAGTTCGAACCATGCCCACTGCCTTTTTGTCCTACAGCAAGACAATTTATCCACAATTATTGCTGCTCTCTACTCAGGTGTGTACATGGGGACCCGGTAGGAGGTTAAAGTCTTTAAGTGAACGATCTTCCCAGTGCCCATGAGCCACTTGGAAGGAATGCTCCCCAGGGAGTGGAGATGGTGCACACAATGTGCGCTTGTTTGCATTGTATCCTATGACCGGGGTAATAATATCATTGTAAAGCGCTTAGAATTGATTATCAATCATATAGGCGCTATATAAATCGAAACAATATTATGATTCAAAATTTATTTTGCACTTTGCATCTCGAAACAAGAGGGCACTCGAATTAACCAGTATTACACCGGGGTATGGGGACATTATTTGTATATGATTACTATTTCATTTGTGATCTAGGCGTCGATCAAGGGGTCATCTGACCGAATTCCCTGTACTAGCATATTCAGGATTTCGCGCTATGCACATTGAGGTAACTATTCATGTGGATGTGGTTTGTCAAGATTGGTAGAGCGCACGCTTTCCGATAATGAGATCCCGAGTTCGAACCATGCCCACTGCCTTTTTGTCCTACAGCAAGACAATTTATCCACAATTATTGCTGCTCTCTACTCAGGTGTGTACATGGGGACCCGGTAGGAGGTTAAAGTCTTTAAGTGAACGATCTTCCCAGTGCCCATGAGCCACTTGGAAGGAATGCTCCCCAGGGAGTGGAGATGGTGCACACAATGTGCGCTGGTTTGCATTGTATCCTATGACCGGGGTAATAATATCATTGTAAAGCGCTTAGAATTGATTATCAATCATATAGGCGCTATATAAATCGAAACAATATCATGATTCAAAACTTTCATTTTTGCACTTTGCATCTCGAAACAAGAGGGCACTCGAATTAACCAGTATTACACCGGGGTATGGGGACATTATTTGTATATGATTACTATTTCATTTGTGATCTAGGCGTCGATCAAGGGGTCATCTGACCGAATTCCCTGTACTAGCATATTCAGGATTTCGCGCTATGCACATTGAGGTAACTATTCATGTGGATGTGGTTTGTCAAGATTGGTAGAGCGCACGCTTTCCGATAATGAGATCCCGAGTTCGAACCATGCCCACTGCCTTTTTGTCCTACAGCAAGACAATTTATCCACAATTATTGCTGCTCTCTACTCAGGTGTACATTTGGAGACCCGGTAGGAGGTTAAAGTCTTTAAGTGAACGATCTTCCCAATGCCCATGAGCCACTTGGAAGGAATGCTCCCCAGGGAGTGGAGATGGTGCACACAATGTGCGCTTGTTTGCATTGTATCCTATGACCGGGGTAATAATATCATTGTAAAGCGCTTAGAATTGATTATCAATCATATAGGCGCTATATAAATCGAAACAATATTATGATTCAAAATTTCATTTTGCACTTTGCATCTCCGAAACAAGAGGGCACTCGAATTAACCAGTATTACACCGGGGTATGGGGACATTATTTGTATATGATTACTATTTCATTTGTGATCTAGGCGTCGATCAAGGGGTCATCTGACCGAATTCCCTGTACTAGCATATTCAGGATTTCGCGCTATGCACATTGAGGTAACTATTCATGTGGATGTGGTTTTCAAGATTGGTAGAGCGCACGCTTTCCGATAATGAGATCCCGAGTTCGAACCATGCCCACTGCCTTTTTGTCCTACAGCAAGACAATTTATCCACAATTATTGCTGCTCTCTACTCAGGTGTGTACATGGGGACCCGGTAGGAGGTTAAAGTCTTTAAGTGAACGATCTTCCCAGTGCCCATGAGCCACTTGGAAGGAATGCTCCCCAGGGAGTGGAGATGGTGCACACAATGTGCGCTTGTTTGCATTGTATCCTATGACCGGGGTAATAATATCATTGTAAAGCGCTTAGAATTGATTATCAATCATATAGGCGCTATATAAATCGAAACAATATCATAATTAAAAACTTCAGTTTGCACTTTGCATCTCCGAAACAAGAGGGCACTTAAATTAACCAGTATTACACCGGGGTATGGGGACATTATTTGTATATGATTACTATTTCATTTGTGATCTAGGCGTCGATCAAGGGGTCATCTGACCGAATTCCCTGTACTAGCATATTCAGGATTTCGCGCTATGCACATTGAGGTAACTATTCATGTGGATGTGGTTTTCAAGATTGGTAGAGCGCACGCTTTCCGATAATGAGATCCCGAGTTCGAACCATGCCCACTGCCTTTTTGTCCTACAGCAAGACAATTTATCCACAATTATTGCTGCTCTCTACTCAGGTGTGTATGGGGACCCGGTAGGAGGTTAAAGTCTTTAAGTGAACGATCTTCCCAATGCCCATGAGCCACTTGGAAGGAATGCTCCCCAGGGAGTGGAGATGGTGCACACAATGTGCGCTTGTTTGCATTGTATCCTATGACCGGGGTAATAATATCATTGTAAAGCGCTTAGAATTGATTATCAATCATATAGGCGCTATATAAATCGAAACAATATTATGATTCAAAATTTCATTTTTGCACTTTGCATCTCGAAACAAGAGGGCACTCGAATTAACCAGTATTACACCGGGGTATGGGGACATTATTTGTATATGATTACTATTTCATTTGTGATCTAGGCGTCGATCAAGGGGTCATCTGACCGAATTCCCTGTACTAGCATATTCAGGATTTCGCGCTATGCACATTGAGGTAACTATTCATGTGGATGTGGTTTGTCAAGATTGGTAGAGCGCACGCTTTCCGATAATGAGATCCCGAGTTCGAACCATGCCCACTGCCTTTTTGTCCTACAGCAAGACAATTTATCCACAATTATTGCTGCTCTCTACTCAGGTGTACATTTGGAGACCCGGTAGGAGGTTAAAGTCTTTAAGTGAACGATCTTCCAATGCCCATGAGCCACTTGGAAGGAATGCTCCCCAGGGAGTGGAGATGGTGCACACAATGTGCGCTTGTTTGCATTGTATCCTATGACCGGGGTAATAATATCATTGTAAAGCGCTTAGAATTGATTATCAATCATATAGGCGCTATATAAATCGAAACAATATTATGATTCAAAATTTCATTTTGCACTTTGCATCTCGAAACAAGAGGGCACTCGAATTAACCAGTATTACACCGGGGTATGGGGACATTATTTGTATATGATTACTATTTCATTTGTGATCTAGGCGTCGATCAAGGGGTCATCTGACCGAATTCCCTGTACTAGCATATTCAGGATTTCGCGCTATGCACATTGAGGTAACTATTCATGTGGATGTGGTTTGTCAAGATTGGTAGAGCGCACGCTTTCCGATAATGAGATCCCGAGTTCGAACCATGCCCACTGCCTTTTTGTCCTACAGCAAGACAATTTATCCACAATTATTGCTGCTCTCTACTCAGGTGTATATTTGGAGACCCGGTAGGAGGTTAAAGTCTTTAAGTGAACGATCTTCCCAATGCCCATGAGCCACTTGGAAGGAATGCTCCCCAGGGAGTGGAGATGGTGCACACAATGTGCGCTTGTTTGCATTGTATCCTATGACCGGGGTAATAATATCATTGTAAAGCGCTTAGAATTGATTATCAATCATATAGGCGCTATATAAATCGAAACAATATTATGATTCAAAATTTCATTTTTGCACTTTGCATCTCCGAAACAAGAGGGCACTCGAATTAACCAGTATTACACCGGGGTATGGGGACATTATTTGTATATGATTACTATTTCATTTGTGATCTAGGCGTCGATCAAGGGGTCATCTGACCGAATTCCCTGTACTAGCATATTCAGGATTTCGCGCTATGCACATTGAGGTAACTATTCATGTGGATGTGGTTTGTCAAGATTGGTAGAGCGCACGCTTTCCGATAATGAGATCCCGAGTTCGAACCATGCCCACTGCCTTTTTGTCCTACAGCAAGACAATTTATCCACAATTATTGCTGCTCTCTACTCAGGTGTATATTTGGAGACCCGGTAGGAGGTTAAAGTCTTTAAGTGAACGATCTTCCCAATGCCCATGAGCCACTTGGAAGGAATGCTCCCCAGGGAGTGGAGATGGTGCACACAATGTGCGCTTGTTTGCATTGTATCCTATGACCGGGGTAATAATATCATTGTAAAGCGCTTAGAATTGATTATCAATCATATAGGCGCTATATAAATCGAAACAATATCATGATTCAAAACTTTCATTTTTGCACTTTGCATCTTCGAAACAAGAGGGCACTCGAATTAACCAGTATTACACCGGGGTATGGGGACATTATTTGTATATGATTACTATTTCATTTGTGATCTAGGCGTCGATCAAGGGGTCATCTGACCGAATTCCCTGTACTAGCATATTCAGGATTTCGCGCTATGCACATTGAGGTAACTATTCATGTGGATGTGGTTTGTCAAGATTGGTAGAGCGCACGCTTTCCGATAATGAGATCCCGAGTTCGAACCATGCCCACTGCCTTTTTGTCCTACAGCAAGACAATTTATCCACAATTATTGCTGCTCTCTACTCAGGTGTATATTTGGAGACCCGGTAGGAGGTTAAAGTCTTTAAGTGAACGATCTTCCCAATGCCCATGAGCCACTTGGAAGGAATGCTCCCAGGGAGTGGAGATGGTGCACACAATGTGCGCTTGTTTGCATTGTATCCTATGACCGGGGTAATAATATCATTGTAAAGCGCTTAGAATTGATTATCAATCATATAGGCGCTATATAAATCGAAACAATATTATGATTCAAAATTTATTTTGCACTTTGCATCTCGAAACAAGAGGGCACTCGAATTAACCAGTATTACACCGGGGTATGGGGACATTATTTGTATATGATTACTATTTCATTTGTGATCTAGGCGTCGATCAAGGGGTCATCTGACCGAATTCCCTGTACTAGCATATTCAGGATTTCGCGCTATGCACATTGAGGTAACTATTCATGTGGATGTGGTTTGTCAAGATTGGTAGAGCGCACGCTTTCCGATAATGAGATCCCGAGTTCGAACCATGCCCACTGCCTTTTGTCCTACAGCAAGACAATTTATCCACAATTATTGCTGCTCTCTACTCAGGTGTATACATGGGGACCCGGTAGGAGGTTAAAGTCTTTAAGTGAACGATCTTCCCAATGCCCATGAGCCACTTGGAAGGAATGCTCCCCAGGGAGTGGAGATGGTGCACACAATGTGCGCTTGTTTGCATTGTATCCTATGACCGGGGTAATAATATCATTGTAAAGCGCTTAGAATTGATTATCAATCATATAGGCGCTATATAAATCGAAACAATATCATGATTCAAAATTTCATTTTTGCACTTTGCATCTCCGAAACAAGAGGGCACTCGAATTAACCAGTATTACACCGGGGTATGGGGACATTATTTGTATATGATTACTATTTCATTTGTGATCTAGGCGTCGATCAAGGGGTCATCTGACCGAATTCCCTGTACTAGCATATTCAGGATTTCGCGCTATGCACATTGAGGTAACTATTCATGTGGATGTGGTTTGTCAAGATTGGTAGAGCGCACGCTTTCCGATAATGAGATCCCGAGTTCGAACCATGCCCACTGCCTTTTTGTCCTACAGCAAGACAATTTATCCACAATTATTGCTGCTCTCTACTCAGGTGTATACATGGGGACCCGGTAGGAGGTTAAAGTCTTTAAGTGAACGATCTTCCCAATGCCCATGAGCCACTTGGAAGGAATGCTCCCCAGGGAGTGGAGATGGTGCACACAATGTGCGCTTGTTTGCATTGTATCCTATGACCGGGGTAATAATATCATTGTAAAGCGCTTAGAATTGATTATCAATCATATAGGCGCTATATAAATCGAAACAATATCATGATTAAAAACTTTCATTTTGCACTTTGCATCTCCGAAACAAGAGGGCACTCAAATTAACCAGTATTACACCGGGGTATGGGGACATTATTTGTATATGATTACTATTTCATTTGTGATCTAGGCGTCGATCAAGGGGTCATCTGACCGAATTCCCTGTACTAGCATATTCAGGATTTCGCGCTATGCACATTGAGGTAACTATTCATGTGGATGTGGTTTGTCAAGATTGGTAGAGCGCACGCTTTCCGATAATGAGATCCCGAGTTCGAACCATGCCCACTGCCTTTTGTCCTTCAGCAAGACAATTTATCCACAATTATTGCTGCTCTCTACTCAGGTGTATATTTGGAGACCCGGTAGGAGGTTAAAGTCTTTAAGTGAACGATCTTCCCAATGCCCATGAGCCACTTGGAAGGAATGCTCCCAGGGAGTGGAGATGGTGCACACAATGTGCGCTTGTTTGCATTGTATCCTATGACCGGGGTAATAATATCATTGTAAAGCGCTTAGAATTGATTATCAATCATATAGGCGCTATATAAATCGAAACAATATTATGATTCAAAATTTCATTTTTGCACTTTGCATCTCCGAAACAAGAGGGCACTCGAATTAACCAGTATTACACCGGGGTATGGGGACATTATTTGTATATGATTACTATTTCATTTGTGATCTAGGCGTCGATCAAGGGGTCATCTGACCGAATTCCCTGTACTAGCATATTCAGGATTTCGCGCTATGCACATTGAGGTAACTATTCATGTGGATGTGGTTTGTCAAGATTGGTAGAGCGCACGCTTTCCGATAATGAGATCCCGAGTTCGAACCATGCCCACTGCCTTTTGTCCTACAGCAAGACAATTTATCCACAATTATTGCTGCTCTCTACTCAGGTGTATATTTGGAGACCCGGTAGGAGGTTAAAGTCTTTAAGTGAACGATCTTCCCAATGCCCATGAGCCACTTGGAAGGAATGCTCCCAGGGAGTGGAGATGGTGCACACAATGTGCGCTTGTTTGCATTGTATCCTATGACCGGGGTAATAATATCATTGTAAAGCGCTTAGAATTGATTATCAATCATATAGGCGCTATATAAATCGAAACAATATTATGATTCAAAATTTCATTTTTGCACTTTGCATCTCCGAAACAAGAGGGCACTCGAATTAACCAGTATTACACCGGGGTATGGGGACATTATTTGTATATGATTACTATTTCATTTGTGATCTAGGCGTCGATCAAGGGGTCATCTGACCGAATTCCCTGTACTAGCATATTCAGGATTTCGCGCTATGCACATTGAGGTAACTATTCATGTGGATGTGGTTTGTCAAGATTGGTAGAGCGCACGCTTTCCGATAATGAGATCCCGAGTTCGAACCATGCCCACTGCCTTTTGTCCTTCAGCAAGACAATTTATCCACAATTATTGCTGCTCTCTACTCAGGTGTATATTTGGAGACCCGGTAGGAGGTTAAAGTCTTTAAGTGAACGATCTTCCCAATGCCCATGAGCCACTTGGAAGGAATGCTCCCAGGGAGTGGAGATGGTGCACACAATGTGCGCTTGTTTGCATTGTATCCTATGACCGGGGTAATAATATCATTGTAAAGCGCTTAGAATTGATTATCAATCATATAGGCGCTATATAAATCGAAACAATATTATGATTCAAAATTTCATTTTTGCACTTTGCATCTCCGAAACAAGAGGGCACTCGAATTAACCAGTATTACACCGGGGTATGGGGACATTATTTGTATATGATTACTATTTCATTTGTGATCTAGGCGTCGATCAAGGGGTCATCTGACCGAATTCCCTGTACTAGCATATTCAGGATTTCGCGCTATGCACATTGAGGTAACTATTCATGTGGATGTGGTTTGTCAAGATTGGTAGAGCGCACGCTTTCCGATAATGAGATCCCGAGTTCGAACCATGCCCACTGCCTTTTGTCCTACAGCAAGACAATTTATCCACAATTATTGCTGCTCTCTACTCAGGTGTATATTTGGAGACCCGGTAGGAGGTTAAAGTCTTTAAGTGAACGATCTTCCCAATGCCCATGAGCCACTTGGAAGGAATGCTTCCCAGGGAGTGGAGATGGTGCACACAATGTGCGCTTGTTTGCATTGTACCCTATGACCGGGGTAATAATATCATTGTAAAGCGCTTAGAATTGATTATCAATCATATAGGCGCTATATAAATCGAAACAATATTATGATTCAAAATTTCATTTTTGCACTTTGCATCTCCGAAACAAGAGGGCACTCGAATTAACCAGTATTACACCGGGGTATGGGGACATTATTTGTATATGATTACTATTTCATTTGTGATCTAGGCGTCGATCAAGGGGTCATCTGACCGAATTCCCTGTACTAGCATATTCAGGATTTCGCGCTATGCACATTGAGGTAACTATTCATGTGGATGTGGTTTGTCAAGATTGGTAGAGCGCACGCTTTCCGATAATGAGATCCCGAGTTCGAACCATGCCCACTGCCTTTTGTCCTTCAGCAAGACAATTTATCCACAATTATTGCTGCTCTCTACTCAGGTGTATATTTGGAGACCCGGTAGGAGGTTAAAGTCTTTAAGTGAACGATCTTCCCAATGCCCATGAGCCACTTGGAAGGAATGCTCCCAGGGAGTGGAGATGGTGCACACAATGTGCGCTTGTTTGCATTGTACCTATGACCGGGGTAATAATATCATTGTAAAGCGCTTAGAATTGATTATCAATCATATAGGCGCTATATAAATCGAAACAATATTATGATTCAACAATTTAATTTTGCACTTTGCATCTCCGAAACAAGAGGGCACTCGAATTAACCAGTATTACACCGGGGTATGGGGACATTATTTGTATATGATTACTATTTCATTTGTGATCTAGGCGTCGATCAAGGGGTCATCTGACCGAATTCCCTGTACTAGCATATTCAGGATTTCGCGCTATGCACATTGAGGTAACTATTCATGTGGATGTGGTTTGTCAAGATTGGTAGAGCGCACGCTTTCCGATAATGAGATCCCGAGTTCGAACCATGCCCACTGCCTTTTGTCCTACAGCAAGACAATTTATCCACAATTATTGCTGCTCTCTACTCAGGTGTATATTTGGAGACCCGGTAGGAGGTTAAAGTCTTTAAGTGAACGATCTTCCCAATGCCCATGAGCCACTTGGAAGGAATGCTCCCAGGGAGTGGAGATGGTGCACACAATGTGCGCTTGTTTGCATTGTATCCTATGACCGGGGTAATAATATCATTGTAAAGCGCTTAGAATTGATTATCAATCATATAGGCGCTATATAAATCGAAACAATATTATGATTCAACAATTTCATTTTTGCACTTTGCATCTCCGAAACAAGAGGGCACTCGAATTAACCAGTATTACACCGGGGTATGGGGACATTATTTGTATATGATTACTATTTCATTTGTGATCTAGGCGTCGATCAAGGGGGCATCTGACCGAATTCCCTGTACTAGCATATTCAGGATTTCGCGCTATGCACATTGAGGTAACTATTCATGTGGATGTGGTTTGTCAAGATTGGTAGAGCGCACGCTTTCCGATAATGAGATCCCGAGTTCGAACCATGCCCACTGCCTTTTGTCCTTCAGCAAGACAATTTATCCACAATTATTGCTGCTCTCTACTCAGGTGTATATTTGGAGACCCGGTAGGAGGTTAAAGTCTTTAAGTGAACGATCTTCCCAATGCCCATGAGCCACTTGGAAGGAATGCTCCCAGGGAGTGAAGATGGTGCACACAATGTGCGCTTGTTTGCATTGTACCCTATGACCGGGGTAATAATATCATTGTAAAGCGCTTAGAATTGATTATCAATCATATAGGCGCTATATAAATCGAAACAATATTATGATTCAACAATTTAATTTTGCACTTTGCATCTCCGAAACAAGAGGGCACTCGAATTAACCAGTATTACACCGGGGTATGGGGACATTATTTGTATATGATTACTATTTCATTTGTGATCTAGGCGTCGATCAAGGGGTCATCTGACCGAATTCCCTGTACTAGCATATTCAGGATTTCGCGCTATGCACATTGAGGTAACTATTCATGTGGATGTGGTTTGTCAAGATTGGTAGAGCGCACGCTTTCCGATAATGAGATCCCGAGTTCGAACCATGCCCACTGCCTTTTGTCCTTCAGCAAGACAATTTATCCACAATTATTGCTGCTCTCTACTCAGGTGTATATTTGGAGACCCGGTAGGAGGTTAAAATCTTTAAGTGAACGATCTTCCAAGTGCCCATGAGCCACTTGGAAGGAATGCTCCCCAGGGAGTGGAGATGGTGCACACAATGTGCGCTTGTTTGCATTGTACCCTATGACCGGGGTAATAATATCATTGTAAAGCGCTTAGAATTGATTATCAATCATATAGGCGCTATATAAATCGAAACAATATTATGATTCAACAATTTATTTTTGCACTTTGCATCTCCGAAACAAGAGGGCACTCGAATTAACCAGTATTACACCGGGGTATGGGGACATTATTTGTATATGATTACTATTTCATTTGTGATCTAGGCGTCGATCAAGGGGTCATCTGACCGAATTCCCTGTACTAGCATATTCAGGATTTCGCGCTATGCACATTGAGGTAACTATTCATGTGGATGTGGTTTGTCAAGATTGGTAGAGCGCACGCTTTCCGATAATGAGATCCCGAGTTCGAACCATGCCCACTGCCTTTTGTCCTACAGCAAGACAATTTATCCACAATTATTGCTGCTCTCTACTCAGGTGTATATTTGGAGACCCGGTAGGAGGTTAAAGTCTTTAAGTGAACGATCTTCCCAATGCCCATGAGCCACTTGGAAGGAATGCTCCCCAGGGAGTGGAGATGGTGCACACAATGTGCGCTTGTTTGCATTGTATCCTATGACCGGGGTAATAATATCATTGTAAAGCGCTTAGAATTGATTATCAATCATATAGGCGCTATATAAATCGAAACAATATTATGATTCAACAATTTATTTTTGCACTTTGCATCTCCGAAACAAGAGGGCACTCGAATTAACCAGTATTACACCGGGGTATGGGGACATTATTTGTATATGATTACTATTTCATTTGTGATCTAGGCGTCGATCAAGGGGTCATCTGACCGAATTCCCTGTACTAGCATATTCAGGATTTCGCGCTATGCACATTGAGGTAACTATTCATGTGGATGTGGTTTGTCAAGATTGGTAGAGCGCACGCTTTCCGATAATGAGATCCCGAGTTCGAACCATGCCCACTGCCTTTTGTCCTACAGCAAGACAATTTATCCACAATTATTGCTGCTCTCTACTCAGGTGTATATTTGGAGACCCGGTAGGAGGTTAAAGTCTTTAAGTGAACGATCTTCCCAATGCCCATGAGCCACTTGGAAGGAATGCTCCCAGGGAGTGGAGATGGTGCACACAATGTGCGCTTGTTTGCATTGTATCCTATGACCGGGGTAATAATATCATTGTAAAGCGCTTAGAATTGATTATCAATCATATAGGCGCTATATAAATCGAAACAATATTATGATTCAACAATTTAATGTTTGCACTTTGCATCTCCGAAACAAGAGGGCACTCGAATTAACCAGTATTACACCGGGGTATGGGGACATTATTTGTATATGATTACTATTTCATTTGTGATCTAGGCGTCGATCAAGGGGTCATCTGACCGAATTCCCTGTACTAGCATATTCAGGATTTCGCGCTATGCACATTGAGGTAACTATTCATGTGGATGTGGTTTGTCAAGATTGGTAGAGCGCACGCTTTCCGATAATGAGATCCCGAGTTCGAACCATGCCCACTGCCTTTTGTCCTACAGCAAGACAATTTATCCACAATTATTGCTGCTCTCTACTCAGGTGTATACATGGGGACCCGGTAGGAGGTTAAAGTCTTTAAGTGAACGATCTTCCCAATGCCCATGAGCCACTTGGAAGGAATGCTCCCAGGGAGTGGAGATGGTGCACACAATGTGCGCTTGTTTGCATTGTATCCTATGACCGGGGTAATAATATCATTGTAAAGCGCTTAGAATTGATTATCAATCATATAGGCGCTATATAAATCGAAACAATATTATGATTCAAAATTTCATTTTTGCACTTTGCATCTCCGAAACAAGAGGGCACTCGAATTAACCAGTATTACACCGGGGTATGGGGACATTATTTGTATATGATTACTATTTCATTTGTGATCTAGGCGTCGATCAAGGGGTCATCTGACCGAATTCCCTGTACTAGCATATTCAGGATTTCGCGCTATGCACATTGAGGTAACTATTCATGTGGATGTGGTTTGTCAAGATTGGTAGAGCGCACGCTTTCCGATAATGAGATCCCGAGTTCGAACCATGCCCACTGCCTTTTGTCCTACAGCAAGACAATTTATCCACAATTATTGCTGCTCTCTACTCAGGTGTATATTTGGAGACCCGGTAGGAGGTTAAAGTCTTTAAGTGAACGATCTTCCCAATGCCCATGAGCCACTTGGAAGGAATGCTCCCAGGGAGTGGAGATGGTGCACACAATGTGCGCTTGTTTGCATTGTATCCTATGACCGGGGTAATAATATCATTGTAAAGCGCTTAGAATTGATTATCAATCATATAGGCGCTATATAAATCGAAACAATATTATGATTCAACAATTTATTTTTGCACTTTGCATCTCCGAAACAAGAGGGCACTCGAATTAACCAGTATTACACCGGGGTATGGGGACATTATTTGTATATGATTACTATTTCATTTGTGATCTAGGCGTCGATCAAGGGGTCATCTGACCGAATTCCCTGTACTAGCATATTCAGGATTTCGCGCTATGCACATTGAGGTAACTATTCATGTGGATGTGGTTTGTCAAGATAGGTAGAGCGCACGCTTTCCGATAATGAGATCCCGAGTTCGAACCATGCCCACTGCCTTTTGTCCTACAGCAAGACAATTTATCCACAATTATTGCTGCTCTCTACTCAGGTGTATATTTGGAGACCCGGTAGGAGGTTAAAGTCTTTAAGTGAACGATCTTCCCAATGCCCATGAGCCACTTGGAAGGAATGCTCCCAGGGAGTGGAGATGGTGCACACAATGTGCGCTTGTTTGCATTGTATCCTATGACCGGGGTAATAATATCATTGTAAAGCGCTTAGAATTGATTATCAATCATATAGGCGCTATATAAATCGAAACAATATTATGATTCAACAATTTAATGTTTGCACTTTGCATCTCCGAAACAAGAGGGCACTCGAATTAACCAGTATTACACCGGGGTATGGGGACATTATTTGTATATGATTACTATTTCATTTGTGATCTAGGCGTCGATCAAGGGGTCATCTGACCGAATTCCCTGTACTAGCATATTCAGGATTTCGCGCTATGCACATTGAGGTAACTATTCATGTGGATGTGGTTTTCAAGATTGGTAGAGCGCACGCTTTCCGATAATGAGATCCCGAGTTCGAACCATGCCCACTGCCTTTTGTCCTACAGCAAGACAATTTATCCACAATTATTGCTGCTCTCTACTCAGGTGTGTACATGGGACCCGGTAGGAGGTTAAAGTCTTTAAGTGAACGATCTTCCCAATGCCCATGAGCCACTTGGAAGGAATGCTCCCCAGGGAGTGGAGATGGTGCACACAATGTGCGCTTGTTTGCATTGTATCCTATGACCGGGGTAATAATATCATTGTAAAGCGCTTAGAATTGATTATCAATCATATAGGCGCTATATAAATCGAAACAATATTATGATTCAAAATTTCATTTTTGCACTTTGCATCTCCGAAACAAGAGGGCACTCGAATTAACCAGTATTACACCGGGGTATGGGGACATTATTTGTATATGATTACTATTTCATTTGTGATCTAGGCGTCGATCAAGGGGTCATCTGACCGAATTCCCTGTACTAGCATATTCAGGATTTCGCGCTATGCACATTGAGGTAACTATTCATGTGGATGTGGTTTGTCAAGATTGGTAGAGCGCACGCTTTCCGATAATGAGATCCCGAGTTCGAACCATGCCCACTGCCTTTTGTCCTACAGCAAGACAATTTATCCACAATTATTGCTGCTCTCTACTCAGGTGTATATTTGGAGACCCGGTAGGAGGTTAAAGTCTTTAAGTGAACGATCTTCCCAATGCCCATGAGCCACTTGGAAGGAATGCTCCCAGGGAGTGGAGATGGTGCACACAATGTGCGCTTGTTTGCATTGTATCCTATGACCGGGGTAATAATATCATTGTAAAGCGCTTAGAATTGATTATCAATCATATAGGCGCTATATAAATCGAAACAATATTATGATTCAAAATTTAATTTTTGCACTTTGCATCTCCGAAACAAGAGGGCACTCGAATTAACCAGTATTACACCGGGGTATGGGGACATTATTTGTATATGATTACTATTTCATTTGTGATCTAGGCGTCGATCAAGGGGTCATCTGACCGAATTCCCTGTACTAGCATATTCAGGATTTCGCGCTATGCACATTGAGGTAACTATTCATGTGGATGTGGTTTGTCAAGATTGGTAGAGCGCACGCTTTCCGATAATGAGATCCCGAGTTCGAACCATGCCCACTGCCTTTTGTCCTTCAGCAAGACAATTTATCCACAATTATTGCTGCTCTCTACTCAGGTGTATATTTGGAGACCCGGTAGGAGGTTAAAGTCTTTAAGTGAACCATCTTCCCAATGCCCATGAGCCACTTGGAAGGAATGCTCCCAGGGAGTGGAGATGGTGCACACAATGTGCGCTTGTTTGCATTGTATCCTATGACCGGGGTAATAATATCATTGTAAAGCGCTTAGAATTGATTATCAATCATATAGGCGCTATATAAATCGAAACAATATTATGATTCAACAATTTAATTTTGCACTTTGCATCTCCGAAACAAGAGGGCACTCGAATTAACCAGTATTACACCGGGGTATGGGGACATTATTTGTATATGATTACTATTTCATTTGTGATCTAGGCGTCGATCAAGGGGTCATCTGACCGAATTCCCTGTACTAGCATATTCAGGATTTCGCGCTATGCACATTGAGGTAACTATTCATGTGGATGTGGTTTGTCAAGATTGGTAGAGCGCACGCTTTCCGATAATGAGATCCCGAGTTCGAACCATGCCCACTGCCTTTTGTCCTACAGCAAGACAATTTATCCACAATTATTGCTGCTCTCTACTCAGGTGTGTACATGGGGACCCGGTAGGAGGTTAAAGTCTTTAAGTGAACGATCTTCCCAATGCCCATGAGCCACTTGGAAGGAATGCTCCCAGGGAGTGGAGATGGTGCACACAATGTGCGCTTGTTTGCATTGTATCCTATGACCGGGGTAATAATATCATTGTAAAGCGCTTAGAATTGATTATCAATCATATAGGCGCTATATAAATCGAAACAATATTATGATTCAAAATTTCATTTTTGCACTTTGCATCTCCGAAACAAGAGGGCACTCGAATTAACCAGTATTACACAGGGGTATGGGGACATTATTTGTATATGATTACTATTTCATTTGTGATCTAGGCGTCGATCAAGGGGTCATCTGACCGAATTCCCTGTACTAGCATATTCAGGATTTCGCGCTATGCACATTAAGGTAACTATTCATGTGGATGTGGTTTGTCAAGATTGGTAGAGCGCACGCTTTCCGATAATGAGATCCCGAGTTCGAACCATGCCCACTGCCTTTTGTCCTACAGCAAGACAATTTATCCACAATTATTGCTGCTCTCTACTCAGGTGTACATTTGGAGACCCGGTAGGAGGTTAAAGTCTTTAAGTGAACGATCTTCCCAATGCCCATGAGCCACTTGGAAGGAATGCTCCCAGGGAGTGGAGATGGTGCACACAATGTGCGCTTGTTTGCATTGTACCTATGACCGGGGTAATAATATCATTGTAAAGCGCTTAGAATTGATTATCAATCATATAGGCGCTATATAAATCGAAACAATATTATGATTCAAAATTTAATTTTTGCACTTTGCATCTCCGAAACAAGAGGGCACTCGAATTAACCAGTATTACACCGGGGTATGGGGACATTATTTGTATATGATTACTATTTCATTTGTGATCTAGGCGTCGATCAAGGGGTCATCTGACCGAATTCCTGTACTAGCATATTCAGGATTTCGCGCTATGCACATTGAGGTAACTATTCATGTGGATGTGGTTTGTCAAGATTGGTAGAGCGCACGCTTTCCGATAATGAGATCCCGAGTTCGAACCATGCCCGCTTTTTTTGTGCCCTATGACCGGGGAAATAATGGTTGTAAAGCGCTTGATTGATTATCAATTATCATAGGCGCTATATAAATCGAAACAATATCATGATTCAAAACTTTCATTTTTGCACTTTGCATCTCCGAAACAAGAGGGCACTCGAATTAACCAGTATTACACAGGGGTATGGGGACATTATTTGTATATGATTACTATTTCATTTGTGATCTAGGCGTCGATCAAGGGGTCATCTGACCGAATTCCCTGTACTAGCATATTCAGGATTTCGCGCTATGCACATTGAGGTAACTATTCATGTGGATGTGGTTTGTCAAGATTGGTAGAGCGCACGCTTTCCGATAATGAGATCCCGAGTTCGAACCATGCCCACTGCCTTTTGTCCTACAGCAAGACAATTTATCCACAATTATTGCTGCTCTCTACTCAGGTGTACATTTGGAGACCCGGTAGGAGGTTAAAGTCTTTAAGTGAACGATCTTCCCAATGCCCATGAGCCACTTGGAAGGAATGCTCCCAGGGAGTGGAGATGGTGCACACAATGTGCGCTTGTTTGCATTGTCCTATGACCGGGGTAATAATATCATTGTAAAGCGCTTAGAATTGATTATCAATCATATAGGCGCTATATAAATCGAAACAATATTATGATTCAAAATTTCATTTTTGCACTTTGCATCTCCGAAACAAGAGGGCACTCGAATTAACCAGTATTACACAGGGGTATGGGGACATTATTTGTATATGATTACTATTTCATTTGTGATCTAGGCGTCGATCAAGGGGTCATCTGACCGAATTCCCTGTACTAGCATATTCAGGATTTCGCGCTATGCACATTGAGGTAACTATTCATGTGGATGTGGTTTGTCAAGATTGGTAGAGCGCACGCTTTCCGATAATGAGATCCCGAGTTCGAACCATGCCCACTGCCTTTTGTCCTACAGCAAGACAATTTATCCACAATTATTGCTGCTCTCTACTCAGGTGTATATTTGGAGACCCGGTAGGAGGTTAAAGTCTTTAAGTGAACGATCTTCCCAATGCCCATGAGCCACTTGGAAGGAATGCTCCCAGGGTGGAGATGGTGCACACAATGTGCGCTTGTTTGCATTGTACCCTATGACCGGGGTAATAATATCATTGTAAAGCGCTTAGAATTGATTATCAATCATATAGGCGCTATATAAATCGAAACAATATTATGATTCAAAATTTCATTTTTGCACTTTGCATCTCCGAAACAAGAGGGCACTCGAATTAACCAGTATTACACAGGGGTATGGGGACATTATTTGTATATGATTACTATTTCATTTGTGATCTAGGCGTCGATCAAGGGGTCATCTGACCGAATTCCCTGTACTAGCATATTCAGGATTTCGCGCTATGCACATTGAGGTAACTATTCATGTGGATGTGGTTTGTCAAGATTGGTAGAGCGCACGCTTTCCGATAATGAGATCCCGAGTTCGAACCATGCCCACTGCCTTTTGTCCTTCAGCAAGACAATTTATCCACAATTATTGCTGCTCTCTACTCAGGTGTATATTTGGAGACCCGGTAGGAGGTTAAAGTCTTTAAGTGAACGATCTTCCCAATGCCCATGAGCCACTTGGAAGGAATGCTCCCAGGGAGTGGAGATGGTGCACACAATGTGCGCTTGTTTGCATTGTATCCTATGACCGGGGTAATAATATCATTGTAAAGCGCTTAGAATTGATTATCAATCATATAGGCGCTATATAAATCGAAACAATATTATGATTCAACAATTTATTTTTTGCACTTTGCATCTCCGAAACAAGAGGGCACTCGAATTAACCAGTATTACACAGGGGTATGGGGACATTATTTGTATATGATTACTATTTCATTTGTGATCTAGGCGTCGATCAAGGGGTCATCTGACCGAATTCCCTGTACTAGCATATTCAGGATTTCGCGCTATGCACATTGAGGTAACTATTCATGTGGATGTGGTTTGTCAAGATTGGTAGAGCGCACGCTTTCCGATAATGAGATCCCGAGTTCGAACCATGCCCACTGCCTTTTGTCCTACAGCAAGACAATTTATCCACAATTATTGCTGCTCTCTACTCAGGTGTACATGGGGACCCGGTAGGAGGTTAAAGTCTTTATTTGAACGATCTTCTCAATGCCCATGAGCCACTTGGAAGGAATGCTCCCAGGGAGTGGAGATGGTGCACACAATGTGCGCTTGTTTGCATTGTATCCTATGACCGGGGTAATAATATCATTGTAAAGCGCTTAGAATTGATTATCAATCATATAGGCGCTATATAAATCGAAACAATATCATGATTCAAAACTTTCATTTTTGCACTTTGCATCTCCGAAACAAGAGGGCACTCGAATTAACCAGTATTACACAGGGGTATGGGGACATTATTTGTATATGATTACTATTTCATTTGTGATCTAGGCGTCGATCAAGGGGTCATCTGACCGAATTCCCTGTACTAGCATATTCAGGATTTCGCGCTATGCACATTGAGGTAACTATTCATGTGGATGTGGTTTGTCAAGATTGGTAGAGCGCACGCTTTCCGATAATGAGATCCCGAGTTCGAACCATGCCCACTGCCTTTTGTCCTACAGCAAGACAATTTATCCACAATTATTGCTGCTCTCTACTCAGGTGTACATTTGGAGACCCGGTAGGAGGTTAAAGTCTTTAAGTGAACGATCTTCCCAATGCCCATGAGCCACTTGGAAGGAATGCTCCCAGGGAGTGGAGATGGTGCACACAATGTGCGCTTGTTTGCATTGTATCCTATGACCGGGGTAATAATATCATTGTAAAGCGCTTAGAATTGATTATCAATCATATAGGCGCTATATAAATCGAAACAATATCATGATTCAAAACTTTCATTTTTGCACTTTGCATCTCCGAAACAAGAGGGCACTCGAATTAACCAGTATTACACAGGGGTATGGGGACATTATTTGTATATGATTACTATTTCATTTGTGATCTAGGCGTCGATCAAGGGGTCATCTGACCGAATTCCCTGTACTAGCATATTCAGGATTTCGCGCTATGCACATTGAGGTAACTATTCATGTGGATGTGGTTTGTCAAGATTGGTAGAGCGCACGCTTTCCGATAATGAGATCCCGAGTTCGAACCATGCCCACTGCCTTTTGTCCTTCAGCAAGACAATTTATCCACAATTATTGCTGCTCTCTACTCAGGTGTACATTTGGAGACCCGGTAGGAGGTTAAAGTCTTTAAGTGAACGATCTTCCCAATGCCCATGAGCCACTTGGAAGGAATGCTTCCCAGGGAGTGGAGATGGTGCACACAATGTGCGCTTGTTTGCATTGTACCCTATGACCGGGGTAATAATATCATTGTAAAGCGCTTAGAATTGATTATCAATCATATAGGCGCTATATAAATCGAAACAATATTATGATTCAACAATTTATTTTTGCACTTTGCATCTCCGAAACAAGAGGGCACTCGAATTAACCAGTATTACACAGGGGTATGGGGACATTATTTGTATATGATTACTATTTCATTTGTGATCTAGGCGTCGATCAAGGGGTCATCTGACCGAATTCCCTGTACTAGCATATTCAGGATTTCGCGCTATGCACATTGAGGTAACTATTCATGTGGATGTGGTTTGTCAAGATTGGTAGAGCGCACGCTTTCCGATAATGAGATCCCGAGTTCGAACCATGCCCACTGCCTTTTGTCCTACAGCAAGACAATTTATCCACAATTATTGCTGCTCTCTACTCAGGTGTATATTTGGGGACCCGGTAGGAGGTTAAAGTCTTTAAGTGAACGATCTTCTCAATGCCCATGAGCCACTTGGAAGGAATGCTCCCAGGGAGTGGAGATGGTGCACACAATGTGCGCTTGTTTGCATTGTATCCTATGACCGGGGTAATAATATCATTGTAAAGCGCTTAGAATTGATTATCAATCATATAGGCGCTATATAAATCGAAACAATATTATGATTCAAAACTTTCATTTTTGCACTTTGCATCTCCGAAACAAGAGGGCACTCGAATTAACCAGTATTACACAGGGGTATGGGGACATTATTTGTATATGATTACTATTTCATTTGTGATCTAGGCGTCGATCAAGGGGTCATCTGACCGAATTCCTGTACTAGCATATTCAGGATTTCGCGCTATGCACATTGAGGTAACTATTCATGTGGATGTGGTTTGTCAAGATTGGTAGAGCGCACGCTTTCCGATAATGAGATCCCGAGTTCGAACCATGCCCACTGCCTTTTGTCCTACAGCAAGACAATTTATCCACAATTATTGCTGCTCTCTACTCAGGTGTACATTTGGAGACCCGGTAGGAGGTTAAAGTCTTTAAGTGAACGATCTTCCCAATGCCCATGAGCCACTTGGAAGGAATGCTCCCAGGGAGTGGAGATGGTGCACACAATGTGCGCTTGTTTGCATTGTACCCTATGACCGGGGTAATAATATCATTGTAAAGCGCTTAGAATTGATTATCAATCATATAGGCGCTATATAAATCGAAACAATATTATGATTCAAAATTTAATTTTGCACTTTGCATCTCCGAAACAAGAGGGCACTCGAATTAACCAGTATTACACAGGGGTATGGGGACATTATTTGTATATGATTACTATTTCATTTGTGATCTAGGCGTCGATCAAGGGGTCATCTGACCGAATTCCCTGTACTAGCATATTCAGGATTTCGCGCTATGCACATTGAGGTAACTATTCATGTGGATGTGGTTTTCAAGATTGGTAGAGCGCACGCTTTCCGATAATGAGATCCCGAGTTCGAACCATGCCCACTGCCTTTTGTCCTACAGCAAGACAATTTATCCACAATTATTGCTGCTCTCTACTCAGGTGTACATTTGGAGACCCGGTAGGAGGTTAATGTCTTTAAGTGAACGATCTTCTCAATGCCCATGAGCCACTTGGAAGGAATGCTCCCAGGGAGTGGAGATGGTGCACACAATGTGCGCTTGTTTGCATTGTACCCTATGACCGGGGTAATAATATCATTGTAAAGCGCTTAGAATTGATTATCAATCATATAGGCGCTATATAAATCGAAACAATATTATGATTCAAAACTTTCATTTTTGCACTTTGCATCTCCGAAACAAGAGGGCACTCGAATTAACCAGTATTACACAGGGGTATGGGGACATTATTTGTATATGATTACTATTTCATTTGTGATCTAGGCGTCGATCAAGGGGTCATCTGACCGAATTCCCTGTACTAGCATATTCAGGATTTCGCGCTATGCACATTGAGGTAACTATTCATGTGGATGTGGTTTGTCAAGATTGGTAGAGCGCACGCTTTCCGATAATGAGATCCCGAGTTCGAACCATGCCCACTGCCTTTTGTCCTACAGCAAGACAATTTATCCACAATTATTGCTGCTCTCTACTCAGGTGTACATTTGGAGACCCGGTAGGAGGTTAAAGTCTTTAAGTGAACGATCTTCCCAATGCCCATGAGCCACTTGGAAGGAATGCTTCCCAGGGAGTGGAGATGGTGCACACAATGTGCGCTTGTTTGCATTGTACCCTATGACCGGGGTAATAATATCATTGTAAAGCGCTTAGAATTGATTATCAATCATATAGGCGCTATATAAATCGAAACAATATCATGATTCAAAACTTTCATTTTTGCACTTTGCATCTCCGAAACAAGAGGGCACTCGAATTAACCAGTATTACACAGGGGTATGGGGACATTATTTGTATATGATTACTATTTCATTTGTGATCTAGGCGTCGATCAAGGGGTCATCTGACCGAATTCCCTGTACTAGCATATTCAGGATTTCGCGCTATGCACATTGAGGTAACTATTCATGTGGATGTGGTTTGTCAAGATTGGTAGAGCGCACGCTTTCCGATAATGAGATCCCGAGTTCGAACCATGCCCACTGCCTTTTGTCCTTCAGCAAGACAATTTATCCACAATTATTGCTGCTCTCTACTCAGGTGTATACATTGGAGACCCGGTAGGAGGTTAAAGTCTTTAAGTGAACGATCTTCCCAATGCCCATGAGCCACTTGGAAGGAATGCTCCCAGGGAGTGGAGATGGTGCACACAATGTGCGCTTGTTTGCATTGTATCCTATGACCGGGGTAATAATATCATTGTAAAGCGCTTAGAATTGATTATCAATCATATAGGCGCTATATAAATCGAAACAATATTATGATTCAAAATTTAATTTTGCACTTTGCATCTCCGAAACAAGAGGGCACTCGAATTAACCAGTATTACACAGGGGTATGGGGACATTATTTGTATATGATTACTATTTCATTTGTGATCTAGGCGTCGATCAAGGGGTCATCTGACCGAATTCCCTGTACTAGCATATTCAGGATTTCGCGCTATGCACATTGAGGTAACTATTCATGTGGATGTGGTTTGTCAAGATTGGTAGAGCGCACGCTTTCCGATAATGAGATCCCGAGTTCGAACCATGCCCACTGCCTTTTGTCCTTCAGCAAGACAATTTATCCACAATTATTGCTGCTCTCTACTCAGGTGTACATTTGGAGACCCGGTAGGAGGTTAAAGTCTTTAAGTGAACGATCTTCTCAATGCCCATGAGCCACTTGGAAGGAATGCTCCCAGGGAGTGGAGATGGTGCACACAATGTGCGCTTGTTTGCATTGTACCCTATGACCGGGGTAATAATATCATTGTAAAGCGCTTAGAATTGATTATCAATCATATAGGCGCTATATAAATCGACACAATATCATGATTCAAAATTTCATTTTTGCACTTTGCATCTCCGAAACAAGAGGGCACTCGAATTAACCAGTATTACACAGGGGTATGGGGACATTATTTGTATATGATTACTATTTCATTTGTGATCTAGGCGTCGATCAAGGGGTCATCTGACCGAATTCCCTGTACTAGCATATTCAGGATTTCGCGCTATGCACATTGAGGTAACTATTCATGTGGATGTGGTTTGTCAAGATTGGTAGAGCGCACGCTTTCCGATAATGAGATCCCGAGTTCGAACCATGCCCACTGCCTTTTGTCCTTCAGCAAGACAATTTATCCACAATTATTGCTGCTCTCTACTCAGGTGTACATTTGGAGACCCGGTAGGAGGTTAAAGTCTTTAAGTGAACGATCTTCCCAATGCCCATGAGCCACTTGGAAGGAATGCTCCCAGGGAGTGGAGATGGTGCACACAATGTGCGCTTGTTTGCATTGTACCCTATGACCGGGGTAATAATATCATTGTAAAGCGCTTAGAATTGATTATCAATCATATAGGCGCTATATAAATCGAAACAATATTATGATTCAAAATTTATTTTTGCACTTTGCATCTCCGAAACAAGAGGGCACTCGAATTAACCAGTATTACACAGGGGTATGGGGACATTATTTGTATATGATTACTATTTCATTTGTGATCTAGGCGTCGATCAAGGGGTCATCTGACCGAATTCCCTGTACTAGCATATTCAGGATTTCGCGCTATGCACATTGAGGTAACTATTCATGTGGATGTGGTTTGTCAAGATAGGTAGAGCGCACGCTTTCCGATAATGAGATCCCGAGTTCGAACCATGCCCACTGCCTTTTGTCCTACAGCAAGACAATTTATCCACAATTATTGCTGCTCTCTACTCAGGTGTGTACATGGGGACCCGGTAGGAGGTTAAAGTCTTTAAGTGAACGATCTTCCCAATGCCCATGAGCCACTTGGAAGGAATGCTTCCCAGGGAGTGGAGATGGTGCACACAATGTGCGCTTGTTTGCATTGTACCCTATGACCGGGGTAATAATATCATTGTAAAGCGCTTAGAATTGATTATCAATCATATAGGCGCTATATAAATCGAAACAATATTATGATTCAAAATTTCATTTTTGCACTTTGCATCTCCGAAACAAGAGGGCACTCGAATTAACCAGTATTACACAGGGGTATGGGGACATTATTTGTATATGATTACTATTTCATTTGTGATCTAGGCGTCGATCAAGGGGTCATCTGACCGAATTCCCTGTACTAGCATATTCAGGATTTCGCGCTATGCACATTGAGGTAACTATTCATGTGGATGTGGTTTGTCAAGATTGGTAGAGCGCACGCTTTCCGATAATGAGATCCCGAGTTCGAACCATGCCCACTGCCTTTTGTCCTACAGCAAGACAATTTATCCACAATTATTGCTGCTCTCTACTCAGGTGTATTTGGAGACCCGGTAGGAGGTTAAAGTCTTTAAGTGAACGATCTTCTCAATGCCCATGAGCCACTTGGAAGGAATGCTCCCAGGGAGTGGAGATGGTGCACACAATGTGCGCTTGTTTGCATTGTATCCTATGACCGGGGTAATAATATCATTGTAAAGCGCTTAGAATTGATTATCAATCATATAGGCGCTATATAAATCGAAACAATATCATGATTCAAAACTTTCATTTTTGCACTTTGCATCTCCGAAACAAGAGGGCACTCGAATTAACCAGTATTACACAGGGGTATGGGGACATTATTTGTATATGATTACTATTTCATTTGTGATCTAGGCGTCGATCAAGGGGTCATCTGACCGAATTCCCTGTACTAGCATATTCAGGATTTCGCGCTATGCACATTGAGGTAACTATTCATGTGGATGTGGTTTGTCAAGATTGGTAGAGCGCACGCTTTCCGATAATGAGATCCCGAGTTCGAACCATGCCCACTGCCTTTTGTCCTTCAGCAAGACAATTTATCCACAATTATTGCTGCTCTCTACTCAGGTGTATATTTGGAGACCCGGTAGGAGGTTAAAGTCTTTAAGTGAACGATCTTCTCAATGCCCATGAGCCACTTGGAAGGAATGCTCCCAGGGAGTGGAGATGGTGCACACAATGTGCGCTTGTTTGCATTGTATCCTATGACCGGGGTAATAATATCATTGTAAAGCGCTTAGAATTGATTATCAATCATATAGGCGCTATATAAATCGAAACAATATTATGATTCAAAATTTAGTTTTGCACTTTGCATCTCCGAAACAAGAGGGCACTCGAATTAACCAGTATTACACAGGGGTATGGGGACATTATTTGTATATGATTACTATTTCATTTGTGATCTAGGCGTCGATCAAGGGGTCATCTGACCGAATTCCCTGTACTAGCATATTCAGGATTTCGCGCTATGCACATTGAGGTAACTATTCATGTGGATGTGGTTTGTCAAGATTGGTAGAGCGCACGCTTTCCGATAATGAGATCCCGAGTTCGAACCATGCCCACTGCCTTTTGTCCTTCAGCAAGACAATTTATCCACAATTATTGCTGCTCTCTACTCAGGTGTATATTTGGGGACCCGGTAGGAGGTTAAAGTCTTTAAGTGAACGATCTTCTTAATGCCCATGAGCCACTTGGAAGGAATGCTCCCAGGGAGTGGAGATGGTGCACACAATGTGCGCTGGTTTGCATTGTATCCTATGACCGGGGTAATAATATCATTGTAAAGCGCTTAGAATTGATTATCAATCATATAGGCGCTATATAAATCGAAACAATATTATGATTCAAAACTTCAATTTTTGCACTTTGCATCTCCGAAACAAGAGGGCACTCGAATTAACCAGTATTACACAGGGGTATGGGGACATTATTTGTATATGATTACTATTTCATTTGTGATCTAGGCATCGATCAAGGGGGTCATCTGACCGAATTCCCTGTACTAGCATATTCAGGATTTCGCGCTATGCACATTGAGGTAACTATCCATGTGGATGTGGTTTGTCATGATTGGTAGAGCGCACGCTTTCCGATAATGAGATCCCGAGTTCGAACCATGTCCACTGCTTTTTTGTCCTTCAGCAAGACAATTTATCCACAATTATTGCTGCTCTCTACTCAGGTGTATATTTGGAGACCCGGTAGGAGGTTAAAGTCTATAAGTGAACGATCTTCCCAATGCCCATGAGCCACTTGGAAGGAATGCTCTTCAGGAAGTGGAGATGGTGCACACAATGTGCGCTGGTTTGCATTGTATCCTATGAGCGGGGTTATTAATAACATGGTAAAGCGCTTGAGTTGAGTTTGAGTTTGGAGTTCATTATCCAAAACAAAAAGTACATCAATATAACAATCAAATGTAAATGGTTAACATTGAAAGGATAAATGGGACCAGAAGATAACATTTAATGCTTATCAAGGCTGGTACCACTAACACACACAAGTATCACAGCAATGAATGGGAATGTCATGGATAAATATGAATAACTATTGAATACAAGCTATTCTACATCTAGGGTAAATATATTCTGTGATTAAATACAAAGCTTTGGTATTTTAAACTAAGTAAAAGATAAAGTATGATAAAACATAATATATACAAAAAGGCAAGAACCTTGGTTCAAAGTTAAAAACTATTCTATTAACATTTGTGATATTAGCTCTACGAGAACAAGACACTGATGCTTTCTCCCGTACAGATAGGAGTAGATCATCCATATAGCGTGTGCCTCTGAATGACATTGAAAATTTACCCTGCGTTGTCCTTACTTTAGGCACACTCAACTTCTTTCTTTCTCTTTGTCTAGTCTCATAGTTGTGCTCTATGAAACAGCAATACTGAATTAGAGACTGCGGCAATTTATCATTCAATAATTGATACATAAATACATAAATATATAGTTAATGGAGTTGATACACATTCAATAACTTTAGCTCCCGGAATATCGGTTGTGAATGAGTCCTAATTGGACTAAACGTTATAAGTCTTAGTGACATCTTTTCGCTTAAGAATAAACACTTCATGTTCATTTCATAATTACTTCCCCTAATTTCGATTCCGTAGGTCATATCAGTGGGGCGTATAGCCACTATATTCATTAAACTAGAAACCAACAAAGAGCAATACTTCAAATTTGTACATATATGTTTTAATATCATGCTTTATACGCTTACGCACAGGTTTTCATTATCGGAAAGCGTGCGCTCTGCCATTCTTGACAAACCACATCCAAATGAATAGTTACCTCATGTGGGGAAATAAGAGCTCGAAATGTTCCTAATAAGCCTTGCTGGGAAGGTCGCCACGTAGATTCTATATTTCGGCATTAATCTGAAGTAATAAGGGATATGCTTAATAAGTTGACAGTGGGGCGTAGCCACCATACATTCTTTAAACTAGAAACCCCCCAAAAGAGCAATACTTCAAATTTGTATTTTCATGATTTATACGCTTACGTACAGGTTTTCATTATCGGAAAGCGTGCGCTCTGCCAATCTTGACAAACCACATCCACATGAATAGTTACCACAATGTGAATAGCGCGAAATCCTCAATAATATTAAGGATTTCGCGCTATGCCCATTGTAATTTATGCTAGTATATATTGTGCTAGTACAGGAATTCGGTCAGATGACCCTCTTGATCGACGCCTAGATCACAAATTAAATAGTAATCATATACAAATATTGTCCCCATACCCCTGTGTAATACTGGTTTATTACAGCGACTGACTGACATCGGCTGACGCCCGCGCCGATGTCAGATGTCAGTCTCCATAAACGCGATTAGCCACCATACGTCCTTTCAGCTAGAAACCCCAATATTTCATATTTTCAGACATATTAATACATAGTTTTAATTTAATGCTTTATACGTATACACATGATAATGTTGATATATGATAATGTTGAATATAAATAACAAGTTCCAATTGGTTTCACGAGGTAACGTCTTCAGCTAGGCTAGCCTAGCTTGAAAATTTGGGTCTTTGGGGGCGTCTGGCGGCTACACCCCACCACTTAAAAAGTCTGGCAACGGTCATTCGTTTGCCCTTTAGATATAAATAAAAAGTTCCAATTGGTTTCACAAAGTTACCTTTTCAGCTAGCCTAGCTGGGAAAAGTCGGGTCAACATCATCTTTCTCCTCCTCATTTCATCATGGTCACCATATTCATCATCCGATCACAATCATTATCATTACATCACGGTCACCATCTTCATCATCATCACCACCATCATCATATTCATCCTCATCATCAGCATCATCATAATCATCACCATCATCACCACCACCATCATCTTTTTCATCCTCCTCATCATCACCATTGCATCACGGTCACCATCATCATCACCACCATAATCATCCTTCATAATTGATCATGCTGACATGTCAGTAATAATAAACCAAAGTAGAGAACACGAATGTGCAGAATATAATATAAAAGGTTTATTTTGTATGTTTACATGAACTAAAGTTTGATTTTCATATACACACATCAATGTTTATCTGGTTAGTTTACGAGTATGTACGTACTAATAAGCATATTATATTAATTCCATCCATGATAAAAGAGTTCTGGTGCTGGCGGAGGCATAACAACTGTGAACAAGAACGTTGTATGTTTAAATAGATCATTGCAAAATTCTGGACATTAAACATAACAATTACTGAATATGTAAAGTTTGTCTTGCCCCATGTTGTATGAGTATGTACTTTGTTGGTATTATATTGACAAATTTATATTGAAAACACTGTAATATGGTTTACTTTTACAATTACCCGGTAAAGAATAAACTATGTGTTTGTATTACATTTTATTCTGACATATTGAACATATATATATATATATATATATATACAAACATTTTCAAGGAGTGATCAATTCAATAAACATGCAGTACCAGGGCTGCCAACTTTGAGCCAGAGGTGAGAGTTAGTCAGTGAGACATTGCGAGGGAGCTTTGCAATTTTGGACTTGAAATTGCGCAATCTGGTGCATATCTAGATAGGAAATTCAGGCTTGAGATTGTCTATATCTGGGTAAGCGTGTTTTTCATTTGATCGACCAGAAATTTGTAATATATTTTTCACGAAGAAAACAAATAATTGACATATGCACCCTGATTAACACACACACACGCAAATATTATTGTATTTAGTGTCATATGCAGTTCTAACATAAACCATATATGCATCATTATGTATGATCCAACAACATACAGCCCAGAATGAGTCCCAAGGAGCGAAGCAACATAGGGCTGGGGCAGAGCCAGAGGGGGAGGGTTTGGGAGGGGGTTATCTCCCTCCCACGGTAAGGAAGATTTTGCATATACTTGAAATGGTGCAATTTGGTGCACGTCATGCCATACATGTGAAGGAAATTAAGAATCTGAGGTAACAAGGCATGATTCTTAAAAAGAATAAAATGTCTATGCTCTCATCAGATGCTTACAGTTCAAACATGATATTTACACAAACATGACACAAATATGCCCCATATAAGTGGCGATATACAGTACGTAAGCCCCTTGACTTAATTGCAGAGGTGGGCCTGGCCTGACATAATCCCAACGCTGCTAAAATCACGCCCGTAGTGCAGTGGCCAGCGGCTTTCAGACAAGACATAATATTGCAAAGCTCAGCAAGAAGACCACGTTCAAGCAGGCGAGTTGGAAAGAAGCCAACATGGGAAAAGATAGCAGGCTGGCTATCTTTCCAAGCCGATATGATGTAACAGGTTCAGATGTCGTGGATGAGAGTCAGCGCCCTAATCTGCATGTTAATTGTATAATTTATGTACTTCTTTCATTATTCGCATAACAGCATGAACTGACATGCACACCTGCTACTTACTGCAGTGTCAAACGTGAAACATGAACTGCACACAGATTGTGATTGAACAACGGTGCAAGCAAATACTAAACAAAATAACTAGGATTCATAAAACTTACTACTACATGTAGTATGTAATTTTCATTGTCAATTTTCGAGAACTTGTTCGTGTCAAACCTGAAAGAAATGTCGTCCATACAATATCTTCACGTCAAAAACTCCAACATTGTAGTAATATTATGCTAAATCAAATTAAACACATTTAGTGGCTGCTGTGTAGGTTGAGGAAGGGATGATTTCTACACACATGTTTTTCATTTGTAGAATCCAAATAACAGGTGTTCGACCTGACATTTTATTTAGATATTGAATTCATCCCCATCCATCTACTAGAAACTATTCAGACGATGTAAATGGTGGACATTCCCTTGAGAGGGGTAGTACAATTTTGGTAGAGCTAAGCTTTAGTTACCAAAAAACAACAACACTACAAACTAATAGTTATTAGTTCACCATGCTCGAAAGTTATACAAAATTACGAAGACTAAGGGAAAAAAGCCTGTTATCAATAAAAGAGAGCCATAGAAACACAAAAGGGCGCTCTCAAAAAAGCATTGGTTTAAACCATTTTTCATACAAAATCATGCTTGTGATGTTTTGTTGAAATAATGATTATATAAAGAAATCATCAACAACTATTTAAAAACTTCTTTTGAAAATGTTTGAAAAGTGTAACCCTAACCCAATTTTTAGAAAAATCACCTCATAAATGTGGGGCCCAAATTTATTCTGACTGGATATATTTATTGATATTTCGGCCGTTTCTAAATTTCAAATTTTACACTTGGTTTTCATTATCTCACAAACAAAATATTTAGTGTAGCGCCTCTTTACCAAAACTGAACTACCCCTTTAAGCGATTTAATAAAGCGATTTCAATTTTTTTTTAAAGTGACAATGCTTTCCATTTACTGAAACTTATGGAAAATTATTGATGAAAAATCATGAAACTATTATGGAAAACATACATTTCAATAACATTCAATATGGCCTTGATTATGTTGGTGATGGCTGTCTGTTAGGATAATTCACACCCCTGCTGTATGTACATGAATTATGTGGTGCTAGTGGCGACCAATCAAACGAAAGTCCACTCTGCTGCTTTCCGCTTGAGGGAAACATCATTATTGGTCGCACCATAGCAGGTTCTTTCAGGTTCTTTCATGGTTTCGAATCCATTTGAGCCATGTACATGCATACCCACTTCATTATTGATGTACTTTCTCTGACGCAATGTGGTGATAAACTGTGTGGTTGACACTTCATCCATCAATACCTATATGTATATAGGGCAAAATAAAGAAAATGGGCATATCAGTGGCAATTATCAATGCATAAAGATAATAAAATGGTTGGGACTAATCTTCCAATTTGTCTTTTAGACGATAAGGAATGACCCTGATAAGCACTCTATCAACAACAAAAACATATGCAAACTGGGAAAGGTAAGGTCGATATCAATTCAATCCTAAGAATTATAAGGGGTTGAGGAGCAAGAGATCATCTTCAGTCGAAAATTATGCCCCTGCTATCAAGCCAAAATTAACATGCACTGAATTAATATGTAAACTCAACTTTGATGGTAATTCATCAACCAGATCCCGAGAAATCACAATTAGAAGCTATTTTAGAATGAGTCCCATGACCTTTGACCTCATGACCCCAAGATTGTACCACTACATTGGCTCCATAAAATTCAGGTACCAAGTATGATTAAAATCTGACATTAATTTCTTGAGTTTTTACAATTAAAGGCCATTTCACATCTATAAATTCTGTGACCTTGAACTTTTACCTCATGACCCTAAAATGGTACGGCTACATAAGTCCCCTAATAAAGATAATTCAGGTACCAAGTTTGATTGAAATCTGATATTCAGTTCTTGAGATTTTGCCATTACAAACCGTGTTAGCATACATGTATATGATATAGTCATATGACCATGACCTTTGAACTCCTGTGTCCAAATTCTGACCAAATATTTTCCCCTCAAGATACATACAGGTGCAAAACTTGATGGTATTTTGTCTATTAAAATAATGTGATCACAGTAATACAATATGTTTGTAAATATATATAAGCCCTGTGATATTTTATCTTAAGGCCTCCAAAATCCAAAAGATACACATATTACTGGTAATGTGTCAACTGGTTGTTATGATATTGTACAGTTTACAAGCTATCTTAGCAGTTATCATAAAGCCTTGTCACCTTTTATCCCATGACCTGAATATCAATCATATCATTGTCACCCACAATGTGGGAACATATATGTTACAAATTGATCCATCAACAGGTGCTCTAAGATATCACAAGACTCTTCATGGGACAAAATCTCTCAATGGTCCCGACACATGTGATGAGATATATCTGGCAAAATCTTACCCGGCATTTAGGGATGTTTCACAGCCTTTCACATTGACATGCATCCTGATGCTAAGAAGTAAGTGCTGATCTAAGTATGTGGTTGTTCAAACAGCCTCTCGATCAAATGCTGCACAGGTATGGTACTGTAGTAAATAAATACATGTAAGAAGACATTAATACAAAAATAACAAAACATACACAAAATGGCATTCTGCATTCATTGCTATCATAAATATATATAATATAATATTTCCTCTAAGCTATCAAGAAGTATAGGTATGTTGTATAAATTGAAATACCTTTTTACATCTCAAGATATTGCTCTATATTTATAACATGATTATATTAACACATTTAAATTATTGTAATGAAATATGGGGAAATACATACAAAGCTCATTAAAAATTATTCTTGCTCCAGAAACGTGCCATACGTATAATAACAAACAGTAAATTTGATACCCACTCACTTCCCCTTTTTGTAAAGTTAAAAAGTCTTCCATTGTTTGATCTTGTAAAACTGAATATATTAATTTTTATGTTTAAATTTCATAGGGGTATCCTCCCTGAAGTATTTGATAATATGTTTAAGACTAATAATTTTGTTCATACGTATCCCACTCGTAGCTGTTATAACCTCCTCAAACCTATCGTAAATTTTACAACCAGAGCCCATTCTATTCGTTTTACTAGCGTTCATGAATGGTATTCCATTGGCAACGATACTAAATCAAGCTCCACTCTTTCTCGATTTCAAGCTCTATACAAACGCTATGCATTTAATAATATGTCATCCATGGCTGACTAGATCTCCTTCGACCTTTTTCTCTCTCTCACCTTTTCTATCCTGTGTGAATGTGTGTATGAGTGCGATGTGTCTAGTAAATCACTGCTAGAGGTCTATATACATTACATAAACTTGTAACTTTTTTTTTTTTTTAAATTTCAATGTCATTTAATTGTAATTTGTAATTGTATAATTTACTGTAATGGGTCCTCACATACAAGCACATGTTGCTTCTCCGAGGTCCCGGCTATTATTCATAAAGTGTAAACTTTGTACTGTTTTATCTTGCCAAATAAACTGAACATTGAACCTTGATAAATGAGCACTGGTGTATATCTGAGCATATGCCTTTAGATGCATTATGAGTTCTATTACATCACAGAAAGATACATGTATATCATGATGTTAATTTGACACATATTACACATTACTTTAGTCTTCTAGAAAACTTAGGGTAAATGAAATAGAAAGACAACATTGTAATGGCCAATGAACATTACTATTCATGTCTATGAGAAGCAATATAGTAACATTAACATAAGTACTCATTGTGGACTAAAGACAGATTATAGGTGCACCTGTAACTTGTCTAACTCCGCAAAATAATTTTAGCATCCACATTTCTCTACTGCCATGTTGTTTGGCTTATGGTAAGAGAAGAATAAAATAGGGTTAGATTTTTCAAAAGCCCTTTAAGTATGACGATATCTATCATCAATAATCATTCATCTAAAGAGTGTTAATGAACGGTCATAAACCACACATGTCATACAGTAATTCGTTGTAAAATCTGACACAAGTAAACCAGAAAACATTAACATAAGTACTCATTGTGGACTAAAGACAGATTATAGGTGCACCTGTAACTTGTCTAACTCCGCAAAATAATTTTAGCATCCACATTTCTCTAGGCCTAGATCTACTGCCATGTATAATGTAAGAGTACAAGACAGGTATGTGCTGCTTGTAGTTGTACAGTTAACCTTCTAGTTCTACAAGTACAACGGCTAGTTCAACATGGTAACTGCACGCCTAGACTAGTACTATTCTTACTAGGCCTAGTACTAGACTAGTACGTAGGCCTAGTATACTAGTACTAGGCCTAGTACTAGTTTATGTTTAGTATTCCTGTAGTAGGCTGTACTGTAAACCCGGTGCTGTCACTACACATTGGCCGTGGACATGCATGGTCGCTCACAATTTCGAGTGAAAAGGGTCTTTTTCGCATTTGAACGCAGCTCAGAAATGGTCAAATAGTCTAGGTCTAGACCCTAGGGTCTTTTTCCATGACAATGTAGACTTCTTAAAGTTCTAGAGTCTACGCATATTAGAAATTTAGGTATGTTTTTGTGATGGCCATTTTCATGCACGACGATGTTCACAAGATCTTAATTAAACATTTTGCAAGGGTAGGCCTAGAGGTCTAGATCTACTAGTACTAGACCCTAGGCCTACTAGTTTTTTGTTCATGTAGACTTCTAGTCTAGGCCTAGATTTAGACTAGATCTAGGCCTACTTGAAATTGTGAAAATAGAGGGTCTTTGTAAAGTAGACTAAGGAGTAAGGTCTAGTCTAGATCTATGTAGATCTAGATCTAGGCTAGATCTTACTTTCTTAGATTGATATCTAGACTCTAGACCTAGCCTTCATGAAATGCAAAAATTAGGCCTTTAGGCCTTTGGGTCTCTTTAAAAAAAAGGCTGCTTTGTAGGCCTAGAATAGATCTAGACCTAGATCTAGGCCTAGATCTAGTTGTTTTTGCGATAAAAAGGGTTTAATTTCCTGAAGATGTAGGCCTAGGCGTAGGCCTAGATCTAGATCGACAAATCTATCGCTTCATGCATGGCCCCTCCTAGAGTCCTACATATTTACTGCAGCAGCAGTCTTTCAGTTTGGCCGTTTCTAAATCTAATAGTCTAGGGCCTAGATCTAATACTATTTCACCAGAAAAACAACTAAAATAATTAAGACTAAGAGTAAGAGCCAAAGCCAAGCCCAAGGCAAAGGAAAAGAGGCCATGTTAACGATAGTAGTTATCCTCCTAGTCCATCACTCCATGATTAAACTAACAACACAGGGTAAAGTACATACCAGCCTTCGTCCAGCTCGTCGAGTAAGGTGCCTCGACATCGACGTCGACAGCAATTATGATCCTGCAAAAATGTGCATGCATTCACGACACCGTTCACGAGCCGTGAGTCGACCGGCCCGCCTGGCCGGGGCGGGAGACATATGGCGGGCATCGCAGTGGGATATCCTGGTCGCTCGGACGAAAATCAATTTACGAAAATGATACCGAGTTGTAACCCTAGCTAGCTAGCTAGCTAGCTAGCTAAGCTCTAACCCTAGGTTGTTCACAATTCAACGCAAGTTGGCGACATTTTTCCTTTGAAATCGAGAGTCTGTCATGATCTTTGGCAAGATCAATACTATTTTGTAAACTTTGTTTAAAAACAGGAAAATGCATTTCCAGTAAAATTGACAGCGGATTTAAATTACAATTTACTCCTGCTAACTTGGTATAAAAGGGCAATCAATAAATCCAAGAATTGGAGCCGTCAGAAGGTGAAAGCGTTACGGGGACATATACGTGTCCCCGTAGCGCATCATGTCCCCGTAGCACGGGGATATACCGACATAATGTCCCCGTAGAACTAGTTTTACATAAATATATATACATATATATATATATATATATATATACATATATATATATATATATACATATATATATATATATATATATACATATATATATATATATATATATATATATATATATATATATACATATATATATATATATATATATATAAGGAAATAAATAAGCAACAACAACAGATAGATAGATAGATAGATGGGATCT
>CP137671.1:28334740-28356111 GCA_037976565.1 Mesocentrotus franciscanus
GAACCCGAGACGTTGCAAACGTATGTGACTTGTTGGAATGATATTCAGTATTTATTCTTCAGAGGGACTCATATATTGATATATATTCCAAATACTGCCTGCATTCTATTTGGTGAAATCATATCCGTTGCACAAGTGTATAATGCAATACTAAGACCCCGTGCAAACATGCAATGGATGAGAAATAATATCTTGAGTTCCGAGGTGCTGGTATTATGTATTTGTTTTCGTGCATGGAACTCTGCCCGCAGCGGATTTAGATGTTCGCCATCTACGGTGGGATTTAGGGAGACCGTTCTCATTGGTTAGCACATCAGGGTTACAAACCTTCCACACTAAATGGTCACAAATTCCCATGCATTTATCATCGCCCTCGTGAACTCACTCAAGAAACAAAACTGTTCAAACGTATTCAATCATTTTGATATGTCGCTCTTCAACGGATTTTCTTTTTCTTTTCTTTATTCAATTCAATTCAATTCAATTCAAGGTTTATTAAAAACATGTGTCGCAGCCCAATGGCTGAATTGGTCATGTGTACAATTAAAAGACTCATTACATATTTCAAACATAAAATACAGTTACAATTGATTTGTCAATATTGAAATATATATAGTTAATGGTAATATCGCTCGGGCAGCAAAAATAAGAAAACAGAAGATAACATGGAGTCAGAAATACGGAGAGGAGAAACGCATTAAGAAAAGAAGTAAAGAGGAAGTTGTAAAAGTACATGTACATCAAAAAATATAAATTGCATATATGTACTTTTAAAGAGTCATTAAGACAATATACGAATATAAAAATAGAAATGAAAATATTCTTTTCATAACATTTTTGACGTTTGATATTGCAAGTATTTGTATTATTGCTTAGAAAAATGATATTAAAAAAAATACAATACAATGATGGCACTCTATCATTCTTTTCCTTTTTAGATATAGAGTGGCTATTGAAGGGAAAGGGAACAGTATTTTTGTTACATTGGTTTGTTATTATCTTATGGAGAGTAAAAATCAGGAAACTTCAACATTTATGAAAAGAGTATGATACAAATTAAAAAATATATATATTAATTCATCTATTTTGATTAATTGGGCTTGGCTTTATTGAGAAGATCGACAAAGTAAGGTAGGGGCTATTTCGGAAACGATTGGTTTTGCACTTGAACTGTTGATATCTAGAGGCATGGCGTAAGGAGATGGGTATGTTTTCCGAAGAGGTAACCAGGTACTACATGTTGAGTGTTTAGCTAACGATGTAGCAAAATCCAGACAAAGCTTTTCCCTTCTGGATTCAAGCGTTGAAAGGTCACATAATTGGCAAGCATTAGTATAATTTGTGTATTTTGAACCCAACATGATTCTACATACTCTTTTTTGAACTTGCTCCAAGCTTCTTATTTGTTTCTGTGTAAGCCCACCATTAAAAACTGGGGTACAGTATTCCATGACAGGACGAATGTAGCCCGTATATGCGATCGGATGATAATTGAGTATTAAATGAGTTCTAAGCTTTCACTGTTCAAATTATTGGCATCGAGAAAGCGATTTATACTTTAGTGCATTCTGCAAACGAATAATAAGTAGTGACATGACATTTATGAAAATGTTGTAATTCGAATTCCAAATATAATATCAACTATAATTAATTGCATCATCGTATCTGCTTGAAACAGTTTTATACGTTTTCAATTACTTTCGTACCAGAACTTCTTTGTGTCTGATATTATTTGTAATCAAGTCTGACCAATGTTTTGAGAATATTTCGTTCATTTTCATTTTACATCGATATGAAAAATGTAAGGAAGTAGCACATAGAAAGGAACGTTGCCTTGGTAATATGAAGGAACTTAAGGGTAATAACAATCATTACGAAGGAATTGAAACGACGGAAATATATATATTTCCATGTGATCGCTCATTATCAGTAACATACAAACTCAGAGTCACAGGCCTTCTATAAAACCTTTTAGAGCTCCATCAATGAACTAAATGTTCAAAAGAATTTTCAAATGTTGATCTCTCACTTTTCAACAAGTTTCATTTTTCTTCTTCTTTCTCCTATGCTATGATCGGATGATCAATTGTTCTTAAAGCACTTCTGAGCTTTGAATTCAGCTTTTTCAAAACATTGGCATCGATAAAATTATGAATGCTTCTTTGTCATGCGTAATGCATTTGGAAGACGAAGAAATATATAATACAACTCGAGTATTTATAGCAATGTTGTATACATATTCATTTGGCGTAAACCAATCTACAAGACCGCAACTTATTGTCGCCCGTAAGTTATTCGGATCCTCGTACAACCTCTTTCGATCTGATTTGTTTTTTAAGTCTGGCAAATGTTAGGAGCTAGAATATATTTGTTTACGTTCATGGACATCCACTTGAAAACATGGAGCGGATGATGATGAAGTAGAACGCTCAAATATATATGAGGGAGCTTTATATAGATATAACAATCAAGGCCTTAAAAATGTAATGAAAATGATGGCAATATACAGCGATGATGAACGATATTACGTTGGCGAGCTGGCCTTCGGAATTAGCACAGGTCACAAGTATGTAACAATGTGTGTAGGTAATTGCCCCCAACACCGTGGGTGTGTGTGGTGTTGGTGGGGAGGGGTAAACCGCTCAATGTAAATAATCCCTATTATTTAATTTCTATATTCAGAATATATGACAAAAACAATAGTTGTCGCTATATCAGATATTTAACATTTTATGGTCACCATTAATATATTAATTTAACATGTTCAATGGCCAGAGCACCAAACGATGTTAAAGGTCATGACTGAAAAAATGGTGGTGGTGTACGTGTACATTTGGAAACTCGTCCATTTATTGAGTCGAACTAGTTTGAATTTCATGCATTAACCGAGATAAGACAGAGGAAAAAACCGAGAGACACATATCATTTGGAATCGATGTTATCAATTTATTAATCATAGCAAAGCTCAGTACAACCGAAACATAAACAGAACATAAACTGTGATGGACTCAATAGACTTCCATGTACTTTACACGTTGTTGCAATAAAGAGAATAGCTCAGGCGTGTAACTTCATTCTTGATGCCTTCTTTAATCTTTTGTGGTGTACAAACGTAGAATAACAAATTCAACAACTGTGTTGGTTACCCTGTAAACCAAACAGACAAGAAAAAATATTCATAAGATCTATGTTTCCACACATGGAATGTTACATTGTAGTTTCAAACCCTGTTAAACAACTTTCACTTTAATTGTGATGAATAAGAAATAGTTAAGAGTTTTCTTTACTTATATAATGCTGGTATTTTACAAAGTGTGTTTTGAAATTAATGTTTTTCTTCAACAAGAGAATGAATCCAAAAAGTACTGTTTAAAAATATGAAACATATAAAACATGCATGTGTCCTGATCATGATTGCATAACACTATTTTCATATGAAACACGTCTAACTTTAAACCTAAGCGTGTGCCTTATCACACAGAAATTTGGTTGAAAATATCACTCCGCCGCCGACATTGGGTGGTATTCTCAGTTAAGCCGGGACTAAGTCCAAACTAAACGAGAATTTTAGTTCACACTTCTATGGAATGCTAGCTTTCATCTTCCTCCTTCAGTATTCATGACAAAGATAATCTACCAATTGAAAGACTTTATTAAAAATCGGTTCATACTCATATTATCTTTTTCTTCCCATTTCATTGCAAAATTAATATTTTGGACACTTTTCATTGTAGGATTAAAATAATCTGTACAGGGTAAATGAGTTGGCAACAGGCACTCCATAAAAGTGTGAACTAGTTAAGCCAGGCTTAACTTAGTACGCGCTATCGGAATACCACCCATTGTGCGTAGAGCGTTTTCTAAAGAAATCCAAGTAAAAGTAATAATATAGTTCCCGCAGGAACGTTCCTTGTTCCACATCGTATACACAATTTACATAAATCTGCCTTTCAACTGTGACTCTTGCACATATTCTACATCAACCAATAATGATTTCATGCTAATCACTTTCCTTTTCAAGCTAAACAAAGGCACTTTTACTTTCAACATCAACTTGACAATCAACATAAGCTGTGTGCATGAATGAATGCACTCGAATCGATAAATCGCCATGCAAACTATAAATAACTGCTACTTATCTTAGCTGCTATTTAAAACATAATGACAAATTATTTCAGAAACATACCTTCAAATATGGGGTGAAACTTTAGGAGTTAAAAATGAAATCTGGAAGTCATACCGAGCAAAAAACTGCTACAAACAAACTCGGACGACTAGTAAACTGCTGTGTATAATTTCAAGTGTGCGCATTTTCAATGTTGCTATGTACCATGTAGTTTCTTGACCAGTCGCCTAAACAAATAACAGTCATAACAAATTACAGTTAAACAAATCATGTTTGATAAATCATGTCATTTCATGACATAAACCTTTAAGTTCTAATCAAATTCTGACATTCATGCCCTTTTCAGTACCATCATCTTTAGTCTTTCTACATTTACATTACTTCTAAGTTGATACAGTAATATTGATAAAAGTTTGAAATTGTTACGTAACTATTCTGCTGTGACATCGTCAATTCATCTTTCACAAATAGACACAACCAAATGATACAATAAGCCCGATGACATATTTCCCCATTATCTCAATAGCTATATCAAAGGTAGAAGGAATAATGAAATCCTGGTCATATGTGCTATACAATGAAATTAATTCAGCTAGATATGTTTATAATTAGACGGGTGTCATATTAAAATGTCTCCTAAATAGCCCTATCCATTCCATGTAAGGTCTTAATGATAATTTATATGAAGAAGTGAGAGTGACTAATTACAGTATATTGATTGGCTCCAGTGACGTAACCTTATGCGATTACAATTTACCTAATTGTTCTGATCATTCTGTCAATTCTGTCCAAATAGATATCAAGAAAATTAAGAGTAGGAATTATATTATAAAGATAGATCTGTGAGTCGGGGAGTGAAGTCACTATCTATCATGATAAGATTCTATGCTATGATGTAATTTCCAATACACATAATACAGAGAACAAGGCAATTTAATTGTATTTCCGCTTCATCTCTTCCTATAAACAGGCATGGAATATATTCTAGGTATTGCTAGTAGGTATAATGCAAAGTATGAATGAATGGAATAGATACAGGATATGACATAATACGTTAGACATTGCAAAGGATTACAACAAAATCTGACATTGCCATGAAAATGAAACAAGTTTTGCGTTGAATTCGATGAACACCTCCCAGTTTTCTTTAAATCAAAAACGATTCCGACATTGACCACACTCTAAGAAACAGACGTGCAAAATACAAACTTGTCCTGTCTTTAGAACATCGAGAGGATTCTCAGGTGGGACCATTGTAATACGGTTCTTGAAGGAATTACCCTCCGATTTTTCCTTAATATCATTCCACCGGACAGAATAAATAAGAGAGTTTAAATAAATGTTCGTCATCCTTATAGAATGAGTAAAAAAACGAAGGAAACTAAGGAATCAAGATACAAAAGCATTCGCCTTCATTTATTTGCACAAATTTATCAATTCAATGTTCATGTATAGTTGAAAATGAATACCTTGCCCAAAATGTCTGGGTTCTTAAAAGAAACTTTTGTCACAGTTGAATTTGAATTGCTTAAATAAACTTCAGTGATACTTGCAGAACTTTCAACTTTTCAAGGTTTTTAGGAGTAATTCTCTTAAGGACCAATGCGAAATATCAAGAACCAGATCAAAACCATTTTGTATATTAAAGAGTGCAACTCCATAATACCCATTATCCATTATGATATATTAAATACACTGCATATTAGATACTATATTCACTATATTCCATATTGCCTACATTTATTTAATATTATTTAATGCCTGATGTGTACCCGATCCGTACACTTAATCCCTACTGTAAGAAAACACGAATGCCTTGATGCTAACACCATGGGCCATGGTCGATACTACCAGTACTGATATGAGCCACGTTTCCATAGATACTGGATCCATTGATAAAGTCGAAATAATTGTAATAGCTGTTACGTTGACGTTACGTTACGTGTTTTTTCTGCATTGCATATTTACTGTTGAATGTGCATGTCGTTGTGTGTAACGAAATGTTACTAAACCGGTAGTCCCGTACATCTTAATTTGTCCATGCTATGCACGACCACATGTGAGTTATCATCCTCTTCCCCGTAAAAGAAAACGATGCGATAAATAGTAGACAAAATGCTCTTATGTGTAAATTCGAGAGGTAGCACGTCCCCATCAACACTGTACCACCACGTAGGGGAAATATGATCACTTGGGACGCAACGCTCAAATGCGTACTGTTCGGTTTGTTTGTTCCGAATCGTGTGTTGCATCATGGGTGTTATTTTCATTTTGCTGTCTATGAAAGACTAAACATTTGAAGGAAACTCATTTCCTGCAAGTATTTTCCTGGTCACATAAACGCTGAAGGTATTTCTTATTTCCCTGTATACATAATCCAAAAGGTTCATTTAAGTCTCCTCCTACACTACACTTTCTCTAGCTACAATCTCTGCGTAGTCTCCTTTATCAAGCTGCATCCAGCGACAAGATAACTCTACCTTACCTGTTGTATTGTAAATAAAAGTACCACAATTGGGGTCGGTATTATAAATGCCTAAAGCCAATTCAATCATCGTACAAACTTGTATAAACCCTGTCGTAAATGTAAATGGAGTGAGTACCTGAATTATTTTTCTTGTGCAAATTCTATAGATATTTCAAACGTGTTTCCATTGAATCCTTCAACCAATTTAAAACGTTAATTGCTCGCATTGCGTATGAAATTGTGACTGGAACCGTGGTATATCCCAATTAAGATTTTCCAATTTTTCATCCACCAAAGATTTTGCGTATTTAGCAGCGACTGTGTGACATGATATGTAACGGACATGTTTTGATCATTAATTCCATTGAAAGTCTGATACTTGTACTTACACATGTGTTCCGTAATAATAGAGTGCTGATATAAAGCTTGCAGAATGAAAAGAAGGAGAAATAGCTTCATGGTGACAAATTGGTGAGGATCAAATCCTTTTTGGACAACATTCTAAATGTTCAGTTTGCGAATTAGTTGGCTTGCAAAGAATAGGAACTCAGATCTGCAATTACGCCAACTCACTCCAATCCCGAACGTATAGAGCAGAGATTCTCGTCATGATCTATGAAGACGTTCATATAGCACAAATATATCTTTTGGAATTTTCTTTAAAGATACTTTATCCCATTCGCAGGCCAAAAAAAAAATGAAAAGGTTACATTCCCATGGTATTTGAAAGATAATACTAATTTAGAACTTCCCTTAAAAAAAAAGAAGGGCTTGAAAATTTCTTTTTGTTTGAAAACAACGACCGTTAGTTGTCAAATCGAATTAATGGATCGCGGTCGTTTAAATAAATAGTCTGATTTTCAGACCCTTGTACCGAAAGTTTGTTCGTTTTGTGCTGCCCAAAATTCAATCATCTTAATTTTGGACTTTACAAGAAGTGGGTTATTGATGTGGACAAATGCTCATCTACCTTTTACAGCTTATTTTATGTATGTTATACCAAAGAAAAGAAGTCAGTCAGTCACTCAATAGTGTCTGACAGTGAAGTCTAGAAAGTAAACGGGTTCCTTTGCATAATTTGAATACTAGGAAATTGCTAGCGTTTAAATTGCACATATAGGGCATACGTGACATATTCATAATTTTGCAAAGTTCTACATAATTGAATGTTAGCTGCAAAAGGGATACACTGCCTTTAAGAGCACGAAGCTGGTTTCACCAACCGATAACAAATTGCCTAATCATATAGCTTGACAATCCAATTACAAGTGACCAGTCTGAGTCTAGTAGAAATGTGATTTATACATTATTTATTTGAGCCGACAAGCAACCACTTCAGTTTGAAAAAAAAATTGTCCACTTTCTTTTTAGATTGTGTACAGATACAGAATAGCTATGGTTTCAGTTGTAACAAAATGTGATTTATACATTAATTATTTGAGCCGTCAAGCAACCACTTCAGTTTGAAAAAAAAAAATGTCCACTTTCTTTTTAGATTGTGTACAGATACAGAATAGCTATGGTTTCAGTTGTAACAATTTTCCAGTTAATTGTACAAATATCATTATAAAATCATATGTTTGAAGCGTGAAGACTAACAAACAAACCACTTGAATAAGTTTTGAAATACAACACATCGGCTTGATTTCAGTATTAATGTTTTGTAGATGTAGAATAACTTTGTTTTTACTTGTAAAACTCGTGAGTATCAGGTTCGATTAAGATACATGCCATGAAGTGGCTAGGTGTAATGTAGAATTAATCTGGTATCAGATCAACAGTTACATTAAAGTTTTGTGCCTTTCATATTTGTGTCGTAATACGGGGTAAGATTAAGAGTAGAGTAGTACAGAAGCCACAAAGAACTCAACCAAGCAGCTTGTAAATGAAGTGCGGTTGATGAGCCCGTTTATTTGTTGATCTCTACTTCAGCAGTAATTAAAAACCCTGCAAATCAATCCAGAAATGACATCATATATGCAAGTGCAGATTCTCATCAACATGTATAAACATAAACAGTAGGTTGTGCAGGAACATCATATATCACTGACAACTAACAATGTAGGCGAGGTAGCCAGACAGTAAATTATTAATTATCATTGTAGGCCTATAGGCAACTTGTTGCAAGTTGCAAACATAATAAAATGTTCCAATCTCAACCCCCAAATACCGAGTAGCAGTCTCTCTATGTTCTCTCTGTTACAATAAACAAACCCAATTAACTTTTGGTTTACAATAAAGATAGTTGTCTACGTTAACTGTGACATTAATGTTTTCAAAGTAAATCTGCATGTACATCACTGACAATGTAATAATAAAGATCATCTCGAAGTCCTTATTTAGCACATCATATTACATGAAAGCATCTTCAAAATACATTGATAAACAACACTACACCAATTAATTTTTTTTATAATCATATCGTCCTATAATCACTACCCAAGGTCTCTGAAGCTACAGGAACTACAGTCGCCATGCAAGAAAAATGCCTCTATTCTCTAGCTCCTGGCTCCCAACACAGTCCCAGACCATAATCTGACCTGCTCAGAGAGCTAAGTCTGCTGACCGTACACTGACCACCTGACAAAAGTCCTGACACAGTGACAATGCACCTCACTAGCAATTCCTATAATAAATCTAATCTAATAATAAATCTCTATTCATGATGTAAATGTAATACTGTTTATATAAACGACCAATACAATTTGACTAATTGGATTCCATCCCAATGAAGAAACACGTCTCTTTCAATTAGTTGTCAAATATAAAATCAAATACATTCTTCTTCCAAAATCATCCTTATTTTCCTCCCCTCAAGGACACATAAACATTTCATAGATACATGTATGTATCAAAACTTCCAATCTTTACTATCAAACTCTGGAAATTAAGGAAAACAACTTACTTCTTCCAAAGGTAAACTCAGGTGTAAAGTGACACTAGGGCGTTCCAAGCTCAATACACAGCCCGACACACGCACAACATCGTCAACCCATGACAAGATGCACTGTGTGTCCTACGTACACTGCTATGTCAGGCAGACATTTTTTAAAATGTGACACATAATGGAACAGTTTCGTAATGTGTTCGGGTTGGGTGCGTGGGTTTTGTCGGGGTGCCTGGATGCGGGTGGCTCCGTACACCTGTTGGGAGTGGTTGTGTTTCGGTGGGTGGGGTGTGGGTTGCGTGCATTGGTTGTTGCTAGGTTGGGCATGCTCTTATGTATAGCCAGCCTGGTAGCGGCTATCGTGTGCAATTCGCATTCTGCATGTTGGGATACGATTGTTCCTGGCGGTTGGGTGGAGTCAGTCGTGTCTGGGCGCTTCGGGAGACCTGTGCATCCGACGTGGACACGTCTATCACTTTTCAGATACACAGTAAACAATTTATTTACATGTGTCGTTTGTAACTTTTCTCCCTTCCTTTTCTTTCCCGTTTCATCTATTTCTTTCCTCTCCTCTCCTTTCCTTCCTCCACCGTGTCCACCGTTCGTTTATATCTCTCTCTCCCTCTCTCTCTACCCCTCTCTCTCCCTTTCTCTCTCTCTCTAACTATTTCGCTCTTCAATCTAGTCTCCTTTCGACCCCTTTCTCTCTTCTCTATCTTTAAATGTCGACTCTTTTCTTAGGTTTTCCCTATTATTATGCAATACATGTATATTTATGTTTTTTCTAATGTCATGACTCGTGTGATTTTATGTACATTTATGTGACGTATATACCTAAGTGTTTATCAATTATCTTGTAACTACATTGTACTTTCTTTATGTGCTGCCAGTGGAGGCCAATTTCCTATGTTTTGAATATCGATCAATACAATAATTTATCTATCTATCTATCAGATGCCCGCGCCCACATTCAAGGACCTATCAAAATACTATAAACAAAATATTCTTCCTCTTCTTGCCATTCTTCTACAAACACCTTCTGAATAAAGTAAAAATGCCTATGCCACTCATCCGCTCGAGAGTCAACCATGGCTTGTGATCGCGCAGGCATCGCTACACCAAGTTCATATTGGTTGAAAGGCCTTAAAACACCCACTCTGTAACCAGGGAGACAGTTTGGGATGGACTCCCACGACGGACATGAAATTAGAGATTGAATCAATTTGTATTTGTCTAAAGTGGAATAAAGAGCTTTTGTTATGGAAATGCTTAAGTGTTTGCTGAGTATGAATAAAGCAAAACCAAGTTTTTCTTAATCACTTACCTCTGTACACTCTTTCTAATGACTCTTACTGTACTCCGTTTATTGGTTAAAAAAAATGATAACATATCAGGAGACTTTATTTAACAGAATTTGGCTTAGATTATTATTTTGTTAAAACTATGTTTAATGTCTCTCAGCTTTCTAGGCTAGGTCAAGATTGGGAAGCTGATCTGCTACAAACTTAGTATGATAAAAACGGCAGAAAGTAGTAAATAAACTAATGACTTTTGGAATAAAGGTGAATATCTCCGTTCCAATACTTTTTTATTTTTGTGTTACTTGTTATCGCGTATTTTCGCTTGATTTTCACATTAATATGAAGTAAGTTTCAGTTGAGTCGTTAGTGCACATCGGAACACTCGTGATATCTCAGTCACACCCCAACCAAACTAAAAACTGACCAATACCCACCAATTCCTGGTCATTAGGGGTAGTACATTTTTTGTCTTGTGAACTTGCAGAGACTAGGAACTCAGATGTATAGCCACGCCAACTAACGCCAATCCCAAACGTATAGAGGAGAGATAATCGTCATGATATATAAAGACGTCCATATAGTACCATATATGTGCTGGAAGTTAGTTTAAGCAAGGAGTTATGAAGCTGTTATCACCAGCCTATAACAAATTGCCCAATCACAGTGACCGCTCTTAGTCTAGAAGAAGTGTGAATTAAACATCATTTTTTTTGAGGCGTGAAGAGCAACCACTTCAGGGTTTTTCTTATAATAAAATCCTTTGTCTTAATTTCTTTTTATATTATGTATAGATACAGAAAAGCCATCTTTTCAGTTGTAACGCTCTTGAGGAAATCAAGTATCAGATTTTGATCTTTAACCGGCAATTAGGGCAACATGCCAAATCATATCTTAATTAACAAGCTAGTCACAAGTGATCACTTTCTTTTATTGTATAAATATCATTGAAAGATCATCTGCTTGAGGCGTGAAGATTAACAAACAAACCACTTAAATAAGTTTTGAAATTACTTATTGTCTTGATTTCTTTTAAAAAGTGCATAGATGTAAAATAACATTGGTTTCAGTTGCAATACTATGAGTTTCGGGTTGGGAACTTTCATTGTTAGGAGGTTTGATAACAATCGAAGATAATAACAATTTGATTAAACGTTGGTGTCTGTCTTATTTCTGTATTTAAACTTTGTATCGCGTATTTTCGGTTTACTACACCTGTAATCAATATATTAAGTGAATTCTAGATTGAGTGGATAATGCCCATCGGATCACTCCTAATATCTCACTTTAGTTTGGTTTGGTTTTAATATCCGTAAAAAGCCCCATATATGCATACACAGGAACATAAATATTAAATGTGATAATCATTTAACAAGAATTCTGCTGGATTGCGCTATTTAGAGCCATAAATTTAATGGACCAAACCGACCGATCCCTGGTCATTATGGGTAATGCAATTCTTGGTTCAATCTGTTGTCGGTTTGGTATTGGTCTCGTCTGTGTGACTGAGGTATTAGACACACCCCTTATTGCCATCATCTCTCAATCATTCAATACATGTCAAAACAGGTATTACAACTTACATTATCTCCATGTCAAATGATGCTGAAATGTGAATAATGATCAATATATTATCATCATGATCATGGTTATCATCAAGGCTTATTAAACTGCGAAACCGAGGGCGTAAGTGAACACAAAAACAAGCAAGAAAGTAGATAAAGTTCAAGTACAATGACTTAAAATTTCCTCTTGTAATATAATCTTTCCTTACACTTCAAGATCAAATTTTGTATTTATGTATTCATTAAGCATGAAGTTTGTTGCATTGTGCGATTCGTTAGTTTGCATAAATTGGTCTTTAATTTTCTGAATATTCTTGAGTGATTCGATATGCATATTTATTTTAGGTCTTCAAGCGGCGTTAGGATATTAGCATTTTCTACGAAGCAATCTGGTTTTCTGATATATGATTTAGGGTATCCCATCCCGAAAACCCCCATTATGCAAAACAATTTTTTGGTTTTAATAATATGGCCTATATGGGAGGCTTCAGTGTGAAATCTGCTGCCATCGCATTTTAGTACTATGTCTCAATCCAGTCCTTTAAATCTAATATACAAGGCTATATCGATGAATCCTAATTTTTTGTTGCGATTACAAAAAAAAAATTTTCTGGCTGTTCTGTTAGGTTCTTGTATTGCTGTCTGTAATTGATTATGATGGGATTATGTTTATTTGATTTTCAGTTGATTATATTTCTATACAAGTGATTATTATTTATGATATTCATAGAACCACATGGAAGAACAATGTCATTAAGGAAATACCACTAAAATGGGCTATCTGCCAAATTGATATACATGGCTGGTTTGCTATATAAGTTTTAACTTTTGTAATATCATTATGGAAATAAGAACAAACAAACTAACTAACAAACAATCGTTGGCATTCCCCAGCCTGTCCATAAATGTTTTTCTCTATTGACCAATACATGCTGAGGCGAACAATTGCTCTCCTCCTGTTCGACTACTGATCTATCTGTGAGCATGGACTGATGAATACGTTAAATAATCAAATCAAGTATCTTTATATTTTGTATAAATTCACGTATTTTACCTTGTATTTTCTTTAAAAAAATGTTTTGTAGGCCCTATGTGTTTAAGACCTTGATTATTTCTTTAATTAGAGAATAGATAAAGACTGAAATATTTCATTGAAATTTTATTTCTTTTAAAAAGACGTTTATAAACTTTATTAACTTAGACCAGTCCCTCCATTAATCGTCATGCGTACTTTACATTAAAACAGAAGGCCCCATCTTTGACATTAATTCGCTTTAATGACAGTTATATCATTACGCAGTCATGCATATTGATACAATCTGAAATTCAATACGTACCTCCCCGCCTCTCACACCACACCCCTCTCCACTCTCTCTCTCTTTCTCTAACCTTGTTATAACTGAACTCCAGATGTGTCCTTTGTATTTTACTATTTGTATATTGCTTATTCATCCTCAATGTTCAGTTTCATGTTGCCACTTTCTTCGATTTTAATATGTCACTTTCTCTCCCTCTCTGTTTGTCCTTATCTTTCTCTGTACATATCAACTACCCTCTGTATATATCAATTACCGCTCTGTTAATGCATTTAATTGTTTCTGTTTGTAGTGGTTTCAGCTTGCTTATCATTTTTCTATTATCATTCAGCTCTTGCGTCACCTTTCTGGCAAGTACTTTTATTTACCTCATTATGAACAGCCCCGTCATACCATCACCTTTGCATGGAGATTGACAATCTAGAACAGTTCACATCATGATACTGTGGGTGTATTGGAGGGCCTTCACCTTTAAATGCTTTTAAATACGGTACTATGTAAATGCTGTGAAACACCACCATAATCATTATCATCATTATCTCATGGTAGATTCATACAAGTCTTTGAAATTCAATCATTTTACCCATGATGGAGAGATCCAAAGAATTATACACGAAACTGATAAAAAATTAACTTTCAAATTTAAACCATAAAAATTTCGAAATAGCAGCACCTTTTGCCACATTAAGAGGCAGAAAAGATATCGGACCAGTCACGTGGCATTTTGAACACAGTATAACCTAATACATAGGCTATTTTAACAGGGTATGGTGAACGTGAGATGTCAATCCTTTCTTGTAATAAGGTAGAAGTGTACCCTACCATGTTTCATATTTTACCCTTTAATAACTGCGATTGGAATGTCCAGTAGTCTTATTCTTTGAACAGCTAATTGGGAGAGATACTAAGTTAAATGTATGACGCAAAACACAGTAGAATAGAAATACGCATAGTTAAGAACCAAATAGTTTGAATATATTGAATATATCAAATTGCGATTTAATTTTATTTGACATTATATTTAAAAAGTAATTATATATACAGATATGAAATTTCAGGTTGAACCTAACACCTTTATATACAATTGACTAGGGTTTGGGGTGATGAATGCATCATCAGATTACACTAAAGGCTCTGACTACGTCCGAAACTCAGGTGTCACGTTTGCAAGACAATCGCCGATTTACAGAGCTTCCCCATTTATACATAGATACAAACGTCATGTAATGAAACAAAAGTTACATTATTTATTAGCCTCTCCTTCGGCACCTCGTTAAGATTCTATGAGTTCCTCCCGAGACTATATACACACAATTAATTACATTTTTTCTGGGTGGAAATTAAGACACGTCGTTTTCTATCATAACCATGAGAACAATTAATTGACTCTTACCATGACTATAAATGAGGAAACAACAAAACAAATCTCATTACGAAACCAGGAGTTTTTAAAGGTTATTTATGAGTAATTGTGTGTTGTTTACCCATTTATCTTTCCATGGACACTTTCTTTTTGTCCTTGGTCATGTTGATGCCAAATACATTGACTCCCTCAATCACCGCATATAACTTTCGTGTATAATTCTTTTTCTTTATTTAGTAGGACACGCTAGTGAGGCTACATCTATGAGTAATACATGTGGGCACTATTCCTAAACTTTAGCCTAGTTGTGAACTAACTACATGTAAAGCATTTGTGATAAGTTGACAACCAGCATAGTAAGGTTGTAAGAATGTGTGCCCTGATCAATAGCGGCTTGTATTATGATACATGACTATGATGGGAAGGTAGCGCTACAATTTTGAGAGATTCTTGAACATTTATTGCTGTTTACTTGCCACAGTCATTAATCATGATCATGGTTACAGCTAAAATATATGAAATAAGACTACATTGTGCAGATACTGTTAATATAATTACAAGTATTGTTACATAAACTCACACATACATGATCATACTCCCACAAACACACACACATTCGCAAGCACACACCCACATTTGGGTGTGTTTTGTAGGGTGATCTGTCTAAGCACACACTACACCGGAAAAACTTGCCATTAGAAACGAATAAAAGCTTTCTTAATGAAGCAATTAATATCTTAATAAAGTTACTACATAGATATAAAGATATTTCTTATTTATATTGTCTGTTCTTATATAATTTGTACACAGTGAGAACCTTGTAAAATCTTTCAAAAAAGATTTTTTCCAGGGTTTGGTGATTTTGTTTAGTTAAACGTTTGAGTGTAAATAACAAATTGTATGTAGCAACATTTACCGATTACATTGAAAACTCAACAAAGGCAGAAATAGTTTTAAATTTCAAACTATTTCGCTATCATTTAGACCGCTTGTCCTACTTGACAGTTGAATTTAAAGAAGACACAACAAATGACAAAGGAAAATGAGTCCTTCAGGAAAAAGAATGAGCGGATGCATTAATATACAGTTCTCCATCATCCGTCAATTCGTCAGTGGGATTAGCAATCATGTTATCACAGAAGTCAGTATGGGTCAGGACCAGGGATTCTGAGCCATGTTCTAGAACGAGAGTGTCTTGGCCGCAGTTGCGACCGAGGTAGCTACCGGGTTTAGTACCCGGTGGCCTGGGGTCGTCATAATCTGACTCCAAAGAGGTCATTTTGTTAGTCTTTCGGCTCATGTCCGGTTTGGTGTACAATGCATCTACATCTGTGTCTACTCCTGGAACTCTCGCCATGCTCATCATCGATGCATTTTGTTGTGATCTGCCTGATTTAAAAGAAGAAGAAGACATCGTTGATGCTCCCATATCGAAGTGATCCTTGGAAGATGGATAGGGATATGGGAAAGACGATGCATGTGAAGGCCGGCGTTCCTTCGAGATATCTTTAGAGGTGCCTTTGACATCGTCCACTGAACAATACGCAGTGTCCAGGTATGGCGCACTAGCAAGATCATGTGTTATTTGCATATCAAGGTTTGTGTCAAAACCAGTGGTGGTGCGTCCGATGGCACCCTTATGATCTTCCCAATTCGGAGTGTAATTAGTAGGGCGAAGAGCAAAACAACTGCTCTCAGGCTCTCCATGTTGGCGCTGCGAATGTAGGCTTGGAGGTCCACCCTGGAAGTTGGAAATGGGAGCCTTTCTGACTTCACGAAGTTTAGAATCCCGACAACTTTGAAGCTCTTGTAACTGTAAGTTCCCCATATCTTCAGACTGTGCACCAGTATCACCATTTGCTACCGTGGAATCCATTTGCATCACGTCATGTATCTCTTTTCCAAAGTGGTGTGGATATTTTCTCGAAACAATGTAGTAACAGTTGACAGAGCCAGTGGCAAGACAGAATATTATAGAAAACATTAACATTACCCAAAACCAGATCGGGAATTTATTTGCAATGGTATTATCCATTTTGGAAGCTTCTGACGTCTCAGTAAACTCTATGGTTTCAGTGTTAGTAGTCACCGTGTTCAATTCTCGATTTTCATCCGGATGTTGTACGTTTTTCTTAATGTTTGTAACCTCAAAAAAGATTTTCTCACACTTTAAATTCTCTTCAGAAGTGTTACTCCTTCATTTTGGCCTAATGCTGACAAAGAAATGTTGTACTGTTTACCTTCTACAAGATTAACATTGTCAATACTATGCAATAAAACTGTGTTATTTCCACTCTGTACTCCGCACAAGAAAGAAAAGTGTCCCACATGGATAAGAGATAACTTGTCAGTAAGAATGAGTGGAAGCAAATTGTTACCATTATTGTACCAAAATTTGATAGCCTCGGCTTCTTCTGTGGTGCAACATTCAAACACAGAACGCAGAGTTTGGTTTTGTATTGGAAGAAATATACACGACTTATTGACGGATCTTTTGCTATTAGAAATAAAACACATGCTCGGCACAACTCGTTCATCATGAATGTTTTCAAGAGGAAGGTAAACGCTGAATTTGTTGGTTGAATTAAAATCGCCATCAATATTCATTTCCGTAGTCTCATACGCATACACTACCTGATTTCCAGTCAAAATTTGTACTTGATCCCCTAAGTTGACCTGCACCCACTCACAAGACATCTGTACTCTGCGATTCTCTTGGTCAAAGAGGGTTGAACAGATTGGGGCTGTTCCTTCAATGGTTAAATTGAATACTGCAACGGCGCAAAGCGATTGTGCCCCATGGCCATGATGAATTTTAACGACGTGCTTTCCTGAATCACTCAGTTCAGTAAAAGCAATAACCAAGTCGATAGTATTCTTTCCCGAATCTTTTGTCAACTTATAACGTTCTCGATTAGCGGATGTATTGTCGATATTGTCCAATAGCCGATTATCCAGTGTTATCCATTTTGCCCACACTAAAGATTGATTCTCAGTCAATGGATCATTTAGAGCAAATCTCACAGAAAGGTTTCGTCCGTTGACTGCTTCCAATGCTTCTTCTTGCTTGTCACCACACCAGAATAAATCACCCTTACAAAATTTTATTTGGAAGACAGTTTGAAAAACGATAGAAATGATTGGAAAGATTTTCAATTTCAGCGCGAAACGATTTCGAGGCATGGTAGAGGATTCCACACAATCCTAACTTGATATAAATACGCTGGTCTTAGCACCAAGTCTTCAGGACAGTTACCAAAAGAGGTTCACGATTATGCTAAATGGAGTTTGGAAGAGCGTTCTCCGCCGACTAGATTCGGATCTGAAGTGTAGTGTGGAAATGAAGAAAAATAACCATGTATGGTTATATTCGAAAGTATTTGAAGGAACGTAAAGGAAGGGTATGAATAGTTTTTAATATCTTTCGATGTGTATGATGGTTGACACGTGATATGATGAGAAAGGAAATTGGCTGAAGGGAATGGAGGCTCTGCTACGGTTTAGAACGACATTTGTTTATAAAAGGGCGGAGCCAGTTAAATTACTGACTCTCTGCTTGTGAGAGTGCGTACATCCTTTCAGGAAATCATGGCAATTAAATTTCCTGCTCATTTTTCGTTTGGAAACTAACTTTATTAATTTAAATCAAAAGAGGTAGTTTTGTGATGGGCGAATTTTATGAATCGACATAAAGTTTATATATCGGCTGGTTTTCTTTAGTTTTGACAATTGACGAAGACAAACTTGGCATCCTTTCTACATCATTTCGTCTTATCTTTCAAATGAATTAAGACATTAATTAATTAAGACGAAAGTAGAAGTTAATGATTAATTGGACAAGCACTCATACATAATTTTTCGAGTGATCTCATTTTATGGAAATAAATTTTACATCGTGAGGGAAATTAATAGTCTTCTAAATGACGAAAGAAAAATATTTCAGATGACGTCCGATAGACTTTTAGCTGAGAAGGCTTCCTACAGAGAATTATATTTCAACAAGACTAGCATTTTATTCTTTATATTTAATGATTTAGGAGATTGTTATATCGTTTAGAATAGATATTCTATTTACCGATATCCCAAGGAGCGGTTAAAGTTAGGCAAATCTGTGAAATAATTATTTTAAAAAGCTTGCAATGTGATTAGCGCAGCGAGATTGAACATATTATCCAAGATTCCTAAATGAAAATATATTATGATAAACATAATCTTAAGCATGTTAATGTGTTTGCTTGTGTAGTATTTTAAATGTTGGAACAGTTGCATGAAGCAGATTACCGTTTCTGTTATCGACAAAGTTTGTTTAAATACTAGCTATATCATATGGTATTAACATGTAATATATTCTACGTCTATGTATCTCACATGTTATAATACATCATCAGCTTCATACGCCATTGACGCTGAAGACAATAATGTGCATCTAAATGAAGACATCAATGTTAAATATATTTTTTGAATATAACTACTCTTATCGAAAATAATATCGCTAGTGATATTCGTTTGTCTCGCAATGTGGTCAATAAGGGATCTAAAAGATCACGACGTTTCGTGCGCCGCTGCAACACTTCGTCAGGTGATAAAAACTGATGTAAGCAAGCGTGTTTTATACTCTACAGGAGGACCGGCGGTCAATTAATTCGATCAATAATTGGAACAATAACGCACAAGGCCTATTGGCCGACGCACATGGTGCTCGACCGATCAGCAGGCCGCTGGTTCGGCTCGCCTGCTGGGCGGAAACAAGAGCGAGCTCAACCAATTAAACGGCCGCTGGCTCCGCACGTCTGCTGATTGGAATCGACCGGTGCTGGCCGGCTGGACGGGGAGTAACATGGCGGCGTATCGTACGCATCGAAAATTCGGGGATATCGATCCCGTTGTCTCTGCTGAATGAGACGGGATTGAAACGTCGTGATCTTTTAGATCCCTTATTGACCACATTGCGAGACAAACGAATATCACTAGCGATATTATTTTCGATACTACAGCCGCAATGAGTAATATATTTAGCATTACTACTCTTGTTACATTATTGAAATTTACAGTGTATTGTGTATCCATTATGCATCTGTTTAAAGTATCCATTTGTGAAGAAGAGACTACTAAACCAAATATATATGTTTACTCAAATAGGAAAAAACAGACGTCTTAGAATTTGCTCTATTGATAAAATGAGTGGACAGATGTGTTCATGTATAAATCGTCATCATCTTTAGATACATCGATGGCATTTGCAGCGCTTTTGCCGTAAATGTGATCACTATTAAGAAGAGATGGGTCATCTAAACTTCCAGTTAGAAGTAGAATGTCTGGGCACAGTTCCTTTTCATCATGGCCAACACCCGACCAAGTGACCCTTGCCCGATCAGGAAGACCCTTATCTAATTCAGGGACTGATTCAAGAGACTGATTTGGGACGCGGACTAGATTCTTGGTCTTCCGGCTCATGTCAGTTTTGGCGTACAATGTTTCCACATCTGATGTCGGTCCTGTTACGTTGTACATTGATGAGTTATCATTTGTTATCTTTTGCTTAACGCGTGGAGAAGATGTATTCTTGGCACTAGTTCCTAATCAAGTGCAGTGCCCTGGTAACCGGATGATTGGACGATCCATGTCATGGCTTTTACTGCTTCTGGTAAAATGTTCCCATTTGCAGGAATGTCATTGGTGTCATTGACGTCACTTACAGAACAGTATGTGGTATCAAGACTTTGCGCAACAGCCCCGAAAATATTTGCACATGTATCTCCTTTCCTGGTTTCGCTTCCAATATCTTCCACAAGCTTTTCCTTTACACCAACTTCACCTCCTCGTTGTCCAGGATGATGAGCTTTGCGGATCTCGTCCTTATCCACCGATCCACCATGTCCCCGTCGAAGAAGGAATTCTGGCGGACTGCACTGATGCACTGGACTGCATATCTGTGACCTATGTTTAGGAGATGTGTGAAAGGTCATGCCACCATGTTCAGGATCTATCCCATTCGCCGAAGTGCGAGATGATAAGGTCCCCGCGTCAACTGACTCTCCATCTCCATCTGTTGATTGAATCGTGTTCATGCTTATCCCATGTGACCGCTCTCCTTTGACTCGATAGTGATACCTAATTGAGAATCGTTTGTAACATTTGCTAAAGCAGATTCCAAAGCAGATGACTATGCTGAAGAGTAATGCAAGTGCCGAAGTTATCCCTATGTAGATTAAGGGTTGTTCTGTTTCCTCGTCAACGTCCATATCAATCATATTCATCACTTCACTGACGACACAATTTGACGTGGAGTCATTATCTTGAGATTTAAAAATGTAGAAGGAGCTTGTGTTGTAGTTAAAGTAAGAGATAG
>CP137671.1:28356611-28377024 GCA_037976565.1 Mesocentrotus franciscanus
CAACCCACACCCCACCCACCGAAACACAACCACTCCCAACAGGTGTACGGAGCCACCCGCATCCAGGCACCCCGACAAAACCACGCACCCAACCCGAACACATTACGAAACTGTTCCATTATGTGTCACATTTTAAAAAATGTCTGCCTGACATAGCAGTGTACGTAGGACACACAGTGCATCTTGTCATGGGTTGACGATGTTGTGCGTGTGTCGGGCTGTGTATTGAGCTTGGAACGCCCTAGTGTCACTTTACACCTGAGTTTACCTTTGGAAGAAGTAAGTTGTTTTCCTTAATTTCAGAGTTTGATAGTAAAGATTGGAAGTTTTGATACATACATGTATCTATGAAATGTTTATGTGTCCTTGAGGGGAGGAAAATAAGGATGATTTTGGAAGAAGAATGTATTTGATTTTATATTTGACAACTAATTGAAAGAGACGTGTTTCTTCATTGGGATGGAATCAATTAGTCAAATTGTATTGGTCGTTTATATAAACAGTATTACATTTACATCATGAATAGAGATTTATTATTAGATTAGATTTATTATAGGAATTGCTAGTGAGGTGCATTGTCACTGTGTCAGGACTTTTGTCAGGTGGTCAGTGTACGGTCAGCAGACTTAGCTCTCTGAGCAGGTCAGATTATGGTCTGGGACTGTGTTGGGAGCCAGGAGCTAGAGAATAGAGGCATTTTTCTTGCATGGCGACTGTAGTTCCTGTAGCTTCAGAGACCTTGGGTAGTGATTATAGGACGATATGATTATAAAAAAATTTAATTGGTGTAGTGTTGTTTATCAATGTATTTTGAAGATGATTTCATGTAATATGATGTGCTAAATAAGGACTTCGAGATGATCTTTATTATTACATTGTCAGTGATGTACATGCAGATTTACTTTGAAAACATTAATGTCACAGTTAACGTAGACAAATATCTTTATTGTAAACCAAAAGTTAATCGGGTTTGTTTATTGTAACAGAGAGAACATAGAGAGACTGCAACTCGGTATTTGGGGGTTGAGATTGGAACATTTTATTATGTTTGCAACTTGCAACAAGTTGCCTATAGGCCTACAATGATAATTAATAATTTACTGTCTGGCTACCTCGCCTACATTGTTAGTTGTCAGTGATATATGATGTTCCTGCACAACCTACTGTTTATGTTTATACATGTTGATGAGAATCTGCACTTGCATATATGATGTCATTTCTTGATTGATTTGTAGGGTTTTTAATTACTGCTGAAGTAGAGATCAACAAATAAACGGGCTCATCAACCGCACTTCATTTACAAGCTGCTTGGTTGAGTTCTTTGTGGCTTCTGTACTACTCTACTCTTAATCTTACCCCGTATTACGACACAAATATGAAAGGCACAAAACTTTAATGCAATTGTTGATCTGATACCAGATTAATTCTACATTACACCTAGCCACTTCATGGCATGTATCTTAATCGAACCTGATACTCACGAGTTTTACAAGTAAAACCAAAATTATTCTACATCTACAAAACATTAATACTGAAATCAAGCCGATGTGTTGTATTTCAAAACTTATTCAAGTGGTTTGTTTGTTAGTCTTCACGCTTCAAACATATGATTTTATAATGATATTTGTACAATTAACTGGAAAATTGTTACAACTGAAACCATAGCTATTCTGTATCTGTACACAATCTAAAAAGAAAGTGGACATTTTTTTTTTTCAAACTGAAGTGGTTGCTTGACGGCTCAAATAATTAATGTATAAATCACATTTTGTTACAACTGAAACCATAGCTATTCTGTATCTGTACACAATCTAAAAAGAAAGTGGACAATTTTTTTCTCAAACTGAAGTGGTTGCTTGTCGGCTCAAATAAATAATGTATAAATCACATTTCTACTAGACTCAGACTGGTCACTTGTAATTGGATTGTCAAGCTATATGATTAGGCAATTTGTTATCGGTTGGTGAAACCAGCTTCGTGCTCTTAAAGGCAGTGTATCCCTTTTGCAGCTAACATTCAATTATGTAGAACTTTGCAAAATTATGAATATGTCACGTATGCCCTATATGTGCAATTTAAACGCTAGCAATTTCCTAGTATTCAAATTATGCAAAGGAACCCGTTTACTTTCTAGACTTCACTGTCAGACACTATTGAGTGACTGACTGACTTCTTTTTTCTTTGGTATAACATACATAAAATAAGCTGTAAAAGGTAGATGAGCATTTGTCCACATCAATAACCCACTTCTTGTAAAGTCCAAAATTAAGATGATTGAATTTTGGGCAGCACAAAACGTACAAACTTTCGGTACAAGGGTCTGAAAATCAGACTATTTATTTAAACGACCGCGATCCATAAATTCGATTCGACAACTAACGGTCGTTGTTTTCAAACAAAAAGAAATTTTCAAGCCCTTCTTTTTTTTTAAGGGAAGTTCTAAATTAGTATTATCTTTCAAATACCATGGGAATGTAACCTTTTCATTTTTTTTTGACCTGCGAATGGGATAAAGTATCTTTAAAGAAAATTCCAAAAGATATATTGGTGCTATATGGACGTCTTCATAGATCATGACGAGAATCTCTGCTCTATACGTTCGGGATTGGAGTGAGTTGGCGTAATTGCACATCTGAGTTCCTATTCTTTGCAAGCCAACTAATTCGCAAACTGAACATTTAGAATGTTGTCCAAAAAGGATTTGATCCTCACCAATTTGTCACCATGAAGCTATTTCTCCTTCTTTTCATTCTGCAAGCTTTATATCAGCACTCTATTATTACGGAACACATGTGTAAGTACAAGTATCAGACTTTCAATGGAATTAATGATCAAAACATGTCCGTTACATATCATGTCACACAGTCGCTGCTAAATACGCAAAATCTTTGGTGGATGAAAAATTGGAAAATCTTAATTGGGATATACCACGGTTCCAGTCACAATTTCATACGCAATGCGAGCAATTAACGTTTTAAATTGGTTGAAGGATTCAATGGAAACACGTTGGAAATATCTATAGAATTTGCACAAGAAAAATAATTCAGGTACTCACTCCATTTACATTTACGACAGGGTTTATACAAGTTTGTACGATGATTGAATTGGCTTTAGGCATTTATAATACCGACCCCAATTGTAGTACTTTTATTTACAATACAACAGGTAAGGTAGAGTTATCTTGTCGCTGGATGCAGCTTGATAAAGGAGACTACGCAGAGATTGTAGCTAGAGAAAGTGTAGTGTAGGAGGAGACTTAAATGAACCTTTTGGATTATGTATACAGGGAAATAAGAAATACCTTCAGCGTTTATGTGACCAGGAAAATACTTGCAGGAAATGAGTTTCCTTCAAATGTTTAGTCTTTCATAGACAGCAAAATGAAAATAACACCCATGATGCAACACACGATTCGGAACAAACAAACCGAACAGTACGCATTTGAGCGTTGCGTCCCAAGTGATCATATTTCCCCTACGTGGTGGTACAGTGTTGATGGGGACGTGCTACCTCTCGAATTTACACATAAGAGCATTTTGTCTACTATTTATCGCATCGTTTTCTTTTACGGGGAAGAGGATGATAACTCACATGTGGTCGTGCATAGCATGGACAAATTAAGATGTACGGGACTACCGGTTTAGTAACATTTCGTTACACACAACGACATGCACATTCAACAGTAAATATGCAATGCAGAAAAAACACGTAACGTAACGTCAACGTAACAGCTATTACAATTATTTCGACTTTATCAATGGATCCAGTATCTATGGAAACGTGGCTCATATCAGTACTGGTAGTATCGACCATGGCCCATGGTGTTAGCATCAAGGCATTCGTGTTTTCTTACAGTAGGGATTAAGTGTACGGATTGGGTACACATCAGGCATTAAATAATATTAATGTAGGCAATATGGAATATATAGTGAATATAGTATCTAATATGCAGTGTATTTAATATATCATAATGGATAATGGGTATTATGGAGTTGCACTCTTTAATATACAAAATGGTTTTGATCTGATTCTTGATATTTCGCATTGGTCCTTAAGAGAACTACTCCTAAAAACCTTGAAAAGTTGAAAGTTTTGCAAGTATCACTGAAGTTTATTTAAGCAATTCAAATTCAACTGTGACAAAAAGTTTCTTTTAAGAACCCAGACATTTTGGGCAAGGTATTCATTTTTAACTATACATGAACATTGAATTGATAAATTTGTGCAAATAAATGAAGGCGAATGCTTTTGTATCTTGATTCCTTAGTTTCCTTCGTTTTTTTACTCATTCTATAAGGATGACGAAAATTTATTTAAACTCTCTTATTTATTCTGTCCGGTGGAATGATATTAAGGAAAAATCGGAGGGTAATTCCTTCAAGAACCGTATTACAATGGTCCCACCTGAGAATCCTCTCGATGTTCTAAAGACAGGACAAGTTTGTATTTTGCACGTCTGTTTCTTAGAGTGTGGTCAATGTCGGAATCGTTTTTGATTTAAAGAAAACTGGGAGGTGTTCATCGAATTCAACGCAAAACTTGTTTCATTTTCATGGCAATGTCAGATTTTGTTGTAATCCTTTGTAATGTCTAACGTATTATGTCATATCCTGTATCTATTCCATTCATTCATACTTTGCATTATACCTACTAGCAATACCTAGAATATATTCCATGCCTGTTTATAGGAAGAGATGAAGCGGAAATACAATTAAATTGCCTTGTTCTCTGTATTATGTGTATTGGAAATTACATCATAGCATAGAATCTTATCATGATAGATAGTGAATTCACTCCCCGACTCACAGATCTATCTTTATAATATAATTCCTACTCTTAATTTTCTTGATATCTATTTGGACATAATTGACAGAATGATCAGAACAGTTAGGTAAATTCTAATCGCATAAGGTTACGTCGCTGGAGCCAATCAACATACTGTAATTAGTCACTCTCACTTCTTCATATAAATTATCATTAAGACCTTACATGGAATGGATAGGGCTATTTAGGAGACATTTTAATATGACACCCGTCTAATTATAAACATATCTAGCTGAATTAATTTCATTGTATAACACATATGACCAGGATTTCATTATTCCTTCTACCTTTGATATAGCTATTGAGATAATGGGGAAACATGTCATCGGGCTTATTGTATCATTTGGTTGTGTCTATTTGTGAAAGATGAATTGACGATGTCACAGCAGAATAGTTACGTAACAATTTCAAACTTTTATCAATATTACTGTATCAACTTAGAAGTAATGTAAATGTAGAAAGACTAAAGATGATGGTACTGAAAAGGGCATGAATGTCAGAATTTGATTAGAACTTAAAGGTTTATGTCATGAAATGACATGATTTATCAAACATGATTTGTTTAACTGTAATTTGTTATGACTGTTATTTGTTTAGGCGACTGGTCAAAAAACTACATGGTACATAGCAACATTGAAAATGCGCACACTTGAAATTATACACAGCAGTTTACTAGTCGTCCGAGTTTGTTTGTAGCAGTTTTTTGCTCGGTATGACTTCCAGATTTCATTTTTAACTCCTAAAGTTTCACCCCATATTTGAAGGTATGTTTCTGAAATAATATGTCATTATGTTTTAAATAGCAGCTAAGTTAAGTAGCAGTTATTTATAGTTTGCATGGCGATTTATCGATTCGAGTGCATTCATTCATGCACACAGATTATGTTGATTGTCAAGTTGATGTTGAAAGTAAAAGTGCCTTTGTTTAGCTTGAAAAGGAAAGTGATTAGCATGAAATCATTATTGGTTGATGTAGAATATGTGCAAGAGTCACAGTTGAAAGGCAGATTTATGTAAATTGTGTATACGATGTGGAACAAGGAACGTTCCTGCGGGAACTATATTATTACTTTTACTTGGATTTCTTTAGAAAACGCTCTACGCACAATGGGTGGTATTCCGATAGCGCGTACTAAGTTAAGCCTGGCTTAACTAGTTCACACTTTTATGGAGTGCCTGTTGCCAACTCATTTACCCTGTACAGATTATTTTAATCCTACAATGAAAAGTGTCCAAAATATTAATTTTGCAATGAAATGGGAGAAAAAGATAATATGAGTATGAACCGATTTTTAATAAAGTCTTTGGTAGATTATCTTTGTCATGAATATTGAAGGAGGAAGATGAAACCTAGCATTCCATAGAAGTGTGAACTAAAATTCTTGTTTAGTTTGGACTTAGTCCCGGCTTAACTGAGAATACCACCCAATGTCGGCGGCGGAGTGATATTTTCAACCAAATTTCTGTGTGATAAGGCACACGCTTAGGTTTAAAGTTAGACGTGTTTCATATGAAAATAGTGTTATGCAATCATGATCAGGACACATGCATGTTTTATATGTTTCATATTTTTAAACAGTACTTTTTGGATTCATTCTCTTGTTGAAGAAAAACATTAATTTCAAAACACACTTTGTGAAATACCAGCATTATATAAGTAAAGAAAACTCTTAACTATTTCTTATTCATCACAATTAATGTGAAAGTTGTTTAACAGGGTTTGAAACTACAATGTAACATTCCATGTGTGGAAACATAGATCTTATGAATATTTTTTCTTGTCTGTTTGGTTTACAGGGTAACCAACACAGTTGTTGAATTTGTTATTCTACGTTTGTACACCACAAAAGATTAAAGAAGGCATCAAGAATGAAGTTACACGCCTGAGCTATTCTCTTTATTGCAACAACGTGTAAAGTACATGGAAGTCTATTGAGTCCATCACAGTTTATGTTCTGTTTATGTTTCGGTTGTACTGAGCTTTGCTATGATTAATAAATTGATAACATCGATTCCAAATGATATGTGTCTCTCGGTTTTTTCCTCTGTCTTATCTCGGTTAATGCATGAAATTCAAACTAGTTCGACTCAATAAATGGACGAGTTTCCAAATGTACACGTACACCACCACCATTTTTTCAGTCATGACCTTTAACATCGTTTGGTGCTCTGGCCATTGAACATGTTAAATTAATATATTAATGGTGACCATAAAATGTTAAATATCTGATATAGCGACAACTATTGTTTTTGTCATATATTCTGAATATAGAAATTAAATAATAGGGATTATTTACATTGAGCGGTTTACCCCTCCCCACCAACACCACACACACCCACGGTGTTGGGGGTAATTACCTACACACATTGTTACATACTTGTGACCTGTGCTAATTCCGAAGGCCAGCTCGCCAACGTAATATCGTTTATCATCGCTGTATATTGCCATCATTTTCATTACATTTTTAAGGCCTTGATTGTTATATCTATATAAAGCTCCCTCATATATATTTGAGCGTTCTACTTCATCATCATCCGCTCCATGTTTTCAAGTGGATGTCCATGAACGTAAACAAATATATTCTAGCTCCTAACATTTGCCAGACTTAAAAAACAAATCAGATCGAAAGAGGTTGTACGAGGATCCGAATAACTTACGGGCGACAATAAGTTGCGGTCTTGTAGATTGGTTTACGCCAAATGAATATGTATACAACATTGCTATAAATACTCGAGTTGTATTATACATTTCTTCGTCTTCCAAATGCATTACGCATGACAAAGAAGCATTCATAATTTTATCGATGCCAATGTTTTGAAAAAGCTGAATTCAAAGCTCAGAAGTGCTTTAAGAACAATTGATCATCCGATCATAGCATAGGAGAAAGAAGAAGAAAATGAAACTTGTTGAAAAGTGAGAGATCAACATTTGAAAATTCTTTTGAACATTTAGTTCATTGATGGAGCTCTAAAAGGTTTTATAGAAGGCCTGTGACTCTGAGTTTGTATGTTACTGATAATGAGCGATCACATGGAAATATATATATTTCCGTCGTTTCAATTCCTTCGTAATGATTGTTATTACCCTTAAGTTCCTTCATATTACCAAGGCAACGTTCCTTTCTATGTGCTACTTCCTTACATTTTTCATATCGATGTAAAATGAAAATGAACGAAATATTCTCAAAACATCGGTCAGACTTGATTACAAATAATATCAGACACAAAGAAGTTCTGGTACGAAAGTAATTGAAAACGTATAAAACTGTTTCAAGCAGATACGATGATGCAATTAATTATAGTTGATATTATATTCGAATTCGAATTACAACATTTTCATAAATGTCATGTCACTACTTATTATTCGTTTGCAGAATGCACTAAAGTATAAATCGCTTTCTCGATGCCAATAATTTGAACAGTGAAAGCTTAGAACTCATTTAATACTCAATTATCATCCGATCGCAGCAAAAGAGAAAGAATAAAGAAAAGAAAAATAAAATCCGTTGAAGAGCGACATATCAAAATGATTGAATACATTTGAACAGTTTTGTTTCTTGAGTGAGTTCACGAGGGCGATGATAAATGCATGGGAATTTGTGACCATTTAGTGTGGAAGGTTTGTAACCCTGATGTGCTAACCAATGAAAACGGTCTCCCTAAATCCCACCGTAGATGGCGAACATCTAAATCCGCTGCGGGCAGAGTTCCATGCACGAAAACAAATACATGATACCAGCACCTCGGAACTCAAGATATTATTTCTCATCCATTGCATGTTTGCACGGGGTCTTAGTATTGCATTATACACTTGTGCAACGGATATGATTTCACCAAATAGAATGCAGGCAGTATTTGGAATATATATCAATATATGAGTCCCTCTGAAGAATAAATACTGAATATCATTCCAACAAGTCACATACGTTTGCAACGTCTCGGGTTCATTTTCTAAACAATGGCTCCTACTCTTGAGAGGTCATTCCCTTGGTTACCTCATGAGTGTCATTGTCTATCTTTGCTCTGCATCAAATGGCTATTGCCAGTTCTTGGTTTGGCCATGGTGGTTTCGGAGGACGATAATAGCAAAACACTTCGTGAAGCCCCCTCCTCTTTTTACACGAGTATGTTGTCTCTGCTTTCATCTTTCCAAGCTGATCATGTTAATCAAACATAGGCTTTTATGTCGCTCTTATTACCTTACCTCCTGGAACAGTAGCTCCATCATTTGGTCATTCTGAATTGTGTTTATGTTAAAGGACCTTTATACCACTACTTTAAAAAAAACTTTAATTGATAGCCTTTACTCATTAAGGAAAACAGTTCTTCAAAAATGATCACCATATCTCAAGAAAGCATTGCTGTTGAACGGACATTAGTTTTGGTCGTTTGTATTTTGCAATGTTTCATCCAACTGACTTATTCTCAAGATGATACTTTATGGTACAACCAGCAACAGAGAGACTCAAAACATGCAGTGAATGGACAGAATATTTCTCTTAGGTTTAACCTGAAAGATGACATTGGTAGTCAGTCGCTTGTGTGGACAAGGGGAGAGTTAGTATGTGAAAAACTGCATAATCGTACATTGGAATGCATCACCAACGCATCTCTTGAAACTAGTCGTTATACGTTGAGTCGGATCAACGGGACCCAGTTCGAGATGGTTATTGCGTTCACTGAGCAAAACGATTCGGGACAGCACGTCGTCAAAATTCAACAGGATTCGCAATCACTATGTACCATTGTAATGCTGAATTTAACCATTGGAGGTACAGCACCTATCTGTTCTACGCTCTTCAATAGACAAAGCGGTCAATTGCAAATGTCATGCCAGTGGTTGCAGGTGTACAAAGGGGATCGAGCACAGCTTGTGGCAGGAAATCAGGTGTTATACGAATATATGACACCTCGGATGAATTACAAACGTAATTTTGATTTATCACATAAGTTGATTGCATACGTTGCACTAGAAAACATATTTAAGGAAAAGATCATGCCGACCAAGTGTGCTATATCAAATGACAAAGGGAACAAGAATGAAACATGTACATTTCCTATGATACAATCACTTTTGATTGGAAAAGACCAAAATCAAAGTGATTTGTTTTTACGTTTGCAAGGTTAAAGACTCAACAGTCGCATCATGTTGGTTCAGTACTGTAGTGGGGGTAATCTGCTTCCATTCAATTATTCAGACGAGAATCCTTTAGTAAATATCACGCAAATCGTCCTTAGTGGGGAAGAGTTAGATAATCAGGATGTTATAGTTCAAGGCATTATGAATGTACCCGTGCAAGAAGACGTTAAGCTTCAATGCCATGATAAATGGTGATAATGGTTCAGGGAGTGCTTCACCAAATGATGCATATAATGTAACATCATACGGCGCACTTACCCATAGCCAGTTAATGGCACTCTATTCAGTAGTGGGATTATCATCATTGGCATTGATGTTCAGCATTTGTGGCTGTTGCGCCAAATGTTACCAAAACCTTCTCATAAAAAGGCGGTACCGTTTAAGAGAAGAGATGAATCAAGACATCGGCATGGTTAATACGGCAGCAGTGGTTAATGAAGGTGCAGAGTCTGTATATATGACTGTCCTATCGACACACCCTCTTCAACATGAGAGGATTTCTGAGCTATCCCAGTCTGTACCCCATCAGCGCCAACTAGAAAAGAATGACAATTGTACCAAGCAAGGAGATGTGTCATTATGTTCTGACCAGCAAGGCAGGCCTCCAACCCTGCCTTCACGGCGTAATTTGGTAGCCTTGGATAATAAATGTACCGTCCATCGTAACAATCCTTGTGATAACGACACTGTAAAGGTGCCTACATGTGACACTTTCTATAAAGCGAACACCATCGGGCAGCACACTGCCCATACAGTCCTTCCTACAGCATCAAACCAAGACAGTACATATTGTACAGTCGATGATGTCCAGGAGAGTTTGATGGCAACCAATATCACGCGTTCAGATTCAACATCTGTCCCATGTTCCCATTCCCTTCCAACAACTGATGATCATGAGGGCTATTACGAATATTTTAACATGAAGAAACCAGCTTCACAAGTCGATCCACAGGCAGACGAATCTTTGAATAATAACACTAATGAGGGGCTTATAACAAACCCTGACTCCCCGTTCGCTAAACCCGACATGAGCCGAAAGACCAATAGGATGACGTCTCTGGGGTCAGATTATGATGACCCAAGGGTCCCTGGGGAAGAATTCTTTCACAGCATCCTCGCCAAGAAGAATAGCCAAGAGTCACATGTCTTGGAGAATGATCACATATGCGGTATCAACTCTAACGCTCTTTCTTCTGGATCGACTAATGGTGGCGATCTGTACAAGAATGACCCGATTCACACTTGTCCATGAGTTCTCGTGTTCAGCATTTTTTATATCTTATTTTCTTGCAGTAGTGTCACATTTGTTTGTCTGATGACCATGTTAAGAACTTTTACAATGGAAAGAAACCCTATTTTGATGTTATCCTTATGAACAGATGTAATTGTTTTAAGACTTTTTTTCCTTTCAGCTATATTCATATTATCCATCATTATCATAATTAATCAGCAAATAAATCACAACGGGCAGTTGAAAGATGTTTAGATGGTAAGGCTCATGCACTATCATTCTAGCACTACACGGAAGAGTCGAAAACAAATTCAAGAAAAATCAGTTTATATCATTGGCATATTATATATTTGTGAGTATGCAACCTTTGTGCATGATGACACTTTATTCTGGTTTTTGTTTGCAGGTTTTTAGGAAGTGATTTATAATTAAAATCTCCCCCCCCCCAATATGAGAGTAAACTTTTCATTAATGTTTATGTGGCGTAGAATGGTATTTAAACACTTTGTAGGCCATTTGGCAGAACAAATACAATTACATTCGCTTTTTTATGATCTGTTTTATCATTCTCACAAATAAGATATCTCTATTTGAATTATAGAATTCTATTATACAAAGGATTATTGCAAAATTTGTCGTTTTAACTAGTTAGTTCTTTAAACTTTTTGACATGTTAATAAAGGTAATAGAAGATTTATTAGTCTGGTGGCAAGGTTATCAATTCTGAAAAAGACTCGAGACACTTTCGATTTTGTGATAAGATATCCTGAATTTCTTTCACTGCAGAATAAGAGATATGTAGACATTTAGAGGCGAGTAACACAATCAAAGAAATTGTCATGTAATGTTATCATTCTTTTTAAACTACATGTCAAGTCCTACCACAAGATGATTTATTGCTGCCAGAGTAGATGATCGTCTCTCAAAAGAATCCACACTCCGGAAAGGAAAACAAAATAATGCGCTGGCTGTGGTATTCATAGAAACGTGATCAATTCTGTTTGGTTACCACTATGGTCAGGTGCACTTCATTTTAATCACGCAAGGCATGGCAAAAGGACTGGCTTTCTGCAGTCTCAAGACAAGGTGCATTCATGACTATTCTACCTGATCATTGTTCGGTAGAAGTTTTAGGTTATCGGATCTTGTGAGATGCGATGATAGTTAAATCCGTAGAAATCAACATTATGTGGAAATTGCTTCTTCAAAGGTTCAAATAAAATATCCCATCCTTCAATATGTTGCGAATGCATGGTAGCCTCCGCTTGAAATCATTGTTTAATATTCGTTTTCTGTGTGCAAGCTCTGATCAACCAGTCATTTGCTAAAGACAATGTGTGTAATTACCGATGGGAAACAGTTCATGCTGTCAAGTATCAAAACATTTCGGTTCTATTCCATCTTAAGGAACCATTATCCGTAAACGATACCCTTAACTGGATCGAACCGGCATCGGCATCTGGTGCTCCGATTCTATCCAATGTTCGAAGAACAGTGGGAACAAGACTAGTAGCTCAAGATACAAGTTGAAAAAAAGATTCAACCAAACGGACTTGGAACTAGTGATTCATCATGCTGAAGAGAGGGATTCGGGAACTCATTATTTTCCACTTTTTGATGGCGCAAATGTTATCTGTACAGCTTTAATACTGGAATTGACTGTCGTTAATGGAAGTCCAAACTGTACAGCACATTTCCGCAGAGAGAATCAGACTCTGCAGATGACATGGGGAAACAATAATCTTGCAACTCGCTATTACAGATTTCGCTACTATATAGTTTATAGTAGGAGTTTGTCGCAACAAATTTCTGCTCTTATATATGAGAGCACAAAATCGCTATGATTGCGAGAGAGTAAAGTCCCGATGACATGTGAATGCTTGCTATGCAACGATGAGGATCTGGCACAATTACTGGCGGAAAATCGGGTTTGTATGAAAATGAGGTGACAATGAACAATAAATTATTTCAATCTGGACAGCTAAAATCCAGATTTGGACCAAAATTGTTTAGTTTTCAGGTTCTGGGTTTCTCTTTTACTTTTCTTCAAGACTTATGTGAAAGATACCAGTAGCCATCATTAATTACAAATTAATCGTTACCCTTATAGTGATAGTTCTGCCTAATCTTAAAATATTTCATGAATTGCTAAATCATTAATTTATAAACTACACATGAGTTAATTATGCTTTACAAAAGCCACACATAATATAAAAAAACAACAACAACAGGGCATCAACTGGTATAAATGTTATACCAAACAACAGGGCATCAATTGGTATAAATGTTATACCAAACAATCGGGCATCAACTGGTATAAATGTTATACCAAACAACAAGGCACCAACTGGTATAAATGTTATACCAAACAACAGGGCATCAACTGGTATAAATGTTATACCAAACAATCGGGCATCAACTGGTATAAATGTTATACCAAACAACAGGGCATAAACTGGTATAAATGTTATACCAAACAACAGGGCATCAACTGGTATAAATGTTATACCAAACAACAGGGCACCAACTGGTATAAATGTTATACCAAACAATCGGGCATCAACTGGTATAAATGTTATACCAAACAACAGGGCAATAGCAATTATAGGGCCGCCGCAGCATTCCCACGGTCACATACGTTAGCGGTCACATATGTTAGGGTAGCCGCACAGCGTATTTTGAATTTGTGGAGAGAGAAAGCCTGCGGCTGCCGTACGGCCTTGAAGTGATGACGCACGGCCGCCCTAGGGCGTCCCTGCGGCGGCCGTAGGTTTTTGACAAATACCAAGGCGCCCGCAAGGGAACCGTATACGGGCGCGGTAGGGCCGCCTTAAGGCTGACCTAGGACGCCCGTGGAATTCCTGCGGCCACCGCAATTTTGGGGGGGGGTCCGCACAAGTCAGCTAAAATTCATAAAACCCTAGAGCAGCCGCACGGCAAACGCAAGGCCACCGTGCGCCCGACGTATGGTCGCCGTGGAACCGCTCTACGGCATGGCTACGGCGTGTCTCATCGCTACGGCGAACTTAGAAATGAAAATAGTTATAACTCCGCGATATAATCCCACGGCGAGCCGTACGGCCTGTAAAAATAGGGATACGCCCTAGGGTGACCCCGAGGCCACCGCAGATTATCTGCGGCCGCCGCAAGAATCTCTCGATTTCGGGGGCGTACGGCCGCCGTATCCTAGCCGTAGAGCAAATGTGACCTAGGCATAAAGGAACTCGCCTCGTATTGTAATGTGTTTGATATCGACAATATTGGCTTTAGACTCTTCCAACAACGCAAACATTCATTCATATTTATATAATTATACGTACGCTGAAATTTTTGACATACACTTAAATCCCCCTCCCCTCTTGGTCATTATAATTTGTATCATTTGTTACTGACAACACCTGTTATTGGGTAAGCACCGGAATGGTGTCAAATCCCACATGAAAACCAACTAAAATTTGCGTCTTTTATAGGAGACCCCACTTAAGAAGATTATTTGACAAAAAAGGAATTTCAGTATCGTGGTCTTAAAATCAAAACCAACAATGCAAATGCTTCAAACATATTCATTTAATAATACGTACGCTGTCATTTTTGACATTCACTAAAATTTCCCTCTCCTATAAGTCATTATAATTTGTATCGACATGTTGGGTATTATAGTTACAAATATATTATGCCATATACATGTAGATCTATAATATTTGAAAGCAGTTGTAGCGTTGCCTCAAAGACCCTAAGCAGAATCCGATGTGTTTTGTAATCTGCCTTAAAACCTCCTTGATTTACTAAGTGTAGGACTATTCTACCTTCAAATCCTGTTTTACTTTTACCAATACCAATGTAGTTTCTAAAATGTTAAATTGCGTTTTGCAGTCGAGTTGATTTTTTTAATGGTCATGTTATTCTAGGTTACAAAATATCGAAAGGACACTGAGTTGTTTTAATGTTTCAGATAAGATTAGGTTCTGTCTCACACACAGGCATATATTTGTTATCATTAGCTACTCAATTAATTATTTTAAGCTTTCTTAATTTCATCTTTTCGTAATGACAGATAGTTCCTTAATCATTTAAGACCCGTATGTTTATCTTCGTTGTATTAAGATCTGTACCGTCATCATAGAAACCATATATGGCTTCTAATGTAAATGTCTGTCCAACTTATCAAAGCAGTACATAATAAATATCGATAATACAGGTGCCGTATATTCGTGTATGTGTACATCGATTACACCTGCACCTGACAGACAACAACACACATCATTTGCTGTTTGATTGTGGATTTAATATTGTACCAATATGAGTAGCATTATCATTGACATTATATAATAACTTTACAACTGTGCACCTGACACCAAATATGTACTTGAATTTTCGGCACCTAGCTTAGCTATAACCCGATCACCAGCGTTAAAGCCCGACCCCCGAAAATGCCTCCAGTCAGTAAGACATTCCCAGTCACGAGTCGACGCCGTCCATGATCAATTTCCTGCTCCCTGCATAACCACCGAGCGGAAAGCTGACTGACCCAAACCCCCGGCATACAGGCGAGTACGTGTAACCAAACACAATTACCGTCCCTGGCCCACCATCAGGCTTCAGGGGCATCCCTGGGCCACCATCAGGCCTCAGGGGCATACCAGCAGCTCCCTCGACATGTTCCACCATGTCTAGCCTCGCAATTATGAGGTACACAGGGCGATCGGGCGAGCTGCTAAACTGCCAAAATTCGCTGAAGCTAAGTGCCGAGGCCTCATAACACAACCATCCCTGTGCACCACCCAATATCACCGAATCTTCGGGGTGAGACGGACCAATGAGCGCTCGCATAGTCCAATTGTAGATGCAAATTTTTCCTAATGTTGACCATCCGGAGGCTTCGAGAGTCTAACCTTTTCCAAATGTCGACCAATCGGCGATCACGCCGTCCTATGACGCGAAATAGTGACTGTGACGCTGGACCAATGGGCGCTCCTGATTTCCCAATTTCCCTCAGTACAGTTAAAGGATGCACAATGAAATCTTCCCTTCCGCTCCATGACTGCCTCAACAATCTGACAAAAGTTAGAATTACGGCCTGAAAAAGCTAGATTTGCTCCGCAAAACAGACTTCTTATTTCTGTGAGTATTAATTTTTGTGTGTATTAGTAGTTCTACATGCACTCAAAGAGTGATTAGGGTTAGATTGCTCTGAAATTGTTAAAAAAGATACTTAAACTGGCATTTTCGAAAACATGCTCGTATTAATCGCATTCATCATTTCATACGTGTGATGGCCCCTCTTGCGCTGTGAACTCCCCCGACGGGCAGGGGATGTTGCTGGCTGGCTGGCGGGTAGTCGAACGACTACCATAGATATCAAACACTAATTGGTTAACACTGTTATGATGGATATTATTGATGAAAACCTGATAAATTCCATGATTCTAATCATGCCAGTGTAGCAAGTAGGTGTTGTGATTTGAAGTCGTTCCATTGACAAAGTTGACTTGATCATTATTATTATGAATAATGTAATGAACATGATGAAGGATTGAAGATGCTGATGAATTGAATTTGAAAACGTAGGCCTACTCGTAGTACAGTAGTAGGCCTAGGGTCTAATACTAGTCCTGACATGGTGATTATGAAGATGATGATGATTAATTATGATGATGATGAATGATTAAATCCACCAGAGCTGCAGAGGCAAAATTTTTGTTAGACATCTTTACAGTTACCCCATATCATATTTTGTTACTTGTAGTTATAGTTGTAGTGTAATTTGTAAGACCAAGTTAGACTCTAGTCTACAGTCATAGCTTTTACGGTACTAAATGAAATAAACCACAAACCTAGATGTAGTCTAAATCAGTAAATGACTGCTGATTGTTAAATTAATTAGATGTAGACCTATGAAGATTCTGAGATTAGAAGAAATTAGCTTCAAGTGAAACAAATTGAGACGTGTACTATGGTGTACTAGAGATGACGTTCTCAAATTTACGTGTTGACTCGATGAGAACAAGTCCTGGGGGACAGATGGGACATGTCCCCCATGTTTTGTCAGAAAAGAAGGGCCGGTGACCACTGGGAACAAATTTGTATACATTGCCAACGCATTGGACCAAACAAAAATTAAGTGCTCCTTACACCCCCCACTTATTCACTGGCTGGCTGATTTGGCTGGCTGATTTGGCGCTAAATACTTCTTCACGAATTGCCCCCCATGCTCAAGCTCGGATTGACGCCCTTGTTTGTTCCTTCTTGTGAAGACAAAGAGAGTGCTGATACTAATTCTGGGAGTTACTAGTGAGTGCAGTGCACAGGGCCATTATTTAAGCTGACCACTTGTTGATAAATAGCATGGCAATGTCCTCCCAAATCAGTTTTGCAAAATTGAGAAATGAGGAAGGATGAAATGAGGAAAATACTGCAGATCCATGACAATTGATCACGATGATGACTATCCATTCATTCCAATGCTCAGGCAGATGCAGGTGGGGTATCAAAAAAATCAAAACAAAGGGATAAAGATACTATTTTTTTTCTGTTTGAAGAGGAACATGTAATTGATGATTGGTATGAGTAGCAAATCTGTTTTTTTAAGGGGGTAGGCATTGTCACAAGTAACTGTTGCCCCCATATTTTTATGGTCCTTTTCTCCTAGCTAGCTACACTTCTTTTATTTGAGATTAGACTTATTAACATTTTTGTTCTCTTTTCTCTCTACAGCCTTTTCAAGTGTTCAGGTTCTGAGTGTGCCAATTCTACTACCAATCCACCAGGAACAGGAACTCGTGCAAATGGCCTCCACTTCAAGCCTACCTATTGGAAGGAGTATCTCGCTGGAATCGAGACCGGGCAGAACAAGCCGTAAACTCCAAGGGCAGCGGACACAAAGTCTACACCTACAGTGGTCTGCTGCGACATGCAGTCAACAATCTTGGGGAGGAAGTTCTTCACAAGAAGATCGACCCATCCTTTGTTGCCCCCCAGGAGTACACAGGTAGGTTTTTATCAATTTCCCATTCTTGCATATGTGGAGTTGTACACAAAAGTGAATGATGAAATGTGGAATAAAGCATCATAATTAGCTCTGATGTAATCAAATGGGAAGGTCTAAAAATATATCATTTGGTTTCTTCTTTACATATGTGGCCATGAAAGAATAAATATTCTATTTCCTAGGTTGTTTGCAGTAAATTTCAATGTATGTGTGTATGTATTTATATATTGTTTTAAATTACTTTGTAGGAGAACTCATCGGAGTGGAGTACCTCTATGCTCAGACAAATACAGTTCTCGAGGTCACAGAGCCAGAGTGCATGGAGGCAGCTGTCGTAGTAGACGAGGACTTTGATGAAGGATTTCAGGATGCAAGCGAGGTAGAGGATCTCACACAGCCTGGGATCTCTGCTACATCGGCAAGCACCTGTCAGTCCGTCAGAGCAGCACCTCCTAAAATCAACAGACATCTTCACTCGGTAAGTGCTGACTCTAAATGAATTACAATTCTCATGGATATGTCTATATCTAAATAAAATTACATGATATATTACATGGTATAACAATATGCTTCATTCCATTCTCCCCTAGTCTCTCTGTCTCTTCGTACTTGTTTGAAGGAGTGTGAGGCCCAAGGGGTCGGTTTTGTAGTTGCTTTTCCACGGGGCCACATTCTCCTTTAATCCCCTCATTCTTCTCTATTTCTTCCCTCTAGTCTTCTCCCATTTATACATGTGTTCAATGTAATTTGTAATATGTATGTATGTATTATTTATCTATTCATACTTTTTATGCATTTGATATTTTGATATGAATGCCTTTATATTAAACATTTTGTAATAGTTGTTAATTTGATGTAATATGCTTTACCTGGATTGAGAGTTTCTTTTGTTTTGGAAGAAGACAATAAATAAAATATTCTATTCTTTTCAATTCTTCAATGCAGAACACGGTGTCAAGAAAAGACCTCGCCGAGTCTCCCCAACACCAAGAGGGTCACACCATCACCACGGCGACGAAAAGACACCCCGACCTCCATGGGAGCCACAACGCCACCCGTGTCTTCATCCCTATTCCAACAGGTACGCCACCACCACCACCTCTTCCCAGATTCTTCAGGGGGGCCACTCTATCATCGGGAAGTGGGGCTACACCACCACCACCACCACCACCACCACCACCACCACCACCCGCAAGCGCAGAAGAGGTCAAGAGACACACCCCTGTAGAACCAATGGAGACTACTGAAGCATCATTGGATTCCATCATGGATGTAAGTAGCGATCTCACTGTTTCAGTTAGAGAAATTGATAACTATGTAGAATGCAGTGTAAGCTCTATACCATATTAAATCCTTTTTGGAAGTTATAGAGAAAAAGTCTTATGTACAGATAATATATTTTATCTTGCCAAAAAGTAATTAAAAAATACATTTTGCCATTTATTTAGAACATTCTAACTAACACCCACTCTTACCTTTTTGTACATCAACAGGATCCCGAAGAGGTGTCTGTCGGCCCGACAACATCCCGGATTCGACAAGGTGGAAGAACTGGCCGACTATCTGCTGACCTTTAGTGATGACTCTGGGGTTATCAACGAAGCTCAAGCTCAGCGAGTCATCGCTCTCTGGGATAAGCTCGACCAATACGACAAGACCACAACCGGCGACATCCCGCTTTAAGCGCACACAACTTCATGGAAGTTTAAGGCCAAAGACAAAGTCCACTACAGTTGTTGCTGGCCTTGAGAGCACTAAGAGGTAATTTTTGTAGAACTTGTAACAAGAATTTAAAAAATGATTAAGAAAATTGGTCTGTAATTGTAATTGCCAGAAGCTACGATATTAATTTTTCATCCATCCATTTATTCTTTCATGGAAGTTTAAATATGATTCAATAACAAAGAATTAACATGTAATAAATTCTCTGTCCAACAATTCATTTCAACATTTCTAATTTTCAGTTGCAAATATATAATTTCTATTTCATTTCATTTCATTTCATTTCATTTCAACAGGTGTTTCCTGGGTCAAAAGCTGGACCCGCACAGTGGCGGACTACAACAGGTACATAGAGTGCACCATTTCTAAGCTCTGCAGCCGATTCCCAGGAGCTGCTCGTACCAAGGACTCAGTGACCAATAGGTGGACTCTCATCCTCAAAGCCTTCAAGAACATCAGAAGCAAGGTCCTGAATAACGCCAACCATCATGAGAGGCACCCAGATTCA